>CALYLW010001391.1:0-142046 GCA_944989445.1 Ampullaceana balthica | reverse complement strand
GATTCCAAAATACTTTGACTAATTTTAAATGGGCACATTTATCATAAGTATATCTAGAATGGCAAGTGGCGTTTGACCAAAAACCAATCGAACAATTATATCAAACTTAAAACGTTAAAATTCTATTAAATAGATTACCCCCCCCCCAAAATAAATAAATAATTAATTAATAAATAAATAAAATAAACAAAAAATAAATAAATAAAGGATATTCCGTGTCGTTTTGACTTAAAATATCTACACATAATCCTATTCAGATCATTTTTAGACACGTGTCATGCTTGTAAAACTCACCGGTAGCATTTTCGGGGGTGGGGTGGGGGCTAATGACACTCCCCCCAAAACCCCGAGTCATGTGGGCAGGACCTCGAGTCTGGGGTTGGGGGGGGGGACGCACACATAAACTTGTATATTTTGGGGTAACGGCAAAAACGTTCACCGACTCCTGCCGTGAGAGAACCAAACGGAGCTGCGGTTACATCACAAATGCTTTGATGTCAACATCAAACGAGGCAGGGTAACAATTTGATACGTACTCTTGTGGGTTCTCAAACTTAAGGATTATAATTAGACTTAATTTTCATGTCTTGATAACTTACTCCAACCAGCGTCTGATGGCCTACCGACTGGCACTTTGAGAAGCACTGATAAAAAAAGGTCATTAAATAAATTGTAAGTGGAAGTTTTATTTAAAGTTACCCTTTTTTGGATGTGACGTCACGTTTCTTCAACCCCCCTCCCTCCCCTCGTCACGCATCGTAACTAAAGTGTGACCCCCCCCCCAGTTGCGTGACGTCATTTATGGACGGCCCCCAAGATGTTAAAGATTCATTGTGTGGCTATTTAAAAACATATCGGTTTTCTAGTCAAATTGATGAGTCAACTTTGCCAGGAAATTAAGCTTTACTTTCAGCATACGTGCGGTTCACAAAGTAAAGAAAAACAAATACGCCAAGAATTATTATTTGCTAAATATGTGCAATACTAATAGTACCAGAAGTGTCAGAAGAATTTGGATCTAATAGGAGTTTGAAGTTTTGGAAGTGGGAATTTTCACATATCTATAAATTTTATGAGAGTTCCATTTTCATCATTTCTTTTACATGTTATAATTTTTTTCGTTGGGTTTTATTTTAATTTAGATTTTTTTATAAGAAGCTCATGTTTCTTTTACCCGAGGAATCAGCCGCCCCAAACAAATTGTCTTTTATTATCATTCTTTTGACATTGACATTCCTAATGTAGCTGTAATTAATATTTTATATTGGCATAGGCCTTAGGCTTAGGCCTTGGGCCAGTGTTTCTCAAATAGTGGGGCACGCCCCCAATGGGGGGCACGAGGCTCACTAAAGGGGGGGGGGCGCGAAACTGGTGTACTTATAACAATTTTATAGACAAATTATACTATTTCCTGTCGCGTGGGGGGCGCGAAATGTTTTCTTCTTCCTAGAGGGGGGGGGGTGGGGGCGTGACAGAAAATAACTGAGAAACACTGCCTAATTAGGCTAATATTTCAGTTTGTTGACAATTTACGACTATTCCCACTTCCCCGATTTCGGCAATCGCACGGAACCGTACGTCTCGTTTCCCAAACTCCAAACACTTATTTTCATTTATAAGTTGTATGAAAACAAAATGGAAAAACAAAAATTTATTTATCCAATTCAACTCTCTTTTACTTAACGAATGTTATATAACGTATAAGTGCCTCCGCACCCTTTTTTTGCTCGTAAAAAAATTCAAATAAATGAAATAAAGAATAAATTAATATAAAGAATCCAACCCTAGAGGCAAGGGGGTATTCCCGGACTATTTGGCAAGATGGCGGGGTCCCAAGACAAGGACCATCGCAGAAGGTCGGTAAGAAAGGCGTCTCAAAGCTCATTCCTGATCTCCAGAAACGCCAAAAATGAATTGAGAGAAAAAGTGAAGAAGGTGAGTCTGTTTAACAGAACTTTACTCATTCAATTGAAGCCAGGTAAAATAAATGACAGCTAGTCTAGGCGACCCCATCCAAATTATAACATTACTGATTTAAGTTTAAGATTACTGTCATTGTTTATTAATTTTTGGTAATCATGCAGTATCTACACGTATTTTATTTCACAGCGAAATTTAAATTTCTCGTATATTATTTCACAGTGAAATTTAAATTTCTCTTGAGAACTTATGTTTTTAATTTATTAAAATTAAATGCAAATTTATTTGTTGTATTTTAATTTTAGCTATTAAAGTTAAAGTTTTAAATTTAAATTAAAGCCCTAATTTGTGAGTCTTATTAATTTCTAAGGCATTTTTTTCCACTCTAACTCTAAACAATAAATAGTCCGAACATGATGCAAACATCTTGTTTATTTATCACCCTACTTGCCGGATTGTCACAGTAAGATGTCTAAAACTAAAGGAGAACTTTCTCACTTACAAACAAACAAAATAGAACCAAACATCTAGTAACACAATAAAAAATGAAATTGTCTTTAAAATATTTATTTATCTTTTAAGAACATTAAAATAGATGAATAATACTTTAAAAAATAATCTTCAGTCAGTAAATTTATTTTAGCATGGGTAAAAAACATCTGGCAAGCAAAGCGCTGGATAACACAATCAAAATGGATGTATCGTGACCGGATTATGTATGAAATGTATCATAGAGAGTTAAAAGATCCCTTAGAAATTAATTAGACTTACATATTAGCGCTGTAATAGCTAAAATACATATAATAATGCATTTAATAAATTAAAAACTTAAGTTCTCACGAGAAAATTAAACTTCGCTGTGAAATAATATACATGTAGAAACTGCAGGATTACCATATTTTTTTTTCACTAGGCATTAGGTCCATTATTAATGATTATTCAATTCATAGGCCATGGTCATAGTCATGGGCCTAATTAATAAATACTTGTTCATGAATGAATTTGGCCTCATTCTTTCAAAGTTGAAGAAGCCAGCTGTTACATTTGACTAATTCATACATTTTTAAGACTATGAGTACTATGACTAAAGAGTAAGAAGTAAGACTCAGAGGCATCACCTTGGGGGGGTGGGTGGGATACGGACCACACCGGGTGACACCCAAAAGGTTAAATTCTGTATGTTCCCATTATTTGGCATTGGCAGCTCAAAAGTCAATGGGGTAAGTCGTGAGTGGTGACTTCAGGAGCTACTGCACTGTGTGGCATCAACCCTAGTGACGTTTCTAGTAAGAGTAAGAGTAAGAGTACTAAGACAATAAGACAGGAGGCGAAGGAGTCACAGGAATCAACACTGGTCAACAATTATTAAAATGCATCAAGAGCTCATCTCGCCCTAAGCAGTGTCTTTGTAATTAAATTTGTGGATGATGACTTCAACATTTACTCATGTATAAATTGAGAAATTTTAGTCATAAAAGTCAAATTCATTTTAAAACTCAGTCGAATTACCCACGAGTCATAGCTTGTTTTGATAAAATTTTGTGCTGGGCAATGTCTAGTTACCCATAGTATGGGTGCACTTAGCTATATGTTCAGCCAGATACTACGTACACGCACACACCCAGTTGACAATCTGTTGATGCTTGACTGAAATCTGATACCAAGCCACATGCATGCATCACCGTCATTGCTGACTGCTAGCTGGTGAGTTAACACTAACTACATTTACCCGCATCTTCAGACCGTGGTTAACTAATTGCTTTGAGGCTGTTCATGTACACTGCTGATGCAAAGACGTAAGGACCCATGTTCTTATGGTTCGTTAGTCAAAGTGCAAAATAACAAACTCATGTGCAAAACGGTACCTGCACGGCATCCTTTTTTATTTTTGCAAAATTGTACACCCCACAAACACTGATGTTATATTATCCATATCAAAATTTGCTGCCCAGTACTTTTAAACTGCTGCAAAGAGTCTGTCAGATATTGTGTTGCCACACACAACTTACAGGTAACAACTTACATTGGTAAGGACCGTAACTGTTTGATTGTTTCAGGATCAGTACCTGGGTGAAATCTGACAATATTATACAAATCACAGAATTTCAATGCCCAAATTTTCCCACTCGATTTATCCACAGTTCATAGCATATTTCATAATTGTTGATCAAAAAGCTTCCCTCGACTTATACACAAGTATATACAGTAATTATGAGTATGATTTTATAAGTTTAATTTGTTAAACCTCAGTTTACTAGTTTAAACATAACCTGTTTTTGTCAAAGAACGGACCAGAACAGCATATCAATGTATCACAATGGTACTTTAAAAAAAAGATTTTTCGTAATGTATACAAGGCCACTACTTCTACTGCTCGAAAAGCATTCAATTAAAAGCCAATCATTTGCAGATGATACTCAGCTATACACTCACACTGATCCCTCTGATATTGACTCCACTGTCCAATTGATGCAGGAGTGCATTGGTGAGGTTAAGTCTTGGATGACTTTCAGCAAGCTCAAACTGAATGATGACAAGACAGAAGCCTCCTATTTTGCAACAATAAATCATGCAGTACTTTGGCTCTTCCTAATTCTATTCAGGTGGCTAATTCTGATATACTGTTCAAAACATCGACTAGGAATCTTGGCTACATTATTTCTGACAACATGTCTACCAACAACTTCATCAATCACATCTATCACTCTGCCTACACGCCATTTGTCAGATCAGCTCATTCCGTCATTACTTAACAGTTAGTGCAACAAAAACTATAGCCTGTGCGCTTGTTCTAGCTCCTATTGATTATTGCAATTCTCTTCTGTCAGGTGCGCCAAAACAATGCATTGAAAAACTACAGAAAGTTCAAAATTCAGCTGCCAGACTAGTTCTTAAAGCAAAAAAACATGACCATGTTACTCCGGTACTTTACTCACTTCATTGGCTACCTATAAAAGCTCAAATTGATTACAAACTGGCTGTTCTCTATCATAACTTCTTTTCTGACTCATCTCCTTCCTATCTTACTGAACTTCTGTTGGTCTACTCACCCAGTTGTCAGCTACGCTCTTCTGCAGACACGCATATTCTCTGTATTCCTAAGACACGAACTAAAACTTTTGGCGAAAGGTCATTCTCTTTTTGTGCAGCCAAACAATGGAATTCTCTACCATTACACATCCGTAGTATTCCAACTACCAAGTCCTTCAAGACTGCACTTAAGACGCATCTTTTCAAAATGTATTTACAAAATTAATGAAACAACATTTCTTTTAATGATTAACGTAGCTTATGTGTAATGTACTGTCCTTTATGTTGTTATTATGGTAAGAATGGTTATTTAATTATTATATGTATGTTATGATCTCCATGTAAAGCGCTGTGAGCCCCGATTCCTTGCTGGGATACAGCGCTATATAAATTATCAATTATTATTATTATTATTTGCCTAGTAGTTTGTGACACTTGATTTTACTTAATTGTATTTATATTTCTTGTAAGTTTTATTATAGTAGTCATATTTTTTTTAGGTTACCTTTAGAATAACTATTAAAGATGAAAATTCTTTTTTAATTAGTCACAAAGGAGAAGTATAAAAACTATTTGGGTAAATTAATTTTATTCTTTATTGTTTGTAAAAATTTCCAATTTTTATTATGGCACAGATTTCAGAGATTTTAAAGAAGCCTGAAAACCTGAGAACTAAAGCTGATAAAGTTTTTGTTAGTAAAAATCCTGATATTGTCAAAACTTCAGAAACGAATGCAAGAAGACTTAAAGCTAATAAAGAAAGAGTTCTTGAGGTTTGTGCAAAATCTTTCTTTTTTTTAAAATCATTAACCAAAATCAACAGTCAGTTGACATGTAAAGAAAGGTCAACAATCGGTTGACATTAAAGAAAATTGAAGTTTTTCTCTATATAAATATAATTTATTACTTTAAAAAAGATTTTTTTTTAGTCAGTTACAAAGAATTGATAAAATTTATTAGCTTAAAGTATGATTACAAACAAAAATTTCATATATAGTAAGTTTATAATTTATTTTTGTTTTAATATGGAAAACAGATTGAAGATGAATCGGCTTTGCTTGAAATTAAATGCTTGCAATTAGCTGAACTTATCAAGTCATCAAAACATGTTGTAGTTTACACAGGTGCTGGAATAAGCACGGTAAGAGCTGTGGGGCTATTAGTTAATGATAATGGAATGTGAATAAGAAGAAATTAAGAGACACCGTGTTTTTATTTTGTGTGTTTAGAATGTATCCACACATTAACATTGTAGATTTTTAAAAGGTCAGACATGTGATATTATATCCCTAAAAATGCTCTTCTCATAAAACATTTGTATTAGGGTATTGTTTTTTACACTCGACCTTTTCAGGCGGCTTCAATCCCTGACTACAGGGGACCAAATGGTGTGTGGACAAAGTTGAGAAAAGGACAGGAACTGAGGTTTTTATTTATGCTTTTTAAAATTAAATAAATGAATTAATTTTTTAATGATTTTTCTCTAATAATTGATAATGTAAGTTGTTTGATTTAATTATGCATGAGTTAACAAGTGGGGTGGGGGGGGGTTATATCTCAGAATTACTAATAAAAAAGCTTCACCTCTGGATTAGTATATTCTAATGGCCTCTCAATGTCAATACATTTGTTTAGCCCACAAGATCTTAGTGATGCTGAACCTACATTAACTCACATGTCTCTAACCACACTGTATAGAGTAGGAAAGGTATCTATACAATTTTTAAAATATTATTTTGGTTATATTTTTTAAAAATTATCGTAGTGCCTTAAATTCCATAATTTTGAAAAACTATAAAAAATCATGTGAATATATTGATCACTGATTTTTTTGCTTTTTTAAAAAACCTGTAGAAAGTTTAATAAACTAGTTTTCTTAAATATGTAATTTAACAACTGACATTTTTTTTGTTAGACTTAGAAATTGCTTTTACTTTGAGTAGAAGTTTAAAAACATATAGACGAACTGATCTCAATTCATAGGTAAAGCATATTGTCTCTCAAAACGTTGATGGTCTTCATATACGAAGTGGATTTCCCAGGCATGCGCTTTCTGAAGTACATGGAAATATGTTCATCGAGGTAAACTCAGCAGTACCTGTGTTTGTTAGACATACTACATCTATGAAGACTTCTGTCAGCCAGTTTCAGCAAATTTAATTCTTATCACGTATAACTCTCTGGATTACTTAAACATTTTCCAAAAACATTGCAACATTTTTCAAATATGTTCAAGAGGGACAGTTCGATAGGTCTGAGTGTAAGATCAATTATTTTTTTTTAAAAGCCACTTACAGCATTGCAGACATGGAACACACAGAAATTTTAAATGAATTGTGGAAAGCCAAATGACAGTGAATGAATTAAATGTGTTTCAGATAAGGTAGTATTATGGTTGTTGGTTAACTGACTGAAATAGAAATTATATTTCAGAACCTTATTTTTACAAGTTTGTTGACCTCTGACATGAAGTATTGGAAATGTTTTTCACCCAACAAGCCAACAAAATGCAACTACTAATTTTTTATTTTTTTTTGGTAGTATATAATTTTTCATAAAATAATAATTCAGTTATAAGTTAAAATAACACCAAATTAATTATTAACTTTAAATTTCTTACTTTTATTGTATCATTTGAAAAGTGTTGCTATTCCTGTGCACCACACAAAGAATTTATACGACTTTTTGATGTCACTGAACGAACTGGTGTACATCGCCATACCACTCAAAGACGTTGCCGAGCTTGCTCTGGAAATTTGACAGACACAATTGTCCATTTTGGGGAAAAGGGAAAACTAAAATCACCGTACAGATGGAAAGAAGCTGTTAGAGCAGCCAAGAAGGCAGACCTGATCTTATGCTTGGGTTCAAGTCTGAAGGTAAAGAATAAATTAAGCACTGATCATTATTTAAGATGACTGGATTTAATATATTTCAATGACTGGTCATTTATTTTAAAAATAATAACTCCCCAAAATAAAGTGTGGTTATTATTAGCTACTCTATATGAGTTGCTGAGAACTATCTTTTTGAGAGAATGAGCTGATAAAGAGATATAGTAATTAAAGATGATTTTTTAAATATTTTTTTTGCAAGCTGAAATTTTGAATGAAATGTTCACAATCTTATTTTTATGTTAAATTTGAATTTTTTAGATGATAAAGATATAATAATTTTACACCTAACTGGAAGGCCTTCTGATTTACTATCAATTTGTTAAAATTTTGTGAACTAAGGCTTTGAACTAAATCAAAGACATCTACTAAAAAAGATTGAGTGAAACCCACTGCAGGGAATACTGCTTGGTCAAAGGCCATGGCTAATTTTATTGACAATTTTCTGAAATTTATTTTTTTTAAATGGATTTTAAAGTTGAATTAGGTAAGCTAAGACGTTATTTAAGCTTTTAGAAATCTTTTTTTTTAATTGAGGTAACATTTGTATAAAAATTTATTGATTATTTATATTATGCTTCTCACTGTTTGATCTCTTTTTGGACCATTTGTTTGTATGGCGCTTGTCTAGCTTTCTGTATATTTTAATCATTTTGATAACTGTTGTTTCACTTGTAAGATTAAGATAACATAATTGAAAATGCTTAGTTAATAATTATTTAGATTATCACACCAGAGATGCAAATAAAATATTTTTGACAGGTATAAAAATTACATAAATTATAAAATAAGTGCATGGAATTGTTCAGTATTAGACCTGATCTATAACTGCCCCGTAATAACATATCCACTACCAATACTGAATTTCAGCTTTTTATTCTTACTTTTAAAGAAAATAATCATATTAATTTTTCTCAATTTTAGGGTTTATAGTGCCTTGTGCTTTTTTTATTTTAAAACTTGCACATTTTTACCCTCATTTTTTATACCGGGGTCGGGTCATAAACAGTTGAAAAATGAGCACTTTCTTTTGACATTAGTCAGTTTATAGTATTGATTTCAGACTTTCAGTTCATTTGGGTCTACAAGTATAAGAACATTATGCTTCAATTTCTTGCTTGTTATCTTGTGTGACCTAAAGCAAGTGTTTCCCCTCGAGTTGCTGCTAATATTTTGATATTTAAATGCTTTTGATCATCAGGTTCTAAGGAAGTATGCATGTCTTTGGTGTATGGACAAGAAGCCCCAATTGAGACCTAAGCTTGTCATTGTCAATTTACAGTGGACACCCAAAGATGATTTGGCAACCATTAAAATAAATGGTATTTACTCCTTATTTCTTAATACAGTCGAAACCGCTTATGTCGACGGCGTTGGGGTATGAAAAATGGCGTCGACATAACCGATGATCGAGATAAAGGAAAATCAATATGGCGGCAAAATATTAACATGTGCTTGAAATTTCTTTATGTACATGATTAATTAGTTAGCGTTAATTAGTGATGGGATGATTTATCGGAATCGTATAGGAACCCTAATATTTCTTCACTCTTTCCTAAGTCTAAGGTTGTAATGACCGTTCGTTTTTAAGGACCGTTTAAAATTTAAATATAACCATGGTTCACACTCAGGAAAACGGGAAAAAGTCGGGAATTCTTAAAAATAAATTCTCGGCCTTGAAAGTCGGGAAAAGTTATGACTAATCGGGAATTTATATATATATATATATATATATACATATATATACACATGCATAGATATTTATGCCGAAGTAAAGGACTTTGATTACGTCTCTGTCATGTTTGATTCCATTTATTTAATGAAAAATAAGTTACCAGTTTATAATTGTCTGCGCATGCGCTAAAAGGTCAAAGTTTACGCTTCGCCGTGTCGCAGTCGCTATTGCTATCATATCAGCGAATTTAAAATACAAATAAACAAATCAATATGGTTATTTTAAGTTTAATTCTTTTGATGTATATATATTTATGCCGAAGTAAAGGACTTTGATTACGTCTCTGCCATGTTTCGATTCCATTTATTTAATGAAAAATAAGTTACCAGTTTATAATTGTCTGCGCATGCGCTAAAAGGTCAAAGTTTACGCTTCGCCGTGTCGCAGTCGCGTTTGCCATCATATCAGCGAATTTAAAATACAAATAAACAAATCAATATGGTTATTTTAAGTTTAATGCTTTTGACGTGCAGTTCATATATGTCATAGGAAATAATGTGTAGTGTAATAAGAAAATAAATGATTTTCCTCATCTAAAGGGATCATCCATTCTCCATTATGGTTCTGCTCTCCCATGTTATCCTTAAACCTTTATTTTTATTTTTTTGTTACAAAGTTCATTATAAAATGAAAGGTATGCCTGCTAGTGACAGACAATACAGACTTAAATTTATTTATTTTTAAAATTTTATTTTACGCAATGTAAAATTTATAATATAAATGTCACAAAAAATGTTTTAATTAACTATGATCAGAATATTTAAATCACATAGAATATATTTCAGTATTATTTTGAATCCTGTAGCTAGTAACTCTTTGAGCATAAACTTTTAAATATTTTATGCGTATCATAACAAAAAATTCAAGTTTATTTGAATTACTTGTCTTTAGTTTAATATGCAAAACTACATTTAGAGAAACTCTGAAATAGCTCTCAGTTTTAGTGCCAAGAAAAGACACTTTTTGAATTGGAATCTACATTATTTATTACAGAATCATTAGTAGCAATTTGTTGAAAAGCACGATAACTGCAGACCAAGCCATTTTTTTTCATCACCTAACTATATAAAAACCCTGTTCATTAGCTACCATTATTGTATAAATCTCTAGATGCGCCGGGTTAAGATTCTATGTTTGTCAACCAAAATAAAATAATCAAAACAACACTTAATTTGTTATAAAGAAATGAAAATAAAAGTATGAAAATCCTGATATTCACCCAAAGGAAATCATTTAAAATAAGTTAGAAGAAATTGAAATCACATAGTTAAACAAACAACTGTTTTTCATAAGTTGATTTTAAACTGTCGATTTGAACATTGATCTGGAAAATAAGAGTTAAACATATGTGACATAATTAATCTTATTTGAAATATTGTGGTCATTACATTTTTATTGCCACTTTAAAAATCCTGATTAATATCATTTTGTATTTGAATCTACAATCTATTTTAATCCACTTCGAGTCTCTTTTGTGCTTACTGCGTCATTAAGAGATTAATTTGCCTTTGCACAAAATTAATTTATCAGGGCCATATTTTACGGTTTCTTTGAATATTTAGATCGTACATGTTTTTCGTAAAATTTTATTATAAATTATGTTTCTTGTATTATATTTTAAGAGTTAATTCTCCAAATCAACATTTCAGGAAAATGTGACTATGTAATGGCTAAAGTTATGGACCTTCTTCAATATGATATACCAATGTATAAACGGTAGGAATGTCAATTGTTTTTTTTCTTAGAGTCTGAAACATTTCATTATAATAATCTGCCCCAGTTTACAATCATTTTTCCTAAATCTTCTATGGAAATAACAATTATTTTGTGAGTAATTGTGGCATCTTGTTTGTAAGGCACTAATCAATAAAAAGAGTTATTAGCCCAGGTGTATAGGTGGGAAAAGGTGGGAAAAAACTGAATTAACATTTTTTATTTTTTTTAAAATTTCTACAGAGAGGCAGATCCAATTTTTACCTTGTACACACCACTCAGAGCTTATGAGTTAAAAACAACGAGTAAAAAAATTCTTGATGTACCTGCCCAATTAACAAAGTCCACTAGGCGGCAAAGGAAAACCAAGAAAGCAGTCTCAAAGCAGTCTCATCGCAAATCACAAGCAAATAACATAGAGGTGGGGTTACTGAAATCTCCCACTGATGACATCCAGGGATCTCCTGCTAATTCTTTGACACTTTCAGACACTAGATATAAAAATGATGTGTGCAATATTACGTCATGTAACATTTCAGATCAGACAAAACGGCTAGGAACATCTGAGTCTTCCCCTGATCACAGATATCCAGTGATGAGAAACCTACTGTCCCCTGCATCTCGTTTAGGCAGTGACAAGCCTGTCTTGCTGTCCTCATCCTCGCTAAGTTCCATCTACAACCTTAACTCAACAGATTATTCTACTTCAACACAGGGCACATCGCAAAATATCTATAGCAATCCTCTCGCACGTCAACCCTTGCCGGATGGTAGTGATTTAAATCAGGGAAATTTCATGACTACTCAGGTAGTGTTTTCTGACAGGAGTAAATTTGGTCTCAATGATTCAACACCTCGGGTTCTTGATGAAGGAATAACTTATAAAACTAATCCTCAGTCAGCAAGTAATGCAACTAGACCTCTCACTGAATGTGTCAGTGATGCTTTATACTCAGCTAGTGGTGAGTCAACACCAAGCAGCCTCCCAGATGTGGTTGTAATAGATTTGGGTAAGACTGAAATTGTGATGGATAGGGACAGGTCTGGATCTATTGGATCAGTCACAAGCAGTTCTGTCCCGCTGATGACAGAAACAAGTGTTTCCACTTTACCAGCTGGTGTTGAAAGCTTAGTTATCTCTGTGTCACATGGGGTTGGTCAACAAGGCACAGCTAGTATGAAGCCGTCGTCAGTGAATCATGTCACTGACCAAAGTTTTATTGCTGGTCTAGCCAATGTGCAGCCTGGACATTTTGGTGGGACCATAAAAGTGGATCTCTCAGAATTAGGCAATTTTAGCACACACCCCAATGTCTGGACTTATCCAGACGATACTGACCAATATTTTCCAAGTCATGGAGGAGAGAGGGATGTGTTAGCATGCAAACAGAAAGAAATCTTTCCAGGTTCAGAAACTGGGTTTGGTGAAAGTGTGCTCTGCCGGGGTTTGCAAAACCCAACAATTTCTTCTTCAAAGAACTTAATTCAGCAGTCTTCCATTGAAGGTTTTTATAATATTTATCATGATCATTGTTATTGTCAGCAAAACTTACTCATATCTGAATTGAAAAGCTCATTAGGGGATTTAACTTGTTCAACAGAAGTTGTTCAAACGTGTGATAGACAGTGCTACTCAGATGGAGAGGAGACGTTTGGTGTTAAGAACTTTGTCAATGCTAGTGCAGATAAACAAAGTTGTGCTTCAGAAAGTACTTCTGCTGCCCATGACGTTACTCCTAATGTAGGTGTGCCTTCCTGCATTCTTAACATGGACGACATGGACCACCTCAAATTAAAGGCAACTGAAAATCAGACTCATCCGTTAAAATCGTCTAAGGGATGCATTTGTCCAGATGAGCATTTACCTCACATGATCATTTTGCCAGTCAATCCACTACTTTTGATCTCAGGGGCTTTTCTTAAAAAGCAATTATTATGTGACCACAATACACGGCACTCAAAAGCAGAGTCTGTTTTGGAAAATGGTCTTGTTTCTAACGTTTTAGGTGCTGATGTTGTGAAGCAAAAATGTGATACAAAGCCTACACTGTTTAAATGTAACCAAGATATAGGTTTGGACACCAGTTGTTTGTCAGCCTTTGGCTCTTATTTATCAGATAATTCTGGCATTGCCACCGGTCTGTCCACAAGTTACGTAGATCTCACTCTTCTCTCTCAGGAAGCTGTATACTCCAAAAACACCATGCAAGTTTCTTTAAGTGGCTCCCTGGTTATTATGGACCAGGGTAAAAAAGATTCTGTTCAAGTTCCAGAGCTTACCACACGAGTGGTTGATAGTAAAATCTCATATTTGTCTTCAGAAAACAACAAAGCGTCAATTTCAATGCTCAATAAATTATTGAAAGTTCAAAGGAATAAGGATGTAGTCTTTGAGGATAAATCAGTTATTGATCCTATTTCCTGCAAGAAAACTGTGATATCAGATTCTGAAGTGAATCATTTGGGCAACAATATGATCAAGATGGACCTTAAGGGAAGGGAAAATGTTTGCATCAATTTGAACAAGAGAAAGCATGTAGTTGCTGCAGTCCCAGGATGGTTTGGTAAAGGTCTTGGTTTAAAGAAAAAAAAGAAATAATTTTTGAATGTCATCTGTACAACAGATCTGGCTACATAAAATGCTAAAATTGATTATGTATAGTAATTTATTTTCAACAGTTCACAATAACCACATCATTAAGACACCTTAACATAAATGAAAAGCTTGAAGTTTGTGGTGTTCTTTTTTAATTTTGCTACTTCATATTTTTTTTTGTTTACACTGGATAAAATTATTATAAATTATATCAAGTCAAATACAATTGTTTCATATAGAAACTTGGCAAAAATTATTGGCCTCTCATTATTTTGACAAAAAATTATCTGGTTATTTTGCCTTTCTTTAAAAGATCAGAAAATTTAAATTGTTCAATGTTTACTCATTGATGATTATTACTTTGCAAGTATAATCACATATATAGTTTAAAAGCTGTACTTCTTTTATAACAGATTCTGTAACAGACCTGTGTGCATTGATCACATCATTTATTCAGATAATTGATTTTATTTAACAAAAGTTTGCTTTGCTCAAAGCTCTTTAAGTTGTTTTAGAGGCTCAAAGTTTAGTAATTGTAGTCATATTGCTCTTGCCTTTTTTTAAAGAAAAAGTTCCTTAGTGTGGAGATAAATAACTTGATTACTTTATAAAAATTGTCATTCTGGACTTTTTGCATGTTATGTAATCAACAACTCAAAGCTTGTTATGTGCCAGGGTAAGCACGGTGTGAAAATTTTAGTATTTATTCTGACTGCTTCTTTGTAACTAAAGGCAAATTATGTTTGAACTGCATGTTACTTAATTAATTTGTCCTATTTTAAATATAATATGTCATGATGTAAAATAGGCATATAAGATCTTTCAGTTATATTTTTGAAAATGACTTTTTTGTAGAAGTATTTTATTTTTTAAGATTAAAATGGAGCTTGGTAAAATTGCATTTTAAAGGGGGATTCAAATAATTTTAAAATTTTCATCTGCTTTATTATTTAAATTCATTGTTATTTTTTTTAATCCAGTAACAATAATCTGATCAAATCACTGAGAATGTACATTAAATCTTCAAAAATATAAAGTAGCTTATGATTATTAATTGCTCTTATTACCATATAGGATTATGTCTTGATCATTAAACAGTTAATTATAACCACATTGATCACAAGCAATTACTGAACCACAATTCCATTGTATCAGAAATAAGACAAAAGTACAATGATATCAATTTCTTTCTTTGCTTTCCTATCCTCTAAGTTGAAAATTCAAACAGTCATATTTACATTTTCAGTGTATACTAAAAATCTTTATATTAATTATATTGATTTTAATTTTAATTTTTTAATACTTTTTTTTTCCCTAACATGTTCCCTTATAAACCTGTTTTAGACCTGTGTTTTTGTTTTTTTTTAATATTCATTATTGTTTTCCTTACAGTTTTGGTTTAAATTGATTGAAGAAAGTAGAAAATATTTCAAACTTTTCATAATAGGATAGGAGCTTAGAAAATTACTCAGACTATTGGTAATGGTTAAACTATTCAAAAGGGTTCGACAACCCTACCCGACGTTAATTTTTTGGATGGCTAAATCAAGTATACTATAGTAATATAGTATTAAATTATCTTTTTAATATTTCTAGTCATTTGTAAAATATTAATTTGAGATTAATATTAAAACCTTTGAAATTATATTTGAATTTTCAACCAAATAAGATAAGCACTGTAACATGGAGACAATACAAACTTATAATAATACTGGTTAAAAAATATCTTAATTCAATTTTAATGTTAACTTATAATAAATTTGAGTATTATATTATTAGACAAATAGGAAATGTAATGAATGACTCAATAGAAGCTCATTATGAAAATTATTAAGATGTCAATTTTCACTGTGAAAGTATATTGGAGAAGAACAATGATCCGATCACATTAAACCATTTATTTTTATGTTAGTGGTATTTTAACAATAATCATTACATTATTCCAGCAATAAATTCATGCCACTTGTTTCATTATTATTTAAATATATTGCCACTTGTAAAATATCCCACAAACAGAAATGCTCAATAAATACTTCTATTTGTATAGTAAAATTTCCCAATTTCTATATTTTAAACATTCATGTCTCCATCACATAAGGATTTTAAAGAAATTTGATGCAATAAGAGAACATTTGACACATTAGAGGCTGATGATGTATGTGACTGCAAGAATAAATTTAGCCACATGAACAAATGCAATCGGAACCCCACCCATGATCAAGGCAGCACTTGACAATATTTTTATGTCTATGGATTGACCTACTTGATGTAGAAATATTTAACATTTCTTTTTTAAGAAACTACTTTGTTTTGACAAGGAATGCGTGTGTATAAGTATTTATTTTTTGTTAATAAATAATTTATAGAAAGCATTTTCTCTTTGTGGCTGTTATTTATAGGTAAAAGTTTTTACCTAGAGCTTTCTACTGAGAAAAATTGGATGACAGAATAATTAATTATTTACATAGATGCAGCCAAAACTACATAGCTAAATACAGAGAAACCTGATAGTTCTTTTGCCAATTCTTACCATGTGACAGAGTTCAAAATACCATCAAATATTCTTTTTGTTGAATTATGAGATAATATTGATTCATAGAAGTAACTTACATAAACACAAGTTTTTAGGATTTTAAAAATAGTTATCTCTAAATTTTAAAGTGTCTGGGGAAAAAACTGGTGCATGTCGGAATTCTTCAAGTTAAAATTATTAAGTTCTTATGAAAAATTAATCTCAGTATTATTATATTTTCTCTGCTGAAACTGAAATGAAGTTTGACAAAATAGATAGATTTGTTTTTTTTAAATTGTAGCTCATCTAAGTCTGCAAGGTAAAAGCCATTGCTGCTCAATCTATTTCAATTTAAAAGGCTCAACTTATTGCATCAGTTAGATTACATTTATGGTACTAAATTAGGGTTTTCACCACTGTTCAGTTTTGATCTGAATTGAAGTGCATTTCATGCTTTAAAAATCGAGAAACAATTTTATTATAACCTGGTACTTCACTTTATTTATTTCTAAATGAACATAATTTAACATTATAAATTTTCAATTTTGTCTCTTTAAATTAAGAGAAACAACAGTAACTGAATTTGTTCACTCAAAAAGAATTATTATGACTAAACAAAAATAGAAAAGTCAATATTTTTAAACAATTTGCATGCCTAAATACTAAATTAATTGTTTTAAATAAATACTGATGACAGCAGTTAGTTGTTAGCATTCTGTTCACAATAGTTTAATGCCTAAAATCATACAAAGGAACATTTACAATTGTTTCAATTCTTTAAAAGGTCTGTTATCCCCAATGACATCCATTTCACTATTTGGAGATATTAACTTGAAAAGTACAGGTGTTTCAGCCAAATTAGGATTTGACTTTTCCAGCCATCTGATCCAAGCAACTGCACTAGACTTTGTTGAGGTTCCTGTTATACATAGACCTAAGATTGTGCTGTCTTCTTGCTCATGGACACTTAGTACTGGCTTTATCTCCTTGTAATTTTCTTCATAAAAGTTGACCCACTCGAAAAGATCTGATAAAGTTAAAGAGAAGAAGAGGACTCATACATAACATTTTAAAATTAAGTCTTTTCCCAGTTATCGAACACAAAATATTGCAATTTTACTTTTTCAAACTAGATACCTCTTATATTCCCCTAATTTTCCTTTTCAAACCTCATTCACAGGAAGTTTCAACTCTTTTCTCCTTTCAATTAATTTAAAATGAACTGAAATATGCCTTTACAGTTACAGCCACATTAATGTTTGTCTTAACTATTGTTATGTTTAACTTTCTAACTGTAGTAGCAAAATAAGTGGACACCTGAATTTTTTAAAACATGCTTTTTCATTAATCATGAAATTCATGCCCATATGTTATTGAAAAAAATTCCTTTCTTCAGTTAATCCTATAAAAAGTATAGCATTAACTTGTAATTATTCAAATTTAGTATGAACTTACTTTCTTCTTTTTCCTCCTCCTCTTGGAGTTTTTTCTGCTTCATTAAAGAATTGATGTTTGGCTCTGCTCGCAGCAGAAAATACTTTTGTCCAACATATCGCAAGTAAACTGGAAACGGACCTTCAACAAATAAAGGCTGCCCTGTCTTGTGTCGACTAATGAGTTCCTGTTGAGTAGGACTCTGAGCGCTTACAATATAAGTATCTTCCTCTGGAGAATCATCCATTTCTACTGTCTAGAAATACGGTGAAAATTGTATCAATAGGGGTCATTTTTTTTAAATGGTGGGGTTTGGTAATAAAATAAAGATATTCCATTTGATAATTAAGAAATTAACCAAACAATTATTGATAACAGTACCTTGATAACATTAATTTTGGTTTTCTCATCTACACACATCCTCTTCAACATGAGTCTGGCAATTTCAATTGGATCATTAGGCATGTCATAAGGAACTGGATACGGATTCATATTCTTAAATTTTGGCATCCAGTACATCATACGGCGATACTTTCTAGTGACATGGGCCGTAGAACCAAAGCGATTTTTTAACAGTACACCAAATTCATCATCTGGTATCACAGCTGAGTGGGAAAAAAATTATTCATTTTTTAAATTTATAAAAAACTGGTTTGAAATCAACATTTTTTAGTGATTTTTCTTAAGAATTACATCTTACTTTATCATTCATTGAAAAAGTTTTTAAAAAGCTAGTTAGCATTGAATCTTTGACAAGAGTTTTCAAGGTAATAGATTCATTAAGGATTTGTGGTTCTTCTTAAACTCATGTGAAAATAACATTTTAAAGTGATTTTCATCAAAAATTACAAATTAACACCAAAACATATGAAAACTTTTGGGTTTGTTTCTTCATTTATAACCTTGCGTTTTCAACTAAAAAAATAGACATTTACCTTTCCATCACTGAAATGTCATTTTGACAATTTAGAATGTTCTTATAGTAAAAATAACCAGTTGTGTCCTAATAGGTGTGTAGAGTACAAAAATACTGGCTTCCTATGAGCCCAGGATGAATATCTAATTTTGATAGAAGAATGTATAATCTTGTAAGGCTCAATTTTTTTTACCCTTTTATCAAAAAGGAATCAAGATCAGTTGGGTTTATTTGGTGTGGGTTTTATTAATTTTTCTGCTTCTTTTCACATTCAATAGTAATTATTAAATGTTACAAAGACAAGAGTCAACCCCTGACTGCTAATTCCAATCTACATACAGGCCAAAAAGTATGCACATTATCATTAGAGTTGAAATTTCAGTTAAATATGAGCCTTAAAAATCACAACTTACATAAACATGTTTTGAGATCAAAGTAGCCAAAACGTCTATTTTAATTAGGATTTTTAAAAGTTGATTTCTGAAATAAGAAATATATGAAATAAGCAATTTATTATCATTTATTCTAACCAACCACTTTGTTCCATCTGCTCCATTAGATCTATTCCACATTGTTGCTGTCTAGGGTAATGCATAAATTCAACTTGCCACACATTGCGAGGAATCATCTTTTCTTCTGGAAAACACTGCAAAATTTGTTTTGATTGAATTCTTATGCTTCTGTGAGCAAAAACACTTGTTTTAAAACATGTTATAATTATGTAAAAAAATTTAAAAATCTATATAAGGAAATGCTTTCCTTACAAAGATATATTATTCATAAGATTTTATTACAAAAATTTGTGCCGTTATTGAGTTTTTTCTAAACAATGAAGTCATCATCTTTCTAAAGGATAAATAAATAGTGGAACAAGATATGCTGAGGTTTGAAAACAAGAACAACTAAATAATCTGTAAGGTTAAAATACTTCTCAAAACAAGAAAAAAAATTATAAGAATTTTTAAATATATAGGTGTTCTTACATTACATTGTAGCTTTGTCAGCATAAGTATAGAAACTGAGGCAAACTACCAAATCACAAGATTTTCAAAAACAAAACATGTCCTTCATATCATTCAGTCGTCCATTTAAAAGAAAATAAGCATTCAGAATATAAAAATTTGCATTCTGATCTACATTTTAGAAAAGTAAAGAATACTGATGGAGATAAATTGACAACGACTGGTAATATTCCATAAAATTTTTAGTTTCCTTGTTTTTATTCTTCATGCTCGCTGGTATATTTGTTAAGTGCTATAAATTAGAGCCCACTTTAAGCTTGTTCCAATATTTATTATTCAGGAGGCTAGAGCACAAACCACCTTATATTATCCAAAAAACACAAAATGAAGTAAAAAATTTACTTGTATAAGGGCTTTGTAAGCTGTCAAGTCTCTAGTCACACCAAAACGCTTCATTTCAAACAGACCAGCATATATAAACTCCACTGCTCCTCTACGATATACTGTGTCCTTGGAAATATACTCATTGACTGCATAAATAAAAGTAGCTTTAGAGGCTCCTCTGTAACAAGAAGGGAACATTTCTCAAACATGGCCAATACTTAATTGGATATTTCTTTTAACAATTATTTGTTTTTCATTTTTAATTTATTACAAAACAAACTTCAAATTTTTATTTGAATGAAAATAATAAAAATTTATGAATTTCTCTTTGTGTTCTAAAACTTGACAATAAAATAACATTTTGAGAAAAGATGCATACTTCTCTGTGGCAATCTTGTTAAATAGAGCTCTGGCCTTTCTCTCCAACCTCCTACTTTCTTCTGTTATTCTTTGGGGATCATGATTTGGGAGACTTGATGACCTTTCCTAGAATATAAAGATATTTATATATAAATATATGTCTGTGCGTATATATAATAAATACATTTAATCAGTGGCACACAAAAGTAAGATATGCTTGTTTCAATCTATGCCATGAATAAATCTAACATTTGAATAATGAAATTTTTTTGAAGTTAATTTGACATGGGTTGTATTAGTTAACTTTTGATGTTTTGCTTTCATCTACAGCCTTTTAATATATATTATATATTGTATATTATTTCATAACATATTTTTTAACATAATCAAATTAGAAATGAAGTCATATATATTTCTAAGAAATATAATGTTAAAATTAGAGAAAATATAATAATTTTATTTATTCTGTATTTATTTTTTAAATAATTAAAACTTATTCGTAGCAACAAGTTATTTTCTAAATTAAAATCATAGCATTCTTCAAAACAGCTGCAAGTATTGATTTTAAGACACTAAAAAATATAATAACCTGAGGCTGAGTAAGCTTTGGTTGTTTAAATATCTGTGGGCTATCAACAGCTGATGAGCTGGTAATCTCAGTCGCAGATTCTTCATTTCTATTTTCGACTTTACCACCTTCAGGTTTTGTATTTATCGTGGCATCACTTTGCCTTTTATCCTTCACATTGTTTGTGATTGCAGAAACATGGAGTCTTCTTAGTTGATAAAATCTAGTTTTGCAGTAGCTGTAGAAATGAATGAGTGCAATTTTTTCAATTATAACTAATAGTTACTTAGTTCATTAGCTGAGTTCCTTGTGAAACATTGGGTAGGGAAGCAATGAGTATCGAGACTCATGTATTTACAATGCCAAGTAGACAAGGCAATAAGATATACTACTAATCAGATAAATAGAGAGAGATTAGATCCTCCAACAAATATGTCAAAGACAGAAACATGTTATTTAAATAATCATTGCAAAATGTGTTATCCAAAAAATTTAGCCTGCAAACAAGAGAATAATATCTAGAGCAATCTGAAACCTGATGGTACATCAATAACATGAAATTGATAGAATCCCATTCATCCGATAACATTTAACTGATGCTTATTGAGTCACCGTGTCTATTTTTTAAATTGCTTTATGATGCTAATCAAAAGTAGTAAAGATTAGAAAAAATAACCAACATATCCTTAAGTGACTTTTAAATTGTTTTATTTTCTGTTACTTTACAGGCTGTTTTAATTTCATTTACACTTAATGTGTTTTTTTTAAAATAATTATATATAAAATTTGAGAGTGTAACAGTTTTGCGAGCTCAAAATATAATCTATATGTCTCCAAATTTTAAATGCAAATTATAACCTCTTAAATGAATACCTGAAAGATATTTGTTGTTTTTTATCTTTCCATGCATTCCATACTACTGTTTTGACAGGTATCTCAGCAGTAATTTTTGATGAAGCTAGAAGTACATCGTTGATAATGAGGCTCCACATTTTTTGAAGCCAAATTTAAGCTTCTCAGTAACATGCATGCACCAACCTGGCATCGAAAGTTAAGAAAATATTAATTATTAAAAATCTAATTATATGGGTTGGGATCTAGTACTATAGCTAACTTACAGGATTTACAAGCTGTTTGCTAATGTTTTTAATCCTCAAAATCATTAGTATGAGACCTCTTATGGCACAGAAACTTATGGTCATGCAATAGAATTTCTGTAACTATAACATTTATTAAATATAGCACTCATTATTTGGCTTACAATATTTCAATTATACATTAGCACACAATTTTGGAAAGTTGTTGAAATTGCAAATTATGTAAGCGGTGTAGGTAGCAATACCATCAGTTTAGGCCTACGTAAACCATAGTGGAGTACTTAGCAAAATAAGGGGCTTTGGCCTCAGTACACAATGGCAAAAAAAAGATTAACTAATCATTCTGCTAGAGAGACATGCTCATTTCCATCAAAAAATTAAAATACTCATACATCAGAGGTTTAAATGTCTGCCTCTGTCCTCAAAGTGGATGTTTAAGGTTACACTTCCTGTTAAACATTATGGATGACTATCCTATATAATAAAAGGCAGTTGTCTGTCCGGTCCTGATAGCGATTGGTCCCTCAAACTCCTACAGACTCGTACAGCCAATCACTAGCGGAGAAAAATTAAATCTCATTTACATATTGAACAAATTTACGCGGACGTTCAAAACGAGTTATTCAAAACAGTATTTTTTCCAAGAATTTATTTTGAGCGGTGCGCATTGGGATTTATAGTCAAAAACTTTGTGTGTGATGCCAATAACTTGCGAATCAAAAATAAAAAAGTATTAGTATTAGCATAATTAAAAAACAGCTTTAGACTTAACTGTAAGCACATACCATATTTTTTCAACAGTCATAACACTAGCCAGGAAACTGCTGCTAAGACTAGTTGTAGAAGCAGACAATTCGACGGGATGTTGCTAGTGCTACGACTAGTCTTAGTACTCTTAGCAGTAAATACTTCGAAAAAACTAAGTCGCTATAATATCTATATAATAGGCCCCCATCTCCCAAAAAACAAAGTGATACTGTTTCAGTGGTAGATTGAGACTAACTTAGAAATAAAATTCGAAATTAAACTTAGACCCCTAAACTTGTTTTATTTTATTTATCGTGCTCTTAGTCTTCCCAGTCTTACTCTTACTTAATCAATCTTAGACTTGGATGTTGCTAGCGTTACGACATGTCGTAACGCCAGCCAGGAAACTGCTGCTACGACTGTCGTAGCAGAAGTTTCCTGGCTAGTGCTACGACTAGTCTTAGCGGTAGACACTTCAAAAAAACTAAGTCGCTATAATATCTTAACAAACTCTTCTTAATATTTTATAAGCATATATAATAGGATATTAATAGATCTGGGCTTATTTATGTGCGTTAATTCAAAAATGTAAATTTATTTAGTACAGAAATTACAATTACACACTCATTGTGGTTTGTTTTTAAAAAACCACAAAAAAAAACAAATTTGTCGGCATCGGGGTTTGAACAAAGGTTGTTAAGACCGCTCATTTTTGAGAACCGTTTAACCGTTCAAAAAAATACCGATTAACCGCCGGTCCGTACTTTCCTTATATTTTTAGAACCAACGAGAGGATGCATCAATTTTGCCTCTCGTCGTCTGATAGTGGCATCATAGCCTGCTTCCCCGCTTGTGTTCAGCTCTTTTTCGCGATGCCTTCAACTTCAATTCAGAGAATTTTAAAAAAAAATCTTCCAAACAATTAAGTAAACAGTGATGGTTTATAGTCAATTTTTTTAAATGTATTTATCTTTTTATTTTTTTGAGGACTTGTGATTAAATGTTCTAAATTAGAGGACCGGTTAAACCGTTCATTAAAGTTAGCGAGGAATTTTTCCTTAGTTTTAAAAACTCACGCCTCGTCTAGTACTCTTAGCAGTAAACACTTCGAAAAAACTAAGTCACTACAAAGTTTTAACAAACTCTTTATAATATTTTATACGCATATATCATACATAAATATAATTTACGATATTAATAGAACTGGGCTTATTTATGTATTAATTCTAAAATCTAAATTTATTTAAACATATTTAATCAATGTATCCGCTTTTCAGAATAAGTAGTTATAAAATCACAATTACCAGCACACTGGTTTTTTTTTAAAATAATTTTTTAAAAATTTATATTAAAAATTTGCGCTGGGAGTGACAATAGAACCCACGTATCAATCGGTTGTTAACTTCAAACTATCGTCCATCACTATCACTTGACCTAGCGAAGCTCATCTCAAATTACGATTTTTAAAAATTATATCTGTTGGTAATTAAAATTAAATGGACACCAATCAAGTTTTTTTTACCTTTAATTTTAAAATTCATTAATCAGCTTATTACCTAGTCCTAGTTAATCGTGAAATTTGATTCTGAGAACAAAAGTTTATTATTATTACAGTTACTCTGAGTTACCGCTTTACTTTAGTCGTAAGTAAGCACATGACATAATATATTTTTTACGACTAGTCGCAGCAGCAGATCAGCACACAACTCGACGGGATGTTGCTGGTGTTAGGACATGTCGTAGCACTAACAACATCCCGTAGAGTAGTCTGCCGTTACTTTGTCATAGCTGTAGACACTTCGCTTAGACTAAGTTAGTAATTACTTAGACTGTCTTAGTTTTAGTTAGTAAAGTTAAAGTTAAGTAAAATATTAAATTAGTATTAGTTTTTGATTACTTTTTGTTACTTTTTGTGAATGATAATTTCAAAATTTTTTTCAGCCACAGTGTACCCAGGCTAAAGCCCATACATAGATTTACTGGGCTGATTATTAACAATAAGCCTTTTACTTACACTGAAAGTTGAAAGCAAATGTAAAAACAGTAGGCCTAATTAGCCTAATAAACAAATTAGGGTACAATAATTTCTTATACTACTGATCTACTGTCTGACACTGACAATTGAAGATCACTTTGTAAACTAAATGGCAGTTATACTTCCTTTAAATTTTTTTATTATTTCGAATAATTACTTTATTTATAGGCCCATTTTTATGGTCTTATGTTAATATTAATTAATTAATCTTGTTTTTCACAGAAATTATTTACAAAATTAGGAATAAATCAAGAAAATTGTCTTTTTAAAACTTATTTCCTAGATCTTAGATATTACTACTTACAATAATAACAATATTATATTCAAAATAAGTTAAATTGTGGAATTCTGTGTTTTATTATTTTTTAAAATAATGTTTTAGGACAGGGAGACGAAAAATTAAAATGCTCACATGTCACAATGATTTTTTCCATTATTCAAATTGCGATTATTTTGATACATTTAAATTTAACGTACATCTGGTAAATATTTTTGCCATTTCAGATTTCAATGAACTCGACACTCCATTTGGACTAATTTCTATTTTAAAGTGAAAATAAGTAATCTTTAATATAAATACTAGTTTTAAAAGATGAAGCCGAAGCGAGAAGATACTACAATTGTGTATTGGATTAATTCTCTTGTTACAGAGAACTTTTACAACTTTTAATGCTTATTTATTGTTAATGTTACAACAAAAAAAAATCAACATTTTTATGTGTGTAAAATGAAACCACAATATTAAAAAATTAACATTTTACTTAAAATGGAAAAGAGGCCGTCCATAAATAACGCTACATGCCTAGGGGGGAGGGGTTCACACTTTTGTAACGATGCGTGATGAGAGGGAGGGTGGTGTTTAAAAAATGTGGCGCCACATCAAAAACAGGCCACTTTAATAAAAGTTCTAATTAAATATTTGATTGCTTACAATTTATTTAAAACCTTTTTCATGGCTTCACATGTTTACGATATTAGAGTGCAGCCTTACACTAAATAAACACTTAAATGACAAAAAAGTTATTTGAAATAGGCTCCTTTTCAAATAGAAAATATGGGGGTGAAAAATCAGCCAAAATTGCGTTAGATCTACGTCATTTATGGAATTTATTTTGCTATAATACTGTCTTTGAATTGAAAGATGAAATATTTTTTTTTCCTGGAAGTGAAATGGAAATGTGAACTTTATAAAAATATAAAGCTTGGTTGAAAAGAGTATCATATTTAGCAGATATTTTAGAACAGAAAAATAGGTGTAACTTTTAAAATGGGGGACAGAAAACGAATATTATCGCATTTACTATAATCTCGAGGCATTTTTATCTAAACTGCAAAAGTAACGAAGATATATAAATCTAGGAAATATTGCCTTGATTAAAAAATAAACTTTGCAGTGAGATAGATGAAACTGAAGGTGAAATACATTAAAATTCGAAAGAGGAGATTACAGGTCATCTCAAATCCATTGAAAACTTACTCCAGCGTTACTCCGCTGATCTGAAATAAGAATAAACTACATCGACATGAAATCTATTCTCTGCTTCTCTTGATGCAATCCCAATGAATTCCAGATGACTTCTTGGATTTGTGGACTAATACATCAGCACGAAACTTGCTTAATGACTTAATGAAAATTGCTCTCACAATGCTGGTGTGGTATGAAACATTCATACCCAAATGTCACTATGTTTGCCTTTCGAACAGTTCCATATGTTTTGTTTTTCTTTTTAATCTCATCATCGAGATAAATAAATTAATTAGATTTTGAGAATGACATGGAGTTGGCATTAACAAAAACTCACCGCGAATTTTGAGGCTGGTTAGCAGAGGCGTCACTAGGGTTGGTGTCACCCGGGGCGGTAGCTCATGGTGTCACCCCTTCACGACTAAAGGGGCCGTCCATAAATGACTTCACGCGAGGTTGCCGATTTTTACCCCACCCTCCCCCAGCGTCATACTTTGTCACAAAAACTTAGACCCCACCCCTTTTTTACGATATGACGTCACAAAGCTTTGAAACCCCCTCCCCCAAGCCGTATTTTCTCAATAAAAATTATCATGTTGCAAATTATTTTTTGTCATTTAAATATGTATTTAGGGTAAGTATGCACTGTAATATCGTAACTCGCGTGAAGTCATTGAAAACGTAATTAAATAAATGGTAAACAATCAAATATTTAAGTGGAACTTTTATTTAAAGTTTCGCGTTTTTGATGTGACGTCACATTTCTTAAACACCCCCTCCTCGTACCACATCGTCACACTATGGCGGATTAAAAGGGGGGGGGGTGCTGAACGGGCTAAAGCCCCCAATAATTTAAGGGCCCCAAAACTTTTTATGAATTATAGTGTATAATAAAGATGCAGGCCATTATGTTTGTACGAATCCCTGAAAATGCCTTGGACAGTCATACGGCAATGCTGCAAATGAGTAGGAAGTATAACGGAAACCAGGCTATTCTTCGTGAGAAGTGCATTGTAGCTCATTATGTGCCGTGCACAGCTCATTCCTTTAATTTGGTTGGGAAAAGAGCAGCAGGTTGTCCTACTGCGGTCAGATTTTTTTGTCTTCTGCAAAATCTTTATACCCGACTTGTTGCATCTACTCATCGTTGACAGGTACTTCAAAAACATATGAAATTGATATATGCTAACAAAGCCTTGTGTGACACAAGATGGTCAGCCTGACATTATGCTGTAAGGTCTGTTAATAGCTCATACCATGAGAATATCACAGCACTGGAAGAATTAGCAACGAATGAAAATCAGCCACGTGACTGCCGACTTGAAGAAGAAGGATTTCTAAAGGAAATTGAATAACTGGAAGTCGCTATTTTACGTGAAATTTGAGAAAAAAATTTAGAAAGGAAGTCTCTCATTGAGTCTCTCACTTTCGCCACCCGATGGGCAGCAGCCAAGTTAATGGAAGAACATTCAAGTGATTTCGAAGAAGGGGTCGGGTAAATCCGAAGCAACCGTTTCGTCCCCCTCAATTTACTAGCAACGCCATCGAGAGGTGCCGGTTTAGGGCCAGGAGCGCCAGTACGGATTAGCAAAAAGTGCCGAGAAGAATGCATTGGACGCCAGCTCTGAGGAAACCTTCCAGTGGGGGTTGCACCCTAGGTAGGTCTTTGATGATCCCCCGGTCTGCGGCGGTCCTAACCATGGAGACCCGTGTGCTTTGCCGGGATGGCTCCAAAGTGGTAGCGGGTCGTAGTAGGAAATTCCACCACCTCCTTGTGAGGGCAACTTAGTGGGAGGCATCTTCGACTGTATGTCCTGGATGCCCAGGTGACCGCTTCAGAAGCGACCGCTTTTGTTCTCAGCTGTTACGTCCATTTGGTGGCCAGATGGCTAAGGGGGTCTTCCGGGAAGACCCATAAAGAGCACTAGGCTCGGGGCTTCTGATTTTCTTCCACATGTAGGTTCATGAGTGATTTCGAAGACTGCTTACCTTCAGAATTAGTCCAATTTTCAGAACTCTTAAAAAAGTTATTGTCCAGCCCCAGGGTAAAGAAAAGGAATTAGCACAAATCGAAACTAAAAAAAACTTGCACAGAGCTAACAATTTTGCTGCTTTTGAATGAGCTATATTGCATACAGTCCTTTACAAATGTACACATCGCACTTCGCATCTATCTTTCAATGATGACATCAAACTGCAGCTGAGGGCGATCCTTTTCAAAATTGAAAAGAATATATAATGAGTTAGAATTTGCATGGGACGAAAAAGGCTGAATATGCTCTCTCTAATGAGCATTGAAAACGAACTTGTAAGCTTACTCAGCTTATTGACTTAATTGAAAACTTCGCCATGTGAAAATTTCGCGAACGAAAGTTGTAGGTTGAAATAATAATCATACATTTTTTTCAATAATTTTTGTTATTTCAAATAGAGAAAAGAATTCGTTACCTCATGAATTTTTTTTTAAAATACGGAATAACGCGTAATACTATTCTTTACGGGGGCGCGTTCGTAAGCACTAAACAACGTAAGTTGGGATGGGACCGTCGTAACCGGAGGACTACCCGTATATAAACATGCATATCTATGCTTTCACGCTTTTAATAAATATATATATATATAAAATTTTAACTCAAAGACATTGAAATCATAATTTTCCTCAAGAAAAACATAACAAAGAAAACCCATCTTTTGATTTTTTTTCTTTGTGGTGGTGATAAAATCGTATTCCCCCCCACCCCACTGTGATGGAGGGAGTCGTGAGGTGGGATTCGTTCATGCTGTTGGTGTGTCCAAGCCTAAATGGCTTTATATCTTTTAAAAACAGAAGACACTGCCTCTTTCATTCCAGCCTTTTTAAAGATCTCTCTGCTGCGGCTATTTCTTTTCTTTTCTTGCTAATTTGTTTTAATGTTGTTCGTGTGTTGAGACTGTTTTATTATTGCAAGTTAACTGATATTTTTTTAATAAGAATTTTCGGGTTTAACGTATTTAATTGTATTTCTTAATTTCTTTCTAGATTAAAAAATTTGTCATCTTTTGTTTTCTGACATAAAATCGCACACAGTAAAATTTTAGGCTCGGGTGTCACCCGGGGCGGCCCGCCCCCGCCCCCCTAGTGACGCCACTGCTGGTTAGTAACATGAACTTTCAAATATCGCAATAAATAAATTATCCAACAAATTTAAAATAAATTATCTTAAAATTAAAATCTATTTCGTTGCTTTTTTGTTAATTACCTAATTAAAAAATTTAAATTGTATCATGGGTCGCGGGTTATTTGGCTTTTATATAAAAAGGAGGGGGGGGTCACCAGCGACGTAGCCTGGGTATGTGCCGCCTGGGGCAGAAACCTAATTTGCCGCCCCCCCCCCTCCCCGAAAAATATGTTAACACTATAACACTATAAAGTAAAAAAATAATTAATTAGAATTTAGAAAGTAATAATAAGAACACTATATATTTTATGTTAAAAAGAAAGGCTTCATTTCTTTAATGAAATTAAAGATTTATGTTTTTCCCCATGGCTCAATCTTTCATGTATAAATGTGTCAAGCCATGGCATGCTCAATAGCCAAAATAGCAATAGATTAGACAATTTTGGTGTATTCGTAATTGATTGTCATTTATTTTTCATTAAAATAATTTTACCGAAGCCTTTTTTAACACCTTGCATTACTTAAGACAGTTGTAAGCAATGTTCGAATTAATTATATAATTTTAGGCAGGGTAACTTTGATCCTAAATATCTGTATAAACATAAATAAACCACCTAGTCTTGAATTCATTAATTTTTTTTTATTCATGGGGTTAAAATACATAACACTACATATAGTTAGGCGGCTGGGTAATGCGTGGAACCCACAAAGCCGTGGCCTGTGAACGCTGCATCACTTGCCAACAGATCATCTGTCATGGTCTGTGGACGCAACTATCTTCTGCATAGAAGGAGCGTCTGTATAGATAAGATAAGATAAGATAAATATTCCTTGCCTGACTATGTCATGTGGGATATATTGAATACTCTAATTCGAAGACACAATTTCAAAGTAGATTAGCTGGTGTACGAAAATGATGTCTGTTTTCTAAATTCTATATAACTGCCAAAGGCTCACGCGAATTTATACACTATTCTCATCTTAAAATATGAAGAAACCAAATTTCTTCTTAACTGTTATTCTACTACATATTTGCTTCGATCACCAAATATTTGCTCTCGTGTTCTTTGATTGGAAGGTTTCATTAAGATGATGAGGTCTCCACATAAAATTTTATCAAATGTCAAAGCATCCCTTAAGTATTCCATTCCATTAGTTTCGGTGTGAGTAGCCACTGCTAAGAAACTTTTTGTTGAGCACTATACGTTTGTAAAGAATTTCGAGCATTTTTTTGTTGTTGTATATATAATTTTGAAAATAAAAATATTTCATAGTGACTAGCAAAGTTCCTGCGTCTTGTGTTGAGCTTTTCGTCTGCATCTTTCAGTTCTATAGCTTACAAAGATAATTACAAAGTAAACTCAAAATGGATCCATTATATATTCACTATTTTGTATCCTGAAGTCTGAATGCCTTGCTTGTAGAAGCATTTAGGTATTTCCAACAGTGTATGGACTTGTAAAGAATGCTTAACAACGCAGAGTGTACTAAAATAGTTGGAGAACTCGTTTCAGGTGGAGTATCATGTTAACAAATTGGATTTAACTGTTTGAACGAGTTTGACATGAGATTTTATATTTTTGCGCCTTTGTTGAACTCTTGTATACTTTCCAGCCCTTAAGAAGTATTAACACACGTTGGGCCTGTGCAGTCAATTATTTTAAGATCATCATTTATTCAAAATCATTTCAGAAATGTCTTAAGCAGATTCACTTTTGCTTAAATTAAATCTTTGAAAGATTCTACAGCGTCTACTTTTTTTATTTTCAATCTTTACATATCACAAAACTGGACTTGTTTGATCCTTATGTCAAATATATGAAGAGCTATCAAATACAATGGAACAATATTTGGTATCTTGTTATTGAAGAAATATGATTTTTCGTGAACTGTATCTCATAAATTTGCTATGAGCTCAGTTTGAGTTTTAGATGACACGTTTTTTTTACCCCTTTTCCCAATATGATCTCGGAGTGCTCGAACGTACTTTGCAAGCAAGTGCATTAGTTCCAGAATATTGCCTTTATTTGCAACAGCATTGCCCTCTCTGTGACCTCAAAAAGTCACATTCAATTTTGCCAGGATTTAATAATGTCAAATATTCTAAAAGAACTTCTTGTCACTTTGTTTTCTCATTTACAACAACTAATTGACGGTCTTTATTAATAGTCTATTCTTTTTTTTATCCAATTTCTGATTCCTTCCATTTGCAAAAAACTTTGGTAATGTTGAGCACTTATTGAGTACTTATCTTGGCTTTTCTTTTATTTAATTAAAATTTATTTTCACGTTTTAACAATTAGCTAATGAACAGCGATGAATTTGCCGCCCCCTCCCAAATTTTGTATTTATTTGTGCCAAGTTTTAATTCCACTGCATACGCAATTGTTTCCATTATTTTTGTTTATGCCACACAACAAAAACACATTAAAATTAAAATAAGCCATATACCGGTAAAGACGACAACACTTTTTTCCAGTAGTTCAGTTACGTTAAAATCAAACTTGAATCAATTATATATACCAACACATCATTGTCATACTGTCAGCCCCTATGTTTTCAAGCTCAGTAACATTAGTATCAGAAGACTTTAGTTTTATAATGGAGTTTGAAGTGTTGGCATTAGAAGCGCTCTCGTATTTAATAAAGTTCTTCATTTCGTTTATTTTTTTTTATCTTGGCTTTTCTTATATTTTCTTTTATTTTCACGTTTTAACACCGCATCAGTGTCACGTTTTCATACTAATTTAGCCTTTGTTTTTTAGTACAGTAGTATTAGTATCAGAAGAATTTATATCCAATGAGTTTGAAGTTCTTGCAGTTAAAACGTTCACATGCTTTTGGAAAGTTCCTTTATTTCTTTTATTAATATCTTATTTGGCTTTCTTTAATTTCGATTTTTAAAAAACTCCTCTTTCTTTTAAAATTTTCATTTTAAGATACTAATTAACGACTAGGAATTTGCCGCCCCTGGCAAAGTGCGCCCGGGGGCATTTGGCCCCCCTCTACCCCCTCGCTACGCCACTGGGGGTCAAATGGGAACCTGGGCTCTCATGTTTGTAGGTTCAATAATTTAATTAATGGAGTTAATTTTGTTAGTTGTGAATTTTCACACAAAAATAAATTTTGCAGCTCTTATTTTTCCTTCTTCTTTTTCTAATTTCTCTATGGTTTTTTTTTGGTAGATAGTTGCAATATAGAGGCATACAGATTCTAGTATGGTCTCACCAATGAAAGGTAGCATTTTGGTTTAATGTTGCTACTAAATTTGTAGAAGTTTATTTTGCGTGCTTACAGTTTGGTTGGATTTTAAAAATGAATTCATTAATATTTGTATTCCATGACAAGTTTGCATTAATGTATTATTTCTCCTAAGTACGGTACTTTGAATATTTGGTTTGGATTAGCTTTTCTTCCATGAATAGAGAAGTTTGTATTTCTGTGCCGAAAGACATACTCCAATTATTCCTTTCCCATTTATGAAATTCATCTAAATCTTTTTCAACTTACGATCAAAGTGGACCATGAAGGCCAATGATTGCTCCAGCCTCGATGAAAGACTTACTTTTATGAGTAATGATATATAGTAGAGTTTGAATATGATAAAGTTAAGTATTACACGGTATTTACACGGTGAAGGTAAGTGGGGAGTCCTTATAGGGCGGAGAAATGCTGTGAATGTACAGCACCTCGTGGCACAAAACCTAGTGCTGCCTCTTACACCCTATGCACCGTGAGTATACCGCACCTCGAAGCATCACCAATGTTTCCTCTAAGGTTCGCTGGTCCGTGTGCAAAGCAAAAAAAAATTAGTGTGCAAAGTTGCACAGCATTCATTTTTGTATAATACTTTTCAAAATTTGCTGCGCGGTAAATCTAAACTGCTGCTTGGCGTCGGTCAGATATCTGCGCGGTCGCGCAGCTTAAAGGGAACATTGGGCACCACCCTAATGATGCCTCTTTCACCCAAAAGTGAGTGCACCACACCTCCTGGCACCAAATCTAGTGATGCCTGTAACAAATTAATTTAAAAGACCCGAAGTAACAATCCCCTTCCAGCCCTTCTCTAACTCATGTCAGCCCTATAAAATACACGCGGATGTGTCTTATCTTCTGATGTCAAAGGTTGTTTTAAGATTTTAAACTTTAAACTGCCCACACTCCCGTTTAAGCAGTTTCTTTTGCATGTCTTTATTTCTAGGGTGGACATCTTCCTTTAAAAAAAAAGAGTTAAATCATATTCAAATATATTTATTTTATTACTTCGATCTAGTTGAGGTAGTTGTGCTCGCTTCTTTAGATTCAAATATCCGCCGCATCTGTGTGACAAGTCCCTCTTGATACCTACGAGTCTGCTCTGAAGAAATATCGTGTTTCAGTTTTTTAGTCACCAAACCAGTGTTAGCCGCCACCGATTTCCGCGACAGTTCTATCTTATCGTGGACCCAGGACCCTGACTGAGTCACGTCTATGTCCTCGGTGTCTGATGAGTCTTGACTGGCTGGCAAGCTGATTGATGTCCCGTTTAAACTCCGCACACTCGAACCCGCGCTTTGCTGCTCTATACCCGTTCTGGTCCTGGTTATCGGGATCTGTAGGATCTTTTTGATGGTCATCTTGAATTGTTCGTCGTTGCTCTTCTCCGTGGGTTTTTTTCGGTATACCTTTAACGGAGCACGTGCTCGGCACCTGGGTTTTCCTGATGACGTAGTCGCGGTCGTCTACACTTGATGACGCCATGCACTTGCCGCAAGGATTCGACTCTATCACGATAAGGGAATCACTAGCGCCCTGCTGTCCCATGGACGCGTTCGAGATTTTGCTACTCGTGTCGTCGTCGATACTCTTGCTGTCCAGATCAGCCTGGATGTTGACGTGCGCGATGCACGCCCTCCCCGGCATGCGGCAAAGGGAGTTCCTTACCAGGGTCAGGATCTGGTTGTGATCATCTTCAGATTCTACGGACGTTGACGACAGTTTTTCGCCCAGCGCGTTGGCCGCACTCTCGGTCGATAAATCCACATTCTCTTTCCCTGACGGTGACTTCTGCTGGTCATTGACGCCGCATAAAGAGGACTGACTGTTCGATGTTTTCTGTATGTAATCTAACGCTTCCTTCAAATGTACACTTTCAGAATTCGATGTTCGCGCAGGCTCTGAAATTTGCTTAGGAACATTCGACTGCGTACTCGGGCAAGTGACAGCGGTTACACTCGTGACATCAATGTACGGCTGGAGCCATGAGTGGGAGAGGATGTCTTTGATGTTGTATCTGAGATCACTGTTGGGCTCCAGGGTGCTGGTTATCAGATGTTTACAACCGGCGGAGATGTTTCGATTTTCTGGAAAGTTGACCTTTCCTTTCAGTTGCCGGTACATCATCTGCCAACACAAACATAAGAAAAATAAGTGATTTTAGTAATAGGAGATCTTATTACTTTAATTTATAGTAACGGCAAAGCTTCATCACATCAACATAATATTCAACATTCGGCCTCTATCTAGAATCTAGACGGTTCCTCTGACTTGTTTCCTTTGGTCTTCTGTTACAATTAACGTAAATAAATTGTCCAAATTTGAGCGTTTCGTTGACAACTCTCTATATGACATTTTCTTCATTTAAAAAAAAATATCGGGTTCATTAAAAAGAAAAATCAAATAGAGACACTTTTTTGTTGTTAGTTAAAATTGCAAACGTTCTTACAATTTTTTTTACATTAAAAATATTATATTATATTATCAGTAGTAAAATTTGCTACGTTTTTTTAAAAATTAAACATCATTGCACTATAATGGGACATGAATACTCTTTAATTAGCAATAAATAATAATTGTAATTATTATGAAATAGTTATTTTATACTGATTCAGATCAAGAGGAATTGTATCAGTGGCTTTCAAATACGGTAACCCGCCCATTACTTTAAGGAAAATAAGGTGGATAGAAGGAATACTAATTCAGGATGGAGAGTTAAATTTAAAATAAATGTTGTAAGTATACGCCAATAGTGTTACATTAGGGTTTCGTAAAGTCGCAGTAGTCGGGTTCTAATTTTTTTAAATCCAATCTCGACTTAAATGAACTGCCAGTTAAATGGCTATGTGTAAATCGGCGATAAAACCAGTTACGAGGGTATTTATTATTAACATATGTAAAAATAGGAACATTTTAATACGATAATAATATTATTTATACGATTTTATGTGTAAACAAAATACTACTTTGAAATGTGTTAAAATGATATTTAATATTTTGTAAAGGCGCGAAAAAAACTACGTACTTCCTTTGTAACTGACGTGACAGTAAAATTTGGGATCCATGGTATTACCTCGAGTAAAGCGGACGTGCGAGTTACTGAACCGCGCCTTAACGGGACCCTGCTGTATTTGTTTGTTTAAACAATATCTTGGGTTTATAATCAATTTTTAGGGTTGCCATAAAAGATTGGAACTGGAAGCCAAAGATGCAGATAACACCATATCTTGCCTTTTTTGTGTTTTTATCATAGAAAGGCATCTGGCCGGTGACCATTATGAATATAATACAGCCGAGACTCCAGATGTCACTCAGCAAAGGTTTGTAGGGTTTACCACGTAAAAGTTCCGGAGATGCGTAGGCAGCGCTACCGCAATAAGTGCTGTAAGGAAGTTGGCGTCAGTGTTACAATATAATTAGATTAGTGAAATGTAATTAGTAACAATAGTAATCATCACTGATTTAAAAAAGTAATCACTCACGAAAAGTAGGGGGCCGTCCATAAAGTACGTCACGCTATTTTGACCATGTTTAACTCCCCCTTCCCCCCCCCCTGTCACAAACTGTCACAAATCTCGGACCCCCCCCCCACCTAAAGTACGTCACACTTTAGAACAAAATTGTTGATTTTTATTAACAAAATAATTAAAATTTAATATGACCGTGACGTCATGCACGGCCGGACCCCTCCTCCCCCCTGTCACAAACTGTCACACTTTCTTACACCCCCTCCCCTCTCTGGAGCGTTACGTACTTTATGGAAGACCCATAGATACTATTTTTTTATTGGAAAATTATTGCACATTTCAATGTAAAATAGTTCATTACAAAATTATTAATGACTGATAGGATTGATCATCTCAAATTCCTGAGCAATGGTTGTTGCAGTGTAACAAGCAGCCTCTTTAGTCAATAATATGAAGTACAACATTTTTGACAATTATAGGTTGAAATATTCCTACTCACGGTGACTATTTAATAAACATCACAATCGTGAATTTTTCCAAAATTTATTTTAGATATTAATAAACTTCATACGTATTCTAGTAAAAAAAAATATAAATAAAAAAATAAATAAATAACATAAAAAATTTATAATTTTTTATTTTAAATTTAAATGCAGACAAAAGCTGCACTACTTTTAAAATAAAATCAGTAAATGGTGGTCAAAATGTAAAATATGTTACAAGCTACCCCAAAACTTAACTCCGCCAAGGCCGGTCCCAAGCCCGGGTGCAAAAGGAGGAGGGTTGGCGTGAGGCCAGCGACCTCACCCGTAAAAACAAATTGCTACAGAAACGTCAACAAGAAAAAACAAACAAATTTCAGTCCTGAGAAGAGAGGACTCTTCTTCTCCAAGAAGAGCTATGAAGCCTTGTGGCCAAACCCAGGCTATACTGGAAGCCTCAAAGCCGAAGACCCTCCTTTCTAAGGAAACAAATATAGGCACGTGGAACGTCAGAACCATGTATGAAGCAGGGAAAGCAGCGCAGGTGGCAGCAGAAATGAGATCCTACAAACTTACACTGCTTGGTATCTGCGAAACAAGATGGATACAAGCTGGGCAAATAACTTTGGCCTCTGGAGAAATGCTAATGTACTCGGGGCATGAGGAGGAAGATGCTCCGCACACGCAAGGAGTCGCTTTGATGCTGTCAAGGAAGGCACAGGAAGCATTGATTGGATGGGAAGCACATGGACCAAGGATAATAACAGCAACCTTCCGAACCAAGAAAAAGAAAATAAAGATGAACATAATACAGTGTTATGCACCCACCAACGACAGCAAAGAAGAAGAGAAAGAAACATTCTACAATAGACTACAAGCACTAATAGAAAAACTTCCAAATAGAGACCTGAACATCCTAATGGGAGACCTTAACGCCAAAATTGGAAAAGACAACAGTGGGTATGAGGAAATCATGGGACGCCACGGTGTAGGAGAGAGAAATGAGAACGGAGAAAGACTAGCGGACTTCTGCGCAACAAACGAGCTTGTTATTGGTGGAAGCGAATTTCAACATAAAAACATTCACAAGATAACATGGGTATCCCCAGACAACAAAACGCAAAACCAAATAGACCACATATGCATTAGCAAAAAATTTAGAAAGTCTCTACAAGATGTACGAGCAAAAAGAGGAGCAGATGTAGCATCCGATCATCATCTGGTCTGTGCAAGACTTAAATTAAAGCTAAAGAAAGACTGGGAACAGCCAACTGCGAAGCGAACCAAATTCAATGTAGCACTTCTGGCAAATGATCAGAAAAGGGAAGAATTTAGTGCCACCTTGAGGAATAAGTTCCAAGTGCTAGAAGATCAAACAGAAGACCAAACAGAAGATGACCAAGTAGAACATATGTGGCAAAGTATAAAGACGTCTGTAACATCCACCTGCCTAGAAGTCTTAGGATCAGTGAAACAGAAACAAAAAGACTGGCTCTCAATAAACACACTGCAAAAAATAAAAGAGAGAAAAGAAATGAAAAATATAGTTAACAGCAGCCGCACCAGGGCTGAGAAAACGAAAGCGCAAGAGAGATATAAAGAAGTAAACCAAAAGGTAAAAAACAGCATTAAAAAAGATAAAAATGCCCACATAGATGGCCTAGCATCCAAAGCAGAAGAAGCAGCCAGGAAGGGCAACTTGAAAGAGCTCTACGACATAACAAGAAAACTGTCAGGGAGATACAAAAGGCCGGAGAGACCTGTCAAAGATAGAGAAGGGAGATCTATAACAGAAAGGAAAGAGCAACAAAAAAGATGGATGGAATACTTTAAGGAACTATTAAACAGGCCCCCACCCACAAACACGCCAGACATACAACCAGCAAATGAAGACCTACAAATAGAAGAAGGTGCACCAAATAAGGAAGAAATAGCCCTGGCCATCAAGCAGCTCAAACTAGGGAAATCACCGGGACCGGACAACATCACAGCAGAGATGATGAGAGCTGACATAAACACAATAGTCAACATGCTGCACCCTCTGTTTGAGAAGATATGGGAAGAAGAGAGAGTTCCAAAAGATTGGAAAGAAGGATACCTCATCAAGATCCCAAAGAAAGGGGATCTCAGCAACTGTGCAAATTACAGAGGAATTACACTGCTATCGGTACCAGGAAAGGTTTTTAACAGAATTATTTTGAACAGAATGAAAGACCAGGTCGACATGCAGCTACGAGATCAACAGGCCGGCTTCCGCCAAAACAGATCCTGCACAGATCAAATAGCAACACTGAGAATCATCGTAGAACAGTCCATCGAATGGAACTCCTCTCTATATATAAATTTTATAGACTATGAAAAGGCCTTTGATAGCCTGGACAGACAAACCTTGTGGAAACTTCTCCGACACTATGGAGTACCAGGGAAACTAGTGAGGATCATTCAGAGCTCTTATGAAGAAATGACATGCAGGGTGGTCCACGAAGGTAGACTCACAGACTCCTTTACAGTCGAAACAGGAGTCAGACAAGGATGTCTCTTGTCCCCTTTACTATTCATCCTTGCCATTGACTGGATAATGGAAAAATCCACAGACAAAAAGAGGAATGGGATACAGTGGACACTCTGGGAACAATTGAATGATTTAGACTTCGCGGACGACATTGCACTTCTGTCCCACAACCAGCAACAAATGCAGGAAAAGACAAAAGACGTAGCCACCTTTTCGGCACAGCTTGGCCTCAACATAAATAAAAGTAAAACAAAAATCATGAAGATAAACCCATCCAACCATGAGCATGTCCATCTGGCAGGAAAGGCACTGGAAGAAGTGGAGTCCTTCACATACCTAGGCAGCACCATAGACACAAATGGCGGATCCGATGCAGATGTAAGGGCTAGAATTGGAAAAGCTAGATCAGCATTTGTATTATTAAAGAAAATATGGGAGTCGAAGGAGCTGAAACTGCAGACCAAAGTCAAAATCTTTAATACAAATGTCAAAACAGTCCTCCTATATGGTGCAGAAACTTGGAAAACAACAGCGAGCCTTACGCAGAAAGTGCAGACATTCATAAACACATGCCTTCGAAAGATCCTGAAAATCAAATGGCCAAATACTATAAATAACCAAGAGTTACTAGAAAGGACACACCAGGTGCCTATTGATGAAGACATCATAAAAAAGAGGTGGAGATGGATAGGACATACGCTCCGAAAACCCCCAGGTAGCACCACCAGACAATGCCTAACATGGAACCCACAGGGAAAGAGAAAGAGAGGAAGGCCAAAAAATACATGGAGACGCGAGCTAGAGGCTGACATGCAAAATATGGGATACACCTGGAAGCAATTGGAGAGGAAAGCACAGGACCGTGAGGAGTGGAAAGTTCTTGTAGACGGCCTATGCCCCAGACGGGGTAGAAAGGCATAAGTAAGTACCCCAAAACTTCTTTATGAACACATTCTATAAATATCAATTTTTTTCTGTAAAGGACCGTCCATAAAGTACGTTACGCTCCCAGAGGGGGGGGAGGGGGTGTAAGAAAGTGTGACTGTTTGTGATGGGGGGGGGGTCCGGCCATGTGTGACGTCTTGGTGTTTTATATTAAGTTATTATTTTGTTAATATTTTTGTTCAAAAGTGTGACGTACTTTAAGGGGAGGGAAGACTTCAAAGTGGCTTAAAATAGCGTGACGTACTTTATGGACGGCCCCTAACTATATACACAGTGGCGGCTGGATAGCGAAGTCAATAGTGCGCTAGCCTCACAAGCTGAAGGGCGTGGGATCTAGCCCACGTTAAGCCACGATAAAATGATGAATGACCAACGCTAAGAAAGTCATCCGCTGACGTGGAAGGGAGATGGGGCGCCCACCATGGGTCTAGTAAGTTATAATGGAAACATTACGACCATCGGTTATGGGACTTTAAATACAAAATATATATACATGTATACATTATATTTTTAAGTAATGCTTTTCAAAACATCAGACATTCGAAATGTTTTTATTATTATTTCATAGTTAAATTATTTCAACAGAAAACACATATACTTATCTTATCTTATCTATACAGACGCTCCTTCTTTGCAGAAGATAGTTGCGTCCACAGACCATGACAGATGATCTGCTGGCAAGTGATGCAGCGTTCACAGGCCACGGCTTTGTGGGTTCCACGCATTACCCAGCCGCCTAACTAGTGTTAGGTACCCATTTGGAGCGGGGTGACTCGGAGACGCCCTAGGCCCCATGAACAAGCCCTTGCCTTCACACGGATTCGAACCCGTGACCATCGGTACGACAGTCCAGTGCGCTGCCACTCGACCACCGCGTACTTAAAAAGATAATTAAATAACAATACCTGCTGAGAAATCTTTGATCTTGTATGGTTCTGGAAAATCCAAAATCAGACAAAGTCGCTGTCATGTCTTGCCTTAGTAAAATATTTTCACACTTCAAATCTCTGTGACAGATCCAGCGACCGTGGAGATAATCCACAGCTTGGCAAACCTGTTGGGGATACGGTTTGAAAACACGTCAATAGCAAGCCCTCATTCTTGGTGGAATGCTTTATTTTAATATTTTTTTTCTTGTCACACTGGCGTTATACAATTTTAACCAGAAAGAATGTATGTCATTATGAGATATCAACTCGCCCCAGTCAATTCTATACACTCGTAGCCTAGAGTTTAGACTCATGTTATGTGATGTGCAACAATTACTAAAATCACGATGGAAGAGAATTGCCATACCTTGACTTATTATGGATTACGGAAGAATTAAATTGACAGAACAGCCTTGGACCTACAACCTGTTTGAGTATGTCTGCTCACTTTACTAGAACAGAACTTGGCCGTAATTTAATATTGATGGATAAGGCCAGATTTGGTAGGAAAATATTTATAAAATAAGGCAGCAATCATTGTGTAGCTTCCCCCTACTCCCCTCATTCGCAGATATTTTATTCAATTGTTTAATTTTTAAAAAAAAATATTTAAAGTAATTGTTTTTTTTCACCAAAGACTTTTCGGTTTCAGAGAAAATTTAATCGTTTCTTTTTTAAGGTACGTGACAAAAAAAAAGCAACAACAAAAATTTACCTCAATAGAGTTGACTTTAACGAAATATTCTGAACTCTGTTGTTTTAGTTAATTACACTCAAACATAATAATGGATGCTGCCGTCGTAATGGAATGATAGTGAATTAGTTTTTCTTGTCTTACATTAAAAAAAAATGTGATCTCAAAACGTGGGAGGTCAATGCTGAAGAACGCAGAAGCCACCCTCACAGTCAGAGGGACGAAAGAAGAGCCAGGAGAAAGGCCGCGTGTGTGTGTGGGGGGGGATGCAGAGGAGACAACGCCATCTTCCCGTGAGGACGAACGGATGCCTTATATATGGGTATACTATCATGTTAAACAAACCAGAACTCACTTGAGCGAAGATTTTACCAGCCAGCCGTTCATGTAGAGCCCCGCGTCTCTTGATGTAGTCGAGCAAATCTCCTCGTTCGGCGAACTCCATGACGATGCAAACAATTTCATTGGTTTGAATAATCTTTTGACATCAGAGTGAATATAAAATAAATAAATACTTTTTTTTCTCTAACAATAATTTAAAGCCGAGGTCGCTGCGTAACCACTAGCATTTCCTTTTTAATTAAAAACATAATTTAATATGAGTATTTATATTGTTTGTTTAATATTAATAGATGTCGGAGAAATATATTACATGTAAAAATAAAATTGTGCAAAAAGATTAAAAAGACCAAGCTATGGGAAATATGTCGACAAGAAACAATCGTAAAACAAATCCTAGAAAGAAAATTGAGATATTTAGGACTTATATTCCCTTTAGGCTCCGCGGCCGCTCATATATCTGGAATTATCGCGCAACAAATTTTGTAAAATATTGCACAAGAAATGGATGCTGTACAACTTTGCTCACGTGTTTTTTTACTTTGCACATAGACAAAACGAACCTTATAGGGAACATTGGATAGGACACATCCTCAGCATGAGACAGAGAGAATAGGAAAGAGCTGTGAATACTGGCAAGAGCCGTGCAAAGTGGAATGCCTTGACCGAGGCAAAATGTTTCACAGGGAACTTAATTGAAAAATGATAATGATTTACATTGTTAGCTTTACCATATTATTAGTGTTAACCTAAAGAAAAGCCAGTTGATGGATGTGTTTTATCCCCCTCCGCCAGATAGGAAGCAACTGCTTCTGTGTAGTTTCATACTCCATGTCACAAGCGTCCAAATAATCTAGTCCGCTCGCCACAAGTTCAGATGATTTCTATCATTACACAAAACTAACACAGGCCCACTGACTATTCAATGATTTATTGTCGTTCACCTGCAGCGACCTACACGATGCTACCCAAGATGTTCTCCCCGTGACACACCGATGTCTTCTTTTTTAACACACTTCCGCGCGGACTAATTAAAACGCGACCTCTAGACACTCCACCGCGAGTAACACAACAAGGTCACGAAGAAAAATTGGTAAGGCCTTGTCATAATATGACGGAAATCTATTAATAGAAATATACGGGTCTTTTTGGGGACGAAGTTCATAAAAATTTAATAAAAGATACTAGTCAATATGTAAATGGAGGTATATTAAGAAGGAAGTATCTTATCAGTTATGTGTTAATTCTTCGTTAATTTAAGACAGCTTATTTAACTTGAACAAGAAAAACAGTTTCGTAATTTTACTACGCTAACAATTTTGAGGACTTATTGATTCGACTTTATTTATGCTTCAAACATTGTTCCGCTGAAATGTAATCTGAAAATAGAGCATTGCTCAAAGAGTTATGGCGTTTTCCGGTTTTAGAAATGACAAGCCCCCAGAGGTAGCTTTTTTATCTTTACTTTAAATAAATAAATATAGATACCTCATAAATTTTCGCTATATTTGGGTGACTCAGTGAGAGGATCACGGACAGTTCTCTGGGCATAAATTTGTCGAGAAATTCCTTTGGGGCGCGGCGTCGACATATAATCTAGAATGGAGAAAAGTTATGGTTTACAAATACGATGTTTGATAAACCTTCCATTTAACTGAAACTCATTGATAATTATTTAAGGGAGTTTTATAATTAAGACTAGTATTGTACTAAAATTATCAACTCCTTTAAATTGGGGGTGGTGGGGGGCAACCAGCAGCCTGCACCAGATTATGTAACACCCACCCCCGAAGGAGATGGGCGCCGCCAAGGTCTACCAAGCCCCAAGAAAGTTCTAATGGAATCATTAGAACCCACTACGACCACGAGGTTATGGGAAACACAAAAGAAAAAATTTTTTTTAAATTAAAAACAAACAAACCAACAACCCCGAAGCAGGATGTCACCAGTGCAGGTTGCACTAGATCAGGTTGCCACAAAAGCAGGTCGCAGAAGATTAGATGGTCCCAAGACCAGGGTCTTAACGAAGCAGGGTCTTAACGAAGCAGGGTGTCACGAGGACAGGAATGAAGAAATCCTAGGCACAGTGATGATCTATGCAAACAGACATATCCATCCCAGCTAAAGTAATGCTCGATTGGAGAACAACATGAAGTGATTTACTTGCCTTTCTAGATTCAAGTGAGTTACTGACCAAAAAAGTGGCATTATTATATTAGATTAATTTTAAGTCTTCTAACTCTGAATGCATTGTTCTCTTTCTCCCTCCCTCTCCCTCTCCCTCTCTCTTTCTCTACTTTCTTAATTCGTCTATTCCTGTGTCTTTATTTATCTACCTTTCATTTTCGCTCCAGCTCTTTGTGTGTGTGTGTGTATGTGTTTACGCAATTTCGTGAGAGAGAGAAAGAGAGAGAGAGAAAGAGAGAGACAACAGAAGTGTATATGACAGTGAGAGCGAACCTATGGCACGCATGCCACAGTCGGCACGCAGAGTCTCATCAGCCAGCACGTGATTAAATTATTACTTCCTTGATTAAACCAGCTAAGCCTAACCCTCATTGTCGGGTTTTATTGGAGTGTTGGAACTTTACTATAGATAAGTGGATTTTGGTTGAATTTTGGGCATGCAGCCCCAAAAAGGTTCGCCACCACTGCTATATGTTCTTATGTTGTACAAACCTTCGCGGCCAAGATCCTGTTGTCTGCCACTCTCTCGGCTATTTTGACTTTGGCATAGCTACCTTTCCCAATCCGTGGACCAAGCCGATAACCTCTCGAAAAGAGAGTAGTCGCCACCTGCATGGAGTCGGCGGCAGTTCTGGACTCTGGTCTCCGTGCACAGGAGGCTGATCCTGAAAGATCGTGTGTTTTTTAAATATATACGAGGAGCACTTGCAAAGCATACTAAGTAAATTTTGGCGGGAAAATGAGTTACTGGTATTTTTGGGCTTAAACGGTAAAACTCTAACGTATTCTTTTTGGTTTGGTCATTTAAAACCTACTAAATACGCGGTATAATAGTATTATAAATATGAAATACTTATAAAATCTGCTTAGTCTCTCAAACATAAATGCCTATTTTTCTCAAAAGCTCTTTTTTTAAAAAAATGACTTAGTAGGTTTTAAAGCAAGTGGACTCTTCATATAAATCCTAGGCGATAAGAATGGGGAATCTTATTCCTTGAAAAGGATGGGGTGGGACGGGTCAAGGCAAAGCTGAATCCAAGTCATGTTGGTAAATAGGTGAGCATTATATTAAACTGGTCAATATGTAATGATAAATACATATATTTATTCATTTTGCAACTAGAATCCTTAACCAATGTCAGATTTCATGGTAATCTCCTCCCTCAAAGGAATAAGTAAATAGTGTGATCTTTATGTTCTTTGCTAATTTTCTTATACACAAAAATCATGGTTACCCCGTGCGTATTAAATGTTTCTTAGACTCACTTTATATAAATTTTAAAGCCAGTCTTGTTCTCATTGCACAACAAACCTGTGTCAGCAGAGGCCAGAGTCCTTCTTCTTCTCACTTCAACATCAATGACGGGGCGGAGGGAGCGACACTACAACAGATGGAATGTTCTGGACAAGATGAACAGGTCACGGTAAGTATCTCTTTTTAAAATGCGGTTTACATGGCCATTTACTTTGTTATTCTCAAGCGGTAAGAAGAAGAAGAAGAAAAGAGGGAAATGGAAGCTTTTTGTGGTCTTGTTGAAGAATGACGTCATGAAATAATATGGTGGCACTTCCTTAATTTTAACACTTTCTTGTTTATATGGAAAGTTTACAAAAATGCTTGTGATGGAATTTTTTAAATTGTAAAACATCAATAAAAAATGAGCATATTAGAAAATAATTGTTAACATGCTTGATAAAAACCATGTTTTTCCAAAAAATGTACCAAAAAAAGTAAAAAAATATATAATTGCTCCAAAAGCGTTTGAGTTTGTATGGTTAAATATGAATAAATGCAGCACATTGTCTCATAATGTCAACATTGATGATGATGTGAACGTGCGAATCTCCAAAGCTAGAGCATCATTTTGGCAAACTGTTTGACAGCGTCTGGAACAGAAGAGGAATCAGCACCCATGTCATACTAAACTAAAAGTATACAGAGCTGTAGTAATCCCTAATTTCCTATACGCATGCGAAACATGGACCGTTTACCAACGCCATGCCAGGTTGCTGAACAACTTTCACACCAAAAGCCTGAGGAAAATTCTCAAAATAAAACGGCAGGAAAAAGTTAAAGCATAGAAGTATTTGACAGACTTGATAGGGTTCTAGCTATTTAAGATATGTGGCACTTTTGAATTCCAGATATTCTATGTCAGTGCCCAATATGAAGAAAAAAATCCGGGGGCCCCCCAAAAAGCGGGGCCCCTTAACTATAGCTTGTTTAGCAAACAGGTAAACCCAGCACTGCTCATGCAACTACGCTGGGCTGGCATGTCGTGCGCATGCCGGAACATCGGCTCCCAAAAAAGCTATTCTATGGTGAGCTTACTGATGGGCACAGAGAACCCGAATAACCACATAAGCGCTACAAATATACGCTTAAATTGCACTTAAGGCCTTCGATATTGAGCATTACTCCTGGGAGGCAGCAGCCAGCGACCGAGCCCCATGGCGGCTTGTGCTACATAACGGCTCAGCAGTCTGTGAGACAATCAGACAAACAGGCTGCCAAGTCCAGACGTCAGGTCAGGAAGGATGTTGCTCGTAATCCTCCTGATAGCATTCCAACCATATCGTGTCCGACGGTAACCAGACAAAAGTTGAGTAAATACAGGTTTCCCCTTTCGTGTCAGACCCAGTACAAATGGTCGCGTTATATTCTGAGGACCACTGGGCTCGTCAACTGATAAAGACACGTGACATTTTTATTTAACTATGTCGTCATAATTGAATAAAGTGAATTAAAAAGGAAAGGTAGACGGCTTAAATTTTAGTTTCTTTTTTTTAAAAATGGATTGCTCTTAATTTTTTGTTTCTAACAAAAGTAAATATTTATAATGCTCTTGGTATTAATTTCCATAAAAATATTTCTTTATAATCGCATCGTAACTTTACAGGGGGGGGGGTGGTGGTGAAAAACTCTGCATCTACCCCGAGTGGCAGAAATCCACGCTACGCCACTGCTCAAACTCAAAGTTATTATTTTAACAATATAAGTATTTTTTGGTGACCCGTCATAACGGCCCCGGACAAAACGGCCCCGACAAAACGACCCCGACATAACGGCCCCGGTCAAAACGGGCCGAGACAAATTGTTTACATTTTTAAACAAAAAATTAACCTTTTTTTTTCCATTTTTTTTTCATTTTTTTTTCATTTTAAGCTTTCGTCAACTTTTTTACCCTTAAAAAGTGTCAAAATTGTAAAATTATTTCTTGTGATGTTAATATATTATTTCTTGTCAAAAAATACCGTATCTTGGTACCATATCGAGTAAAGGCTAAAAAACTCATTCTTGTGATGTCATTATTATTGTTTCTTGTGAGCTAAACCTGACACTAAATCAGTGAGTAAAAATACGAATAAAAAATTTGATTGAACATTTTACTATTAGTCCATCCATTTTCCTGGGCCGTTTTGTCGGGGCCGTTAAGTCGGAGCCCATTTGTCGGGGCCGTTTTGTCCGGAACCGTTTTGTAGGTGAACCATATTTTTTGACGTGAGACATGTAACTTAAACTTTGAAAGCAGAGGAAACCAACCTAAAACGTCGCGTGAAGATTTTACAAAGTCATGTGATGGCTCTAAGAATTAATATTCCCCCCCCCCAAAAAAAAATCCGTTTCTCTAATGGAAAAACTCACTCCCACAACGCCCCACTCCCTATTAACATTAAACGCATTCAGTATTCAGCAGAGGGGCCGTCCATAAATGACGTCACATCAAAACTCGCAACTTTAAATAAAATTTCAACTTATATATTTGATTTCTTACAATTTATTTTATGAAGTTTTACATGCCTTCACGCGAGTTACGATATTAGAGTGCAGGCTAACACTAAATACATACTTTTTAAATGACAAAAAAGTGATTTGAAACATGCCATTCTTCAAATAGAAAATATAGCTTTTAGGGGGGGGGGTGGGGGCCCTAAGCTTTGTGAAGTCATATTGGAGGGGGGGTGTCTAAGTTTTTGTGACGACGCGTGACGTGTGAAAAATCGGCCAAAATCGCGTGACTTCATTTATGGACGGCCCCTGAGGTGATTGTGACAGTGATAAACACAAACGCACAGAAATAAATTAAATTTGCATCATCTTTAAATTTCTCATCAAGCGACAATTTTGATGGCTTGGCCGTGTCCAGAAAATGGGCACACTGCAGTGGAATCATGACTGAGACTTGAGAGAGAGCACCATGCGACGCTCATTTAAATTAAGGGCACCGATGTATTCCCGCGTACAGGTACTACTTAATTGCGAAAAAAGCAGAGTTTAAACTGCGCTGAGATTATTTTGTCGGATAGTTATCTTTAAAGATTATTTTTGAGTAATTAAGAATTTATTTGTGAAAGTTCGTTGAGCAGTGAGAGGGGCGAGAGAAGAAGAGGGCAGCCAGCTAACTTTCAGGACAAGCATTATTGATTGTATCGCATTGAAAGCTAAATTGGGAGTACTCTGCCTACGATTGGGCATTTAAAAACTTGGAATAGAAGAAGCTTGATGCGGACCAAGCATCAGTGTTTCTCAAACGTTTCAGAGTGATTGACCGACAAGATTTTATCCGTAATATCAGCAGTGACCGGTGCCGTATTTATTGATAGTTATTTCTAGATCCTTTTATGTTTGGTGGAACGATGAAATAGCTATAGTGGTCAGTGAGTCTTTGGGAGCACTAACATAATTATTGTCAGATATTGGTAACTTTTACTAAATGCTTATCAATTAGAAAATGTAGTTTTAGCGGGAGGTGGTGATGGGTTGGGGGAGACTCCCCCAACCCGACATCACTAGGCGCTGACTGTAACTTTTATTTTACACCATCCATTATATTAGCTGAGAATTGAGGAATTAGTGTATTTACAATTTTATAATATATAAGAACTGTAAATTATTTTTCACCATGAACATACGATCAAATATATTGAACCTTCTAGTGGAACATGGAGGTTGCGAGATTATGATTCAAGGAAAGTCTGATAATTTGATAATGAAATGTTAGGCCTAATCACTCAGAATCACTGCCTTATAATCGTTTCCTCTAGATTCTGAGGACAAAATTAACCTTGTTGATATGAAATGATAATTCTGTTCTAAGCCTATGTCGTGTAAGCCATATGTTAAATTGTGAATTAAAAAAATAGAATTAAATGTAGAGAACATTTCTTTTTATTTAATGTAAAAAAAGCAAATTATAATGAAACATCTGTTCTTGCCAATCTTGCTATAGTATTTGCCAAGTTGTCATTAATGTTCGAAAATTTGATGTCTATAAAATTCAGTACTATAGTTATATTTTACATTTCTTTAATTATATGTGAAGGTAACTTGTAAAATTTGAATTTCACTGATATATTTGATGTAAGGCAATTAATTATGTTTTAAATAAGCGCTCATTCTGTTTAGGCTATCGTTTAAGAAAAAAAAATCAAGCTAAAAGTATCTGAGACAAATAACCAGGTTTTTCATTGTTAAATATTGACATGTTTTATTTATAAATCAATCATATGCGTTATTTCATAATGTATCTTAATAATAATTTTAAAAAACGAATTTTAGTATAATAAATATAATTGATGTGTTTCTTTTCAGTTCTGCTGCCCAGGATAAAATGATACATTTCTGAAAATACATTATGGCATTAGGGCTACCATATTTAAAATTGTGGGGCTATCAATTTTTTCTTTCATTAATAAAACTAACTTATAAACCTTATATAATTAAATTTTTTGTATGTCAACATTGCTTATTTATTTGTGATCTTTTTCCCTTTCAAAATTTCACACTCACATTCAAGTTAATTTATTATTTTTTTTAAAGCATAAATTTAGATAATCTGGCAAGTGCGGTTATTGTTTATGGAGCTGACAAAGATGGGAGAACGAGTGTTTGCTGCCGAATGCATTCAGAAACGACGAGTACGCAAAGTAAGTGATTATTCGATATAACAAAAGTATAATCACATAAATGAGTTGCTATTACGGAACTTACATTATATAGTTAACACGTTTTTTGTTTTTTTCGAAAGAAGCGAGCCAAATACAGTTACAGTTTTAAAATTAATTATTGATGCTCGTTTTAGACTTAGACGTTTTCAGTCTACGCCGGGTTAAGTTCGTTCAGTAACAATCAAGTAAAGCTTAGTTTAGGCAAGACGGACAGCAAGACATTTCATTTTTGATTTACGCCTGCTTGATTGCGAGTCTAACTTAGTAGTCATTAATAAGTCAATAGTCAATAGGGTAATCCTGCAGATTTTACACGTAGGGCCTATATTGCCTATATTATTTCACAGCGAAATTTAATTTTCTCATGAGAACTTACGTTTTAAATTTAATCTTTATTAAAATTAAACATTAAATGCATTATTATTATTATATGTATTCCAGCTATAACAGCGCTAATTTGTGAGTCTTTTTAATTTCTAAGACATTTTTCAGCTCCATGTAATACATAATCTGGTCAGATTCGTCCATTTTGTTTATCTAGCAAACTGCTTGCCAGATTTTTTTACCTGGCTCGACCCATGCTAAAATAAACTTACGGACTGAAAATGTTTTTTAAAAAGTCTTTTTCATATATTTTAATGTTCTCAGAAGATAAATAAATGTAAATATTTTAAAGACAATTTCATTTTTTATTTCGTTACTAGATGTTTGATTCTTATTTTGTTTGTTTAGGGGCGCGATGGTCTAAGTGGTAGCGCACTGGGCTATCGATCCCGAGGCAGATCCCGAGTCGTGGGTTCGAGCCCAGGTACTGGCAAGGCCCCTGGGGCATTGTGCTGGCCACACATTCCCCTGCTCGTTAGTGGTGGCTAAAAACATGTGAACGCTACATCACTTGCCCCATAGTCCGTCATGGACTGGAAAGGGGGTCATTTTTTGTTTGTTTGAAAGTGAGAAATTTGATTTTGGCATCTTATTGGGACAATCCGGCAAGTAGTGTGATAAATAAACAAAATGGTTGCATCACGATCAGACTATTTAATGTTGAGAGCCAAAAAAAAACCTTAGAAATTAAAAAGACTCACAAATTAGCGCTGTAATAGCTGAAATACAACATATAATAATGCATTTAATTTAATAAATAAAAAATGTAAGTTCTCGCGAGAAAATTAAATTTCGGTGTGAAATAATATACATGTACAATCTGCAGGATTACCGTCAATAGCGAAGCCTTGCCTTAGTTGCAACTTAAATTGCAACTAAGACTAAGAAATATAATTTTTTGTTTCATAGGCTTGGGCCTAATTGAATATAATAGGTACTCTGACAGAAAATTTTAATGCTGTCCACTAATAGAATTAAATAAAAAATACTTTAAAATAGAATTTGGCTAAGACCAAGAAATTATAATTTTTTGTTTCATAGGCTTGGGCCTAAATGAATATAATTAATATAAATCATTTTATGGTACATATAATTCTACATGAACTACTTCTACCACACAAGACATGACAGGGGCATCGGTGACTCAATTCAAATTCACATTCTTCCCTTAGCCTTAGGGGTCGTCCATAAATCACGTTGCCGGGGGTGGGGGGTGGGGTCACGCATTTGTGATAAGGGGGTCAGGAGTTTTAAAGAAATGTGATGGCTTGATTGCTTGCAATTTATTTAATGACGTTTTCAATTGAAGAAGAGTAGTACTCTTCAACAGCAAGCTGGGAGATTGGTTCAAGACCACTGTTGGTGTCAGACAAGGATGTTTACTTTCCCCCATCCTCTTCAACCTCTTCCTTGAAAGGATCATGACAGATGTGCTAGAAGACCATGTCAGAACAGTCAGCATCGGAGGGAGAAGTATAACCAACCTACGCTTCGCCGATGACATTGACGGCCTAGCTGGTAGCGAGGACGAACTAAAAGAATTCCTCGCAAGCTAGAGAAAACAGCAAAGGCATACGGCATGGAAATCAACGCAGAAAAGACCAAGGTCATGGCTAATAGTAAATTCGCAAGCGAGATTCGGATAAACGGGCAAAAACTCGAAGAAGTCTCCACCTTCAAGTATCTAGGGGCCATAATATCCGACAAAGGCTCAAAGCCAGAAATTCTTGCCAGAGTAGCCCAAACAATGAGCCCATTGAGCAAATTAAAGCACATCTGGCAAAGTAAGAAGCTCTCCCTGAGATCAAAGATCCGGCTAATGCGCTCTCTAGTGATGTCGGTCTTTTTGTATGGTTGTGAGGCTTGGACGCTCACTGCAGACCTCCAAAGAAGAATCAATGCGCTAGAGATGAGATGTTTCAGAAAGATATTGAACATCTCCTACACAGCGCACATCACAAACGAAGCGGTCCGCAACACAATAAGTACTGTCATTGGCCCCTACAAGGACCTACTCACATCAATTAAGAAGAGGAAATTACGATGGTACGGACACGTGACAAGAACTGGAGGTCTCGCAAAAACCATATTACAAGGCACAGTCCATGGGAGGAAGGAAAAGAGGCATACAAAAGAAGAGATGGGTGGACAATATCAGAGAGTGGACCGGCCTGTCATTCAGCGACTCTCAAAGGGCAGCACAGGGACCGTGACAAATGGCGTGTGTTAGTGAGCAGTTCACGATGGTGACCCAACGGGTTAAGGGATAGTTCAAGTTCAAGTTTTCAATTGCTTCACACATGTTATAGATATTAGAGTGCAGCCTTACACGAAATACGAATTTGCAAATGCAATTAGGAGGGTCAAAGCTTTTAGGGGGGAAATCAAAGCTTTGTGATGTCATATTGGAAGGGGGGACTAAGTTTTTGTGATGAAGTGTGACAAGGGGGGGAGGGGGTTAAAAATCGGTCAAAATCGCCGGACGCCATTTATGGACGGCCCCTTATGACGACTGACATTTTAAGGTTATGAATTACTATAGAGCTATGGTAAAAGTTTTTCTTGTGTTAAGACTGTTGATAAGATATATTTTATTGTATAAAGAATAGCGAATCGTGTGAATAGTTACTTTTTGTTTAATGCAATTATATTGAGAAGAATCTTTTAAAATATTTTTTAAAATCTAATTAATTAGTTGGAGTTGGAAGAAAAAAAGAGGAGGAACAACTATGATTATTGCCGCTGATGGAAAGGGCAAGAAGTGCCTTAATAACATTTGGCATGGTCAGAACTCAATCTAAGGACTAAGTTTCAGAAAGCAAGATGCAATCTTAGCATAGTTCACTGTGGACTAGGGCTGTCAATATTGTTGAAAAAAGCTGCCCAGGTACAAGTACAAGTACCCAATCGAAATGCCTCATAATTTACGCCGTCATGACTGCTATACAATGCAACCTAGCCACCATCCACACACCTCATTTCACATAGTAGCCAACGTCATGCGTCCAGTAACATGGTACAGTTATTATAGTACAGCTTTAGGCACTAATACTAATAATTAGGGACCAACCGGAAACCGCTCCATACATTTCGCCGGATATCAGGTTTTTCGGAACTATTCGCCTTGGCAAATAGTGCCCACAAACTAAATATCTAAAAATACCTTAAAAAATACAATTTTGGAATTAGATATATATCAAGATTAGTAGACTAACAAATTGTTAAAAATATAACAAATGTAACATAATTATATAAATTAATAATTTGAAGTTATAAAGATATAAATTTACTAAACTAATTTTCTAAGACAATTTCGTGTTTAACCTATCGAATAAAATACATTCAAATTAAAGTAAATATATTAACTAAAATCAGCAGCGACTAACAGTTACAAAGTAAGTAACATATTAACAAGAGAAACCACATTTACAATTAATATATAATGAATTTATTGATTTAAATCTTAATAAATTAATAATCCATTCTTCTGACCATAATATCATTGCATGAAGAGTGTAGACTGTAGACCAGTGGTTCTCAAACTGTTTTGGCCTACCGCCCACTTTCCAGTAAAAATATTACTCAGCGCCCCCCGAATTTTTATGTTATTATTCGAACACAGGGATATGCAAAATACGATCCGCCCGCCACATGCAGCAGGTAGGCATGCACATGTGGCAATCTTGTGTCACGTTAATTTTCTTTGCTTAGAATTTTTTATATATTTTTGAAATTTTATTCCCAGCATTTGATTCGAATCTAGAGATATATAATATAATAGGTTTTATGCCCTCAGAGTCATTAGTAATTAATTGTTAACATACTGTTCGAAACTACATTTCAGCTCAACGGAATTGGCTTTTGTTTACGATTTACATTTCGAACGGTTTTGAAAATTTGTGATTTAAAAGGAAATATTCGTTATGTAACAATGATTGCTACCAAAGAAAGTAAGATTGAGGACGAATGTATTTTTTAAATGACAAATTAACTGTTAAATATTGCTTTATGAGCGTTGGGAGAAAAGCAGCCTGCTTGCTGTGCCGTGAGTGTGTGAGCGTCTTTAATGAATGCGATTTAAAAAGATACCACCAAACAAAACATTTGTGTTTCGGGCACAATTTAACGAACCAACAGAGAAAAGGGAAATGCAAGAAGTTTGTTAATAATTTAAAGAAGCAATGTCTTTTTACCAAAAGTCTTAAATACAAGAACCTGCAACAGAAGCCAGTTTGGAGATATCTCATCAGATCGTAGAACGGAACAAGCCTTTTCTGACAGTGAATTTATCAAGAAATGCTTGTGTCCAGAACAGAAAACATAATTTGACACCATTTCTTTATCAAGGGAACTTTATTCAGACGTTTTGAAAAAAAAAGTGACAATTTGATGCATCAACTTCCAGATGCGAGCAAAGACTTTTTTGGTACTCTCGCATTGGATTAAAGTACCAATGTATAGGAACAGCATAATTTTTGGTATTTATACGGGGAATACATCCTCGATTCGAGCTTAACGAAGAATTACTCTGTTGAGGCTCTCAAAGACACAACTACAGAACAGGATTTATTCAATGCTGTTGAGAACTGTGTTGAAATAACTGGGTTGGTGTGGAACAAGATGGCCAGTGTAATAACCGATGGAGCGCGAGCTTTAATTGGAAAAAGTAGTATGAACAATAAAATTAAAGAATATTAGCCTGACCACACACTCTTACCTCTCCACTGTGGCAACCATCAGGATAGTCTGTGTAAGGCTGTGTTGAATTTCAAGCAGTTGTTTGTATGATAAACTTTGTAAAAGCCAGGGAACTTAATCACAGGTGTTAAAAGCACTGTTTGAAGATTTGAATATTATATTATCTACCACGGCAATGTCCGCTGGCTGAGCCTGGGCAAGTTATTGAGGCGAGTATGAGATCTCGAGGAAGAAATAGTTATGTTGCTGGAGATGAAGGGTTTTGTTTGTGATTTTGTTACTTCCATAGTTAATGAAGAGTGAAAGTCAGACTTCATGTTTGCCATTGACATTATGGAAAATTTGAATGAACTGAATGTCAATCTTCAGGGCAATGTCTTGTTTGCACATGAAATTTATGTGTATGTTAAATCATTTCAGACAAAACTCTCCCTGTTCTCCAGACAAGCAGGTGAAAACAGGTTTTGACATATTCCTTTGCTAAAACAGAAAACCGTTTCTTGTAAAATGGCTGACACTTACAAGGCTCAGTTAGATGCCTTTGCTATGAAATTTGAAAGGAGGTTCCAAGACGACAAGACAAGAACCTGGAACCACTCTTCAATATCCTCAGTTTGCAATTTAGTGCAGAAGCTGATTAAGCCCCAGAGGATATATACTGTTAGAACTGCTTAACCTAAAGGCAGATTATGACCTGAAGTAGAAGTTCAAGTTAGTTTTTCTGCTAGAGATTTTTCTGTTTTACTTTTGTTGCTTTTGCTAGGTGCGCGTTTCCAAACTTTAAAAAACTTTGCTGTCAAACTTTTGACACTATTTGGGTCCACATATATCTGTGAGCAAGCTTTTTATTGTATGAAAATAAATAAGTCTAAGAACAGAGCGATGTTGACTGACTGCAATTTGAATGAATTCATGCGAATAATAAACAGTTACCTTGTTCCACAATTCAAGAATAGTTCAACGCACGCACACACACACATACACAATTTTGAAATCATATAAATGAGACGATGAACCTGGTTTGCTTCTATCAATTTATAAATCCATGCTTTATTTTAGTCAGCAGAAATCTTAAGTAACCGTGATTGACTATTTGCATTAAAACAAAAAAAATAGTTACAGCACTGAATCTACTTTCCACTAAATATGATGAAGGAAATGTTGGGACGCGGTGGTCGAGTGGCAGCGCACTGGACTGTCGTACCGATGGTCACGGGTTCGAATACATGTGAAGGCAAGGGTTTGTTCCCGGGGCCTAGGGCGTCTCCGAGTCACCCCGCTCCGAATGGGTACCTAACACTACATGTAGTTAGGCGGCTCGGTAATGCGTGGAACCCACAAAGCCGTGGCCTGTGAGCGCTGCATTACTTGCCTAACAGATCATCTGTCATGGTCTGTGGACGCAAAACTATCTTCTGCATAGAAGGAGCGTCTGTATAGATAAGACAAGACAATTACGAAATTTTAAATTTACGGCCCATACTTCAGGATCTCCTTTTCCAGCCAGAATTGTTAATAGCAGCGTTTAAATTTAAAACTAAATTAATTATTTGTAGCTACTTTTTGGAATAAGTTTGCAAATATTTATCAAATAATAGTTCTTAGCAAATGTGTTCTTCCTTTGTGAACCGGACATATGGCAAAAGTAAAGCTTTATTTCCTGGCAAAGTTGACTCCTTAAGTTTAATAGAAAACAGAGATGTTTTAAATAGCTACACAATGTATCTTCAACACCTTGAGCCTTTTCATCAGTTCTGATTTGAAATGGCTTATGTACCACAGACCGTATTAATTCACTTATAGACGGTATAATTTGTTCTTTATCAATAGTATGATATTTACCCGATTTGGCAATCAATAACAAAATATTGTAAGAAGCTAGCAAGCCATTACCATCTTGTGTGATTGCTGCTGAAAAGAGTTTTGTCTAAGTCAGTTGTTTAATAAATTTCTACTTTAATGTTTGAAAATTATATAATTCCTTATCTTTTTTATCCCCGTTAACTTTATTTCAAATGTTCTTGCAGTCTAGAAGTGCGCGATTGCACATATTAAAAATACCAACTAAATGCAAAAGCGGTAACCAAACCAATGTCCAAAACGTTTTTTAAAAAAGAAAGATAGAGCCTTATGAGCAGAATACATAAATCATATTTTTCTAAATTTTCTCTTCCTTTTTTATGCTTTCACCGCCCCCTTACGGTTATTCACCGCCCCCCAAATTGACCCGTGGCCTTCACCGCCCCCCTGGATCACTTCAGCGCCCACAAGGGGGCGGTAGCGCCCACTTTGAGAATCACGGCTGTAGACGGTGGTAAAGTAAAGAATAAAAAATACATATATGGTTTTGCGAAATAAAGCAACCGCTAATCGTTTTCAAATCCAAAATTAATTCAGATTTCCGATTTTTTTTTAACAACCCTAGTACGCAGATTTGTACCCGGATCTGGCAAATAGTACATCTAACTATTCGGATTTGGTACCTGGTAGAAAATGTCTACCCGGTTGATCCCTACTAATAATATTCTAGTCTTGACATACATTATAAATATTCATTTTATCCAATGAATAGCTATATTTCTATAAAGCCACAGTGTTTTGGAATAAGTCCAACTTAGCATTTGTGACCATACAGTGAACGACTCTCGCAATACCTGTGAATTTCTGTGTGATTTTGTATTTTTCTCCTAAATTCTTAGTTAATTCACTTACCAGTTAATGAGAGGAAATAAATATACATTTACAAACCCCTCTCTCAATCCTATAGTAAGACTAAACTGTACTTTATTGCAGACTTTCCAAAATTTATTTAGGTGCCCAGTCATTTACTAATTGAGATTTAACCATTTTCTTTTTCAGGCCAAGGTAGAATACTTTGTCAAATGGAAAGGATGGTCTATAAAGTAAGTTTTTGTATTGAAGTCTTTATGTATGAACAGTAGAACCCACTTAACTCGACCACGGTTGACTCGCCAACCCTATTAAGTCAACGTTTTTTATTGGAACTGCCAAATTCTCTCTTTGTCTTAGCATTTTCTCATCGGTTAGGTCGATTCTTTTAAGTCGCCAAATCCTAATATCTCGAGTACAAAAGAGGGCCAAACTTGCCACTTATCGTTGGTTATCTCGATCCCCATCCCATGACTAATCGCCAGCTTTTGAAAATGTTAGTTATGATTTTTTATAACCAAGGGAAGGCATAAAATTTCTGCCTTGCCAGGTTTTTTGGTGACGTCACAGTCCGCTTGCGTTCAGCTCTCAGCGCTGTGTTACTTATGGTACTATGCCAATCGCCAGCTTTTGAAAATGTTGGTTATCGATTTTTTTATAACCAACCAAGCCAGTCATCAAATTTCTGCCTCGCCAGGTCTGCTGGTGACGTCACACTCAGCGCTGTGTAACTTCTGGTACTATGCCAATAGTCAGCTTTTGAAAATGTTAGTTATCGATACCACTAACCATCTTACTACCGTATTTTCGCGCGCGTCTTATAAAAAGTTTTATGGTTTGGAAGAGAATGGTTCGGGGACAATGAGGGGATGTGTATGTTACACGGGGCGGGTTATTTATTAGTGTAGCTTGCAAGGAAAGTCATGCAAGTGCCCTTCAAGGCACAGTATCGCTCAATCTGGGAATCACTGCTGTGAATGATGCTAACTCAGAAACAATGTAACAAACATCAACCCCCATTAGAAAAACAACAACACTTATGTTAACTGGGAGCGTGCAAGAGAGGTGTGGCAGGGCAGGAGTAGCTGAATTCGTTATGTACTAGGGAGAAAAACAGCGCTAACACATCAAAGGGTTATATTTAAACGGTCCTTAAAAACAAACGGCCTTAACAACCTTAGGAATGAGTGAAGAAATATTAGGGTCCCAATATTCCGTGTGGTTGTTTGAAAAGTAATATTTGTCAGAATTTGTACACGGTAATTCCCATAAAATTTATACGATCTTTAGTACATAAACATATTATAAACATATAGATATCTTAATTTTATTAATATCTGTCTGTACTCTCAGATATAACACTTGGGAGCCTGAAGAAAACATCTTGGATCATCGCCTAATTGAGCAGTTCAAGTGAGCTCTAATTAAATTGATGTAAAATATAAACATTTTAGTGATCTCTAATCACAAACATTTCTGGATTAGTGTAGTTAATATGGTCAAATTTAAGAACTAGGGTTGTTAACGATTAATTTAAATTTGACTTCATTTTATAAGCTTAGCCCATTGAAAATTCAACTCAAATCCAAATAGCAAATTGCCCTTTCAACAGGATTTATGTTATTATGAATTGATCATAAAATTGGTAAATATGTGAACTTTGATTTACTCTTTAGGAGAGAAAGTGCAGGGGGAGGCAAGAGAGGACCAAAATCAAGAAAAAGAATTCAGGTGATTAAATTCTGAGTGCTAGATTTATATTTATTGTATTTGTGTGTTATTATTAAAGTAAATTGATTTTGTTTTGCTTCATATATAAGCTAAGCTATATTTGTAATATATCAAGCCCCTGCCAACATGTTCATTTTCCTACATGCTTTCTTCAAACTTCATAAAAATTTTCCTTCGGTCAAAAATTGAGAGCTACACAGAGATGCTTTTTAAAAATTCTTCCAGGATTTGTCCCTTTTGGGGTGTTTTTCACTATTGAATAATAAAATTCATATCTGCCTACATTAAATTTTTTAATTTTAGGAAAATACTGATGATACAGGAGAAAATTCAGATGAGGAGGATGAGGAAGAAGAGGATGAGGATGCAGATGAATCAAATAGTACAGAAGATGAATCCAGTGAAACAAGTGTTGAAGTTTCTAAACCCCGAAAAGACATTAACCACAGGTCTTCGAGTCCTGCACGTTCAGACAGAGATCGGGACAAAGATCAAGACAAAGGTGGCGGAAGAGATAAGTTGCTCCATCCCTCCACATCAAAGCCTTTGGGTTCACATACGCCTGCAAAACGTCGACCTGGGCGACCACCCAAAAATCCTAGTCATCCTAGTTATGTTCCGCCATCAAAGAAAATTAAAATTCAACCCAGGCATTCCAAGCTGAAATCTGGGAAAAAGCCTGGTCCCAAAAAACGACAGTTAAAAGTTAAACAGACTTCCAACACAACACATCAAAACACCCAGCAGAGTAAAAATAGTGACAGTAGTGCCACCAATACAGTTGCTGATACACATGCTAAAAACAATGACAAAGAAAAGGAAAATACTTCCAAAAGTGACAGTAGTGCTGGCACAGTTAAAAATAGTTCCAAATTTGACAATAACCTTTTAATTAAAAGCACTACCACTGGAGTTGGAGCTAAAACAGTTGATAATGGAGTTTATGACTTTCCATCTGATGACTGTGATTCAAACAAGGGTTCACTGTCAAGTAATTTGCCCAAAAGGAGTACACCCGGAAAGAAATACTGGGTGCCCATGGAATACTTCAAGCCAGTAGTAGACAGTGTTATCATAACAGATGTTGACACTGCCAGTAGTATGATCACAGTCAGAGAATGCTCTTTTGAAAAGGGATTTTTTCTTTAGATGTGTTGTAAACATATGTTTACCTTCTAATAGAAACTAAAAATGATATTTACAAATGCTCCCAGACAGTTCCCAATTGCCTCGCTAAAAACTAATTCAGATGTTCTTAATTTGTTGGATTTTTGTTTTTTATGTCACTTAAGCAACAGAGAGTAAGGATCATGGATAAAGCCAATAATATAATGATTTAATTTACTTACATAAATTAATATCAATAATCCAACTGGATTATTATTTTCCCTTCATTTTTTGAATGGATATGATTCTTTTTGTAATGGGTCGAAAGCAAAATTATTCTATACTTGACTTAAAAAAAATAAGTGCTTTCATGGAACATAAGTCTTAATAACTATAATATGTACAAGTATTAATGGTACATGTAATAAAAATTATGTCTTACTGTTACAAAAAGAAATTAATTTTAACAGAATGGTTGAAATCTGCATTGTATTTTATATGATGACAGAGAATCAAGATTCTCCACCATTCAGTACAGCTATTTACTGCTGTCCAGATTCTTTGAGATTGAAGGACTTAATGGCATACAAATGTTTCACCATAGACCTTGTAGATATAGTTAATTTCTCTTTTTGTGTGAGACCAGTGTTTTATACATTATTATGCAAAATTTGCATAATTGTCTCATGCCATCATTGTCTATACAACCCATTTTTTCTTCTTTTTATTTTGTGCTGCAGGCAGCATTCGTTGGATTAGCATTTTAAAGGGGTCATGGTATTTAATGATCCAATATCACCTTACTATAAATTCAACTTTTAATGTGTTAAATAAGGTTTTCTCAAATTCAATCTACTTCAAGACTTGGCTCTTTAGATAAAATATGTTTAAAAAGGGTCTGGAAACCAGTATGGAAGATATCATTTGTATATCTTCACACGATCAAGAAGGAAAATCTTTTTGGTTAAAGCAGTTTTTAAATTTTGTATTTTAAAAACATGATATCTAGGTTATTAATGGTTAACTAGTCCTAAAGTGAGGACCGGTCCTGTTTCATCTGCTCTGGTTAACTGTAACTTCAATTTGTTATTGGCTTATTACCTGAAGTTCATTGTTTTGGTGTGTCAAATCTTGACAAATGAAATTTGACGAATGAAAAATAATAGGCATTTAAATAAATTTCCATATCACTGTTTACTTCTTAGTAAGGATCACATTTGTTTAATTCACTGAGTTGACAGCACTCCACGCGAGAGGGGAAAGCACTGTCACCAACACAGCGGGTGATGGGGATAGAGTGGTGTTAATTTTTTCATTCACTTGTGGGCCTTAACCACTAAAGGATAATATCTCACTGTAGCTAACCTTTTTTTAATACTTAAACCAGATAAATTATTTCATTCATTTTTAGTTATGTTGATTTAATGTTTTTATTGCTTTAGTTTTTACTCTTATGCTAATTTTATTGAAGTTGTTACTTTTTTGACATTTATAGTAAATATTCAGAAGGTGAAATATTTGAAAGCACCGTTTTCTAGGCTAAAAATAAAAATCTATTAAAAATACATATTTTAAAAATGAAACTCTTATGTACAAATGTCCTGCTACCCATAATAAATGAAAATTTGTTAGGTTTAAAATGAAAGTGTTGGGACACTTATTGCATATTTTAAATCTATTCAAAGACCTTTACCACACCCTGAGGTAGATGGATTTCGAAAAAATTATTTGTATTAATCAAGATAGAGTTGGCTAAATTAAAGCATGTAATGTTATGAAAGATATTTTGCTTTCGCTATGTGTGAATTTGTTAAAATTTCACATAAAGAAAATCTGGATGTGTTGTGACCCAGAAAATCTGGTTATAAGCTGATTTAATTTTAAAGTTACTACTAGTAGTATTAATTATGGGACATTATTTTTTATAAATCTTTCAAAACGTAGAAACTTGATTTTCAAAGAAGTATTAAAATGACCTTTTTTTTTACCTTCTTCATTGAATTTTTATCAACAAATGTTAACATGTTGCTGAATAATTGAATGTTGTTGTCATTTCACTCATGAAGTATAAGTTTAAGGATTATAAATCAAATTTAATGCATTCCAGTTAATACACAACCTTAGTAATAGACCTTTAGATACTTTTTGTTCCACCCTTATTTCTGCTAAATGTTGTACATTCAAGTAATAATTAAGTGTTGACATGTCAATTAGATTTCTTGAAATATATTGGTCATAATTTCAATACATTTATTTAATTAAAATAATTAGCCCTGTTCTAAGTTAGTATGTTTCAAAAGGTCTTTATCCAGCCTGCTCACTGCTAATTTTGCAGATTTCCATGTACAAAGTATAATGGTTCCACTTTTGGACATAAAAAGAGCTGTTCACTCTTTATAAGAATACTGTCTGTGTAACCTTCAATAGGATTATACTTTTCTCATGGAAAATATAAGGGCAAAAATTTCATTATATAATTATGTATTGGATAGATTTAACTATGTATTGGATAGATTTAACTTGCATATTATTTTAAAAAATATGCATGATTGTTTTTGGGTCCTGGAGTTATCCATAGAGGACTCGTTTAAATAAGTTTTATTTAGATTCTTTGAAAATAGCAGTTAAAAAGCAGTAGCTGCAAATTTGTTATTTAAAAAATTGTTTTGTGGTGTGTGTGTATTTTAAAAATATGAGTCATAATAATAAATAATAAACATTTTTATCTCAACTATTTTGATTACTGGAACAATCAAGTGAAAATATTAGATGTATGAATATATTTTTTTTTCCGAATAATTTCTTGGTGAAGTCTCGGCTTTCTACAGTAAAAATAGTAAAATACTAATTTTTTTCAATGTTAAAAATGCTTAATTGTTGGGAAGATAAAACTACTTGCTGTTTGTAAAAGTACACATTACAGTAATTTCTTTAAATTTATTTATTTACAAAAGAAATAAAAACATGTACAGTTATTTTATAAATGAGTTACTTTTTATGTTGTAGGTGTATATCTTCTGAATGAAAATTAATATTTTTATGAGTAAGGTGTTGTTTTCCTGATGTAGTTAGTTCTGAAAAATTAATTAGAAGATTCCAGGTTTCCTTTGTGACTTAGATGTTTGAGTCAGGTCAAAAACAGAATCTTTTAAGAAATAACTCCTGACTTATTAATGTGAAGTTAATGCTGAGATGTTAGCAGTGAAAATAGGTATAAATTGAAGTTGAAGGTGTTTTTTTCCAATAAGCATTGTGAAAAGGGGGAAAATGTGACTGGCATTCCAAGCAATTTAAATATAGGCTGGGCAAACTACGGCACAGAAGCCTGTAGTAATATAAAAAAATCAATAAATTTATATTAAAAGGTTGTCGTTTGTATTTGAAATGAGGCTAAATTTTGGTTAGTTGCGGCCCCTAGACGTTTCATATCTTACTAATGCAGCCCTTGCCCTGAAATGTTTGCCCAACACTGAAATATAAAGTTAAATCAAAATTGGTGTTACTTTTCAAAAAGTAAACATGTCATTAAGAATTTGTCACAATAAATTTTCTATATTAAAATCATGACTAAATACTATTTGTATAAAAATTTGAAGAGAGCAACCAGTCTTATTTGCTAACCATTTTAAAAAAATTTATTTCTTCCATTTAAAAAAAAATCAATTCAAGTTAAAGGCTGGAGATCCTCACATATTAATAAGTACTATGAAATAGCACAAAAACAATGTTATTTAAATTGTTTAATTTGTATAGCACAACATGATTTCAGGCATTTAAATTATCAGTTTGGAGGCACAGGTTGGACGTTATCCTTGATTTTTTAAGATTTGAGACAGCTCAGAGGTTATTTGATTTTAAATTTTGAGCAACCTGAAAAGTGTAATGTTCCAAGGTCATCCACATTCAATTAGTTTATTATATTTGATTTTTGGGGGCAAAAATGCAATTTAAATCATTTGAAACTTTGCTTCATTTTCAGAATTTTAACTTAAAAAAGTAGACTGGCCTAAAGAAAAATATAATTTTGGGCCATCAATATAGTAGTTGTACACTTTGGTGATTTGCTAGTTTTGCTTAATAAAGCTTGTTAATAAATGGCAGATGGATACAATAACCATTTTGATATTAATAACAGTTCAAAAGTCATATAATAATATCTCAAATGCTGTAAGTGTATCACAAATTTTTTTGTTTTAGGTTTTCACACTCTGAAAGGGCCAATACATTAACAAAATAAAGGACAGGGTACAAATAAATTTGACAAGTATGCAGGTAGGTAACAAAAGGTCAACTTAGTTCAAAGAAAATAGTTGTACTTTTTGCATGCCTGCTAGATGTCAAAGTGGATTAAAAGTGGGAAACAATTATGAAAATTGTGTCATATCTCTGCAATGCTGCTGTGCTCTTTTGAAACTGCTTAAAAACCAGACCCCAAAACAGTAAATTTCTTGTGCTCTTTATACATAATTAAATGGATGTTTAAAAAAAAACTTCTATATACAGGTCTAATCTAAAGATTATTTAGGTGCTTGCCTTTCATAGTAACCACAGGGGATGCCCAAATAAATATTTTTCTTTTTCTGTGGTGTCATAACTATATAAACTATACGTTTTTCTTTAGGGATGAGCTTCAAAGCTCATTGTTACACGTGGGGTGGGTGAAGGTGATCTAGAATATTTTTTTTGCTGTGGTGGTGGGGAGAGGGGGTAAAAAAAGTATGCATGCTTTTTGAGGTTAGAAAATTCCTTGATTTTTATATACATATTGTTTTTAACACAACAGATAAAAAAAGATAATCTGGTCTTTAAATGAAAAATTCCAATCACACATTGATCAGATGTTCCATTTAATTATACAATTTTCTCATTAAATAATCACAAAATATTGTGTTACTACCTTATTGAATATTATAGGTGTAGTGCTACTTTCATCTCTGACCTCCCCCACCCACAGCTTTTGCAATTGTAGGTTGAATGTTTATTTTTAACTTAATTATTAAAAATTCAATTAGTTGGAGGTTTCTTTATTTGAGGAATTTTAAGCTCATTTAAAAATACACACTTGTTTATTAATTTTTTTTGTTGTAGAAAAATTTAAACTTTTATTTTGCTAACATATGGATGACCCCTTGCAATATTTTGTTATTGATTTGACTAAACTCCAAAATGCTACATGTACATGGTCTGGTCTCAAATATGAGTAGATCATAAATGCATAGATTATAATTTTACACTTAACATTTTTCCCCCAAGCTTTTCCAAAATCACAAATGCTTGACGGAGATCACATGAATCAACACAAAATATCTGACTCACAAAATAACAAATACTTGTGAACTGACCGTCAAAATGTAAATATATTACAAATCCAAAATATTATTTGTATAAATAGTTGTATAAACATATTGTTTTAATAATAATCATACATGGATGTTTCTATTGGATATTGACACAGTTTTTAATTAAAGAAGCCATTGATAACGTGAAAATAAGTTAAATAAATTGTAATTATTAACTGGCAGAGCATTTTATTTTAGTTATGCTCATATAAATATACATTGTTCCATTACTTTTTAAACATGTCTAGTAAGTAATATATTTGTAATAAAGGGCCGTTAATATTTTATGTATGCAAAGAGTAATTTTTATAACCCTCTGGTTTCACCCTTAAATCTATGCAGCCCAAGTGAGAACATACAACAAATGAAAATTAAAATTGTCTCTTGGGAAAAAAAATGTTATTATTTTTGCAAATAATATCTAGTAAGTAACTTGCGGAACAAAAGATGAAAAGAAAAATCATTAATAAACATTTGATACATTTTTAGAAATTGAATTTAACAACTTTTATGTGAGTTATCCTTATTTGAGATCTAAATAGCATTTTTATGGACTACTGAATTTCAAGGTAATTTTTCCAGACTCTGTGCATAATGGCAAGTACACATTCTGAGACCTCACCACCCCTGTCTCCAAAGTAAAAATATAACCCACAAAACACTATATGTGTGCATACGTAACATATGTATAGCTCAAAATACATCAAATTTTAGTTGGATTTATGGTAACAGAAACAGCCACAAGATGATTTTCTACTCACAAATAAAACTACCTATTTCCGATGGCCTCTAAGAATCTACACCAAGTTTCATATAAAACTGCACTTTACACATACAGCAGACAAAGCCAGGTTGTGTAAACATTTGTATATCACTTTTCATATATTAACAGCTATCACAGCAATCTCATAATGCACTTTGGATTTAAAATAAAATCATTGAGGAAAATAAATATGTTAATTATTGGATTGATGCATGGATTTAAAATGAGCATAGTGGGAAAATACAAAATATTTCAAAGAAGAGCAAATTATGCTAACTTCCTGAGAATCCAACATAGGCACTTTTTATAAAGTAGATGTGTGTAAATTAGTATCTCATTATAAAACTTGCACCAAACATTTAACACACCAGACTTGGAATTTCTTTTCATACTTGATGTTGGTAATTGGTGTGTAGACATGTGTAAAAGCTTCATAGATTGCATAGGTATTTGTTGCTTGAAGTTTCTTATGTTTTCGCATAAACTTGAATACAAAAATGAACTGTGGTCTCCCAAAATAGTACATTGTTGAGGCACCAAAAGCTGGCAAGAATAAGTGGGCTCAAATGATCCCATAAAATAGATATCATAACAATCCCCAAGTTAAAAATTAAAGTGAGATTCATTACATTGCAATAGTTTGAACACATCAAATATGTTGATTATATTTACAATTTCAATGAGCCAAAGTAGCTGGGGTTTTTTTTTCTGTTGAGATTGGGAACGTTTTATTTGGTAACTACACTTTAATGGGACTCTATTCAACAAGAATAAAATAAATACAGTCAGTCACATTGATTCTCTATGTATACAAATTTGTGTTGCTTATTAAAAAATCCATTTTGAACAACTTGAATAAGCTGCATGTTTGAATGAAAAAGTTCACTGCAGTGAATGAAGTTACAGAACTGCTTCTGGCCATATTTGAAAATTCATTAGCATAAAAATGGTCCAATATCCTTCAGACAAAATTTGGTGCTATTTAGTAACTATTTGAGGACCCTCGAGTTGACCTTTTTTAATAATTTCATCCACCCTGGCAAGCAGAAATTGTTTATCATGGGCCTCCTGTAATAGACAAATGACAAAAAACTTAACCACTGTTAAACTGAAGGATACAAAAATTGCCAACAAATTTTAATCATGTTTCAATATGATTGATTTGACAACTTAAAAATATTGAACAATTTAAGACTTTCTCCCAAACAAGAAACATTAGGGCAACACCCAATTTAATTTTTATCTTGACATACATAAATACGAGCATAAAATACATTTACTAAATTAATTTTTTTTAAAAAGACTTCAGGCAACTTTTGTAAATTGTGACAAATGGATTCTCTAACAAGAGTCTAATTTTTACTGCTAAGGATTAAGCACTATTACATGTATTTTAAAATTTATTTAGCTTTTTTATAGCCAATTCACCGATTAGTCAAATTATCATCTTTTGCAATAGTTACAGGTAACAGTAGTTGGTAAATTAATTATTGCCCTATTTAATTAATATTATAAGGAAACCATCTGGCACCATTCCAATCTAATCTTATTGAAGGCCTACACAATTAGCATTAATGTAATGATGAAATTATTGTTCAATAGAATTTTTCTTTTTAAAGAGGGACACTTGACAGAGCAAGGTGGTTGATATCTAACCGCTTAAACTGTTGCTCTAATAATTGCCATATTGGCCAGCTAATACTTATATATCAATAATAATAACTTAAGTACATCGTCACCAAAGTGAAATACCCTAATTTTGTCAAAACAGCTTTTTACACAAGACAGTCTCTTTCTATTCAAACATGTCAATGTAATAAACAATTGTTTAAAATGCAAGGTAAAATTTATAAGGTACTCTACATTCAAAGCCCTTTGTTTTCAGAATGCTAAAAGAAATTATCAGGTGGTGCATAATTGACACATTATCAATATTAACTTACTAATTTTAACTGCTCCTTGAGAAGTTCCTCCATTTTTTTATAACCTGCTGTAACAGCCAGATAGTAGTAGATTGACAACCTTCAAGCATGCAAGAAAAAAACAAAACAAATAGACTTTAAAATCAAAATTGTTGTGATATATATAACAAAATGTAAAACATTTTAAAAGATAGTTCATTTGAATAGTTTCTGAGAAGCATGAGATTTGGATTAAAATTGTTATTTATTTAAATCAACTAGCACATCTTTACTCACAAGGCAATTAAGAAAGCAGGAACATAAAATCCAATGGTCCCAAAATATTTAATGATTCCTTGAGGTACACTGGGCCAAGAATTAATTTCATTGGTTATAACATCAAACATGACGAAGTCAGGTTTGGAGTAAATTCTGAAAGGGCCACAACTCTTGGACGGTTGTAAACTGCAGACAAGATATTACTTTATTACTTTAAATATTATTAATTACCCATTAGTTTCATAAAAATCATAATAATTTTTGTTTACTTTGATAGTATATTTTAGTGCTTACCAGTGTATTTTTAAATACATTTTTTTGAACTGCATTGAACATTTGGTAATTATATAATGGCTGACTTGGAAAACTATAAATTCATGAATATCAAATAAAGAAAATAGTAAAAGGCCACCATAATTAAATGCATCATATCATACATATTACGAATTCCATCTAAGCCTTAATAGTAGCACTTACTTCCCAATCATGTAGCCTAACAAACATGAGATGACGATAAATGATAACAAGAGAACTGTCTGAAAGAATGAATAAGAACGAGATGCTCTGTACGCTATCTGAGGAGCTTCAGCTACAGAAAGAAGTTCAAACTGAAAAATAAATGTTAAAAATAAAACTTAATAAAAAGAAATTTAACAATTTGAAGTTTAACGTAAGGAAAATATGTAGGCCTATCACTAATATAAAATATAAAGTAATATAAATAAAAAGTATGATTTTCTTTCTTTAGAGTAAAATACATTTTGATATACTAATTACTTGTGCTTTAAAAAAAAGAAAAGAAAACGGACCACTACAAAATTGTCTGTTTTAAATGCTCTCTCTCTATAAAAAACTGCTCTCTCTATATAAAAACATTCACTAAAATATTCAAAACACTCAACAGGATATAAAAATACTCAAAAAATAATATAAACTCACCTTTTTCAGGAAAAAGAAGTAAAATACTTTGATAAATGTTAAAGCCGGAAGCAATGGTGTAAAGAACATACCCATCCTGTTGAAATAAAAATTTTAAAAGATAAAAGAACATTACATTTTGTATACCTCTAACCAGTGCTTTTATCTACCAGTTTGCACCTCAATGCAAGCTAAATCACAACTGCAAAGATACCAAATGTCTAAAACAATTTTATTTTATAATTAACCAATAATAATAAACGTTAAAAAAAAAGAAAAGTAATAATTTTTTCCCAAATTGAAAAATGTGCAGGTACCCCGTAGCGGTGCGTACCGTCACAAAAAAGCACTGCCTCCAGCATTAAAAATGAAATCCAGATACTTAAGTCTATTGTTGTTATTAAAATCATGTTTCAAAATATCAAGAATAGAGCAATACATCATTTAACAGCCAAAAGAAAAACTAAATGGTAAGTGTTCCAAGTAAATAATTAATGTATTGATGGTTCACCTTTTATGTATCAGTATCATACTAAACATTAGATTTTTTATTTTACACATGACTTAATTATGTAATATTTTTGTAAAATACAAGCTACACGAATGAATGGTGTGATTAAAACAATGAGTTAAAACTTTATTAATGGACGAATACATTTGTAAATGTTTTGCAAAATGGCTTCTTCAGTACAAATAAATAAACAAGTATTTTTAAAAAAAATGTATTTTCACTTAAAAATGAATATTGATATATAATCACAATTCCATAATTTTAAAAAGATCAAATAGTTGTTACATTTACCAGCAAACTGTTTTTGAATATAAAATATCAAAAATCAAATAGTTGTTACATTTACCAGCAAACTGTTTGTGAATATACAATATCAAAAATCAAATAGTTGTTACATTTACCAGCAAACTGTTTGTGAATATACAATATCCAGCACTTGCAGTGGAAGATCAAATTTGGACCTGCCAAATTTTTTTACTATCCAAAACTTGTGTTGAAAATGGTGGTGTATTATCCTGTAAACACAAAAATTTGTTTGTTATAAATTTTAGATACATGTATTGGCATTTACTGAAAATTCTGCAAACTAAACACTTCTGTTTCTTTTAAAACGGATTTTTTTTGTTTAAGTATTCTGTTGAAGTAAGCACCTTGTCTATTTAAATAACTTTTTTTTTCAAGCCTAAAAATGAAGAAAAATCTCTGAAACACTTGAAGACCACAAGGGAAAAAACGGCTATGTGACATTTTTGAATTTTTTTAGTTAGCCCCGGTATCTGATAGAGGATCATAAATAGAATTTTTCTGAATGAGGTTTTATGAAACAATTATGTCTATAATCTTATTAATAATTCAAATCTATTGAGTTAATTTATAAGACTTGAATATCTCAAAACTACAAAATGTGACATAGCCGTTTCTTCCCTTCAGCTCTTCACTTGTTTTAAATCAGTCTTCAGCAGTTTAAAGTATCCCAAAAATAATTTTGTTAACAGTTAAGTATCTATTTTAATGTTTTACCTGCGAGGTATTTTGATTGCTAAAACAATTAACGTCACAGAAATAAAATCTGTTATGCATAATTTGTAAAACTGTTGACCAACGTAACTCTCCCAGCACTGAGAATGAAAATAAAAGACAGTATGAAGGTTAGAATAAATACTGTAAATGTCTATACTATAATAGGAGATAGTTTATTCTTATTATAAAATTATATACTCTTTGAGCATAAAAAAAAACATTTATTAAACTTTTTAGTGTATGGAAAAGTGGAAATTTTATTATTTGGTTAAATGCTGATTTTATTTAAAAAATCATTACACCATGAAAGAAAATCATTTCAATTTCTGAGAGTAAACCCAAATGAAGACCTCAAGGGAAGTAACGGTTATATGACATTTTTGAAATTTTTTAGTTATCCCTTGTATCTGATAGAGGATGAAAAATAGAATCCTCTGAAGGAAATTTTATGAAAATATTATTTCTCTGACCCTATTAAAAATTCAAATCTATTTAGGTAATTTATAAGAAATCTGTATAATTTTGAAAATTTAAAATTGAATATCTCAAAAGTACAAAAATGTGACATAGCCGTTTCTTCCCTTGAGCTCTTCAATTAGTAGTCTAAGACTTTAAATATAAAATTACCTGCACTGTTCCTCTTTCTAACTGATCATGTTCTATTATGCTTTCCCACAATGCATTCCCACAACAACGTGTTACATTATATTTGTTTTCTTCTGGACAATCGAAAGGTTTCCTCCCTTGATACTGAAGTCTATAATACAATGATACAATAAGGACCCACACACTGGATAGTCTTAAGAACACTGCCCTGAATTCAATTTGGAAGAACAAGCAAATGTTAAAAATGCATGTAAACAAGACACTGAAAAAAATAAGTTAACTAAATGTATAATTCAAAATCCTAATTAAGCAACAACAAAAAATGTATATAAGTTACTTTAACTTTTTAAAGAGTTTTCATTACCTGATGATGGTGATGTGAGTGGCAAAACTGTTTGAATACTGTTCCACCGTGGAGAGGGCTAGAAATATTTCTGGTATAACAGCATTTAGCATTGATATAACTATAGATGGGAGGTAATTGATGAGCAAGAAGAGAATATCACTGAGGTTCTCTGTTTGATTCTGTCAACATACAAGTTCATATGTTAAATCAGGCTAAATGTGAAATGAGGCATTCTGTGTAATGTCTCGTGTAATTTAGGCTGGATTACACGCAGCTTTTAACACATATGTACACAGGTTATTTAAGAACATTTATGGGAAATGGTTTTAATCCATAAGCATTACCCACCATATAATTCCCCATTTTATGAATAAATGTTAATCAGAAATTGGACATGTTCTCTATTTTGTTGTGGAAACTTTTTCATTCATGCCTGATAAAGCTTTTGTATTTCAATATGCATGTATCAAATAAGCCTGAAGCTGACAAAATAAACACTCTATAAGAAAAAATGTTTTGATCCAAGTATTATGACAAAAATAAAAAATGGTTAAATGGGTAATTTGTTTTTTTTATTCTTTTTTAAAATGTAATTTTGTTTATTGGCAATGAGCTCTAGGTTTTGTTGTGACATAAGTTGTAGTTGTAGAGTTGTGTTGAAAGTGTTTTTTTTTGGTATTAGGTGTCATTTATTAATTGTCTTTTGATTGGTTTATAATTGGCTTTTGTAGAGCATTATCAGTAGTTTTGTTGTGTGGTATTATAAGTGGCTTTTGTAGAGCATTATCAGTAGTTTTGTTGTGTGGTATTATAAGTGGGTTTTGTTGAGCATTGTAAGTATAAGTGGTTTGTTATGTGGCGTAACAAGTGGGTTTTGTTGGGCATTATTAGCGGTTTTGTTGTGTGCTATAAGTGGGTTTTGTTGAGAATTATAAGTGGCTTTCTTAAGGGGTATAATAAGTAAGTTTTATTGTTGAGCATGATAAGAAATTAATTTCTGTTGCATAAGTGGACTTTGTTGTATGAAGAGTTGGATTTGCCGTAGAGTGTGTTAATGGCTAAATTTTTTTTTGCTTACCCTGATTAAAAAATCTGTTGTGACATAAATTGTATAGAAAGCACCAGCTAGCAAAGCCAGAACAACTAAATTGATGACAAATCTTTTCAAGTAAAGTCGACTTTTCTCCTTGGTTGACCTGTTATCTCTCACCCTTTTCATCTTGACTTCAAGCAGTGTAGCCTATGGACAGAAGATCATTTCAAATTCAATCAGTGTAGCCTATGGACAGAAGATCATTTCTAATTCAAGCAGTGTAGCCTATGGACAGAAGATCATTTCTAATTCAATCAGTGTAGCCTATGGACAGAAGATCACTTCTAATTCAAGCAGTGTAGCCTATGGACAGAAGATCATTTCTAATTCAATCAGTGTAGCCTATGGACAGAAGATCATTTCTAATTCAAGCAGTGTAGCCTATGGACAGAAGATCATTTCTAATTCAAGCAGTGTAGCCTATGGACAGAAGATCATTTCTAATTCAAGCAGTGTAGCCTATGGACAGAAGATCATTTCTAATTCAAGCATTGTAGCCTATGCACAGAAGATCATTTCTAATTCTAGCATTTAAGCTCATAGTTATAAGGAGATCCATTCTTCATACAGGAGTTTTGCTAATAAATATGAGGAGGATACTTCAATTTATAGCAGTGTAGCTGATAGATATTAAGAGGGTTATTGTGCTAATTGAAGTGATTTCTGTGTGTGTGCATAACAATCTATTTGGTTCAAAAGTTTATAATAGGCTATAAAGAGTTAAATCTTTTTTTGGGGTATTATTAAATTTACATTTTTGAATTAACCTTCTTTGCTGTGTAAAAATAAATTTTTTTTTAATTTGAAAAAATAAAAATCACAAATTTACCATAAAAAGTGCAATTATTCTGAGATTAGCTTCATTAAAAATGTTGTGGATATTCATGTGTTTTATTCATCTTGTTCATTTAATTAACATGCTGTTAATTAAATATTTTTCAAAAACTGTATTCAGCCGAATATTAAGCGAACGATTCCTACCTTGAATTCATTGTAAATAATTCTCTGTTTGTAAATTGCCATTTTTTCACTATTTATACAGTAGTCCCAGCCTCCAAATGTAGCGTTGGTGTACATGGGGAATATTTTGTTGTCAAAGTCAATGACGGTTTCCTTTATTGTTGTGCTTGAGCTAAAAGAAGATTGAGCAATTAAAGAATAACTCCTGAAAATAAACTAAACTTTAAATATTTAAAAGGTCAAAAACGAGGGGACGGTTGACAAATTTTTGATGATTTGTGATTTAATTTGTTTAATAATTTGTGTTGATTCAACCAAATTTGATGTTACTTTGTGTCAATTTTGTGGATAACTAAAATACATTCGTTATTCCTATAATTTATTAAGGATTTCAACTGGTTTTTATTGTTTTTAAGATTTCTCCAATTTAAATTTGGGATGAGGCATCATCAAATATTTTACATAATTGCTTTTTAAAATGTATATCAATTTTCATATTGACTAAGAAAGTTAAGATATAGCATTTTTGCTGATTTAATTTACATCATTTGACCAAACTATAAATGTTCATATTTCTAAAATTAAATGTTTATTTATTCCATTATCATAAAAATTTCTAAAATTGCTAAGCACAAACCACTGGCCATGACACTGAAAACCTACTTTTTAACAATCATAATGAAGACCACAATAAAACTGAATCCAACGGTGAGCAGGTATCCCAGTCCCATGTTGTACCTCATGTCACTTGGTCTTTTCTCACCAGCAATGGAAAACGTCAAGTTTGTATAATAGCCATAAAATAACATTGTGTTCTCCAGAAAGCCCTATAAAAAAGTCCATCATTTATCTTAAACGAGTGTGTAATTTGAAAAATTATTTAGCATATTGCTATTTAAAAATAATACTTTTAAAAATAAAATTAATTTATGTGCATATTTTGAAGGACATAACGGTAGGCAGAAAATATTTCAGATAATATTTTAACCAAAACAGTGTGGATGTCAAAAAATTATCAATTGTGAAAATTAATAAAGCTTTACATTCAACTTTTTTCATTCATATACTCACAGTTCCCTGAGCAATGTTTAGAAATGTCAACCAGTTTCGATTCGTTGACTTATTGTGCGCCTTCTCTGTGTATGTTTTGCTGCAGCGCACCATGGTCTCATAAAAATCCCCACTGCTGGTGATGTTGCTGGGTGTAAAAAACTCATACAAGCTGTTGTAGCTGAGTTGGGGGATGTAGATGAAGCACAGGTATAGAAAAAACACCACAAAGTTCAGGTTGACAAGCCATCGGGTAAACCTGAAATAGGTTGAGGTGGCTATTCCAAAGTGACCTGAAAAACGAGGTATTCAAAACAAATCGGTTTATTATATAAATAAGTTCAATCATTAAAGATTAATTCGGAATTTTAAAAAAAAATGATTTCCTTCCCTGAGCACTAAAAACTTAAGTGTAAAAAGGATATAAAATTTATAATTCTTTAATTATGTGTCTTTTCTCTGAACCAATGTTAAGCAGGAGTGGCCTTGGGGGGTGGGGTGGCAGCTGGGGCTATTGCCCCAGGCCCCGCGCTTAGGGGGGCCCCGCGTTTCAGACTTGAGACAATATTTTAGTAACAAAAGAGCCGGCAGAGTTTGCGCAAGAATTGATCTAATCTAGGGGGGGCCCCGCGGGGTCATTGTTGCACCGGCCTCGCGCGTACCTAACGCCGCCTCTGATGTTAAGCAAGCAAAATTTTATTGCAAAAGCAGTTTCATTTTAAGAATAATAAGCGGAGTCTAAGTGGTCTTTGAACACTTTAAATAAAAAGGAATAAGATACTTGTATACAAACTTGTACAAACATACAACAACTTTATGACAAACACTTCAGTGTTCTAACACTTGTCTTTATTCTTATTGACTTAGGTGTACTGAAATAATAAAAATATGCCAATAATCACTAAGCACAAATATTGTTTTTAAATACCTTCTGTTTGAAAAAATAAAGAAACCCTTTGTCCAGAGACATAGACATGCATGCTGACAGGAAGTGTTCAGGGTGGTTTAGAACAGTCCATAATTAAAATGGGGGGGGGGTTGTGACAAGGGAAATTCCTGGAGAATTAGTTTTAATGCATCTGCATTAAATTATGACTCCAAGAGAATTCTAAGGTAACTAGAAGATTAAGGACTTCTCATATACCTTTTTACTTTTTAGCGGCTAAATGGTTTTAGCATTGTACAACACACATTTCATATATAAATGGTGTTGTTTTTTCTTCTCATTTAGATCAGTATGGGAGAATATGCTGCAATAATACCTTCAATCTCTCTGAACTGCTGGCTCCAGAAGTTGAGTCTGTACCACACATCAGTAATCCCTTCAAATACACTCTTGCAACCCTAACAAAACAATATTTAAATACATAAAACTACTTAATTTATTAAATTTATTAACGTTATTTTTGCACTTTCATGAAATGCTTATAAATTAAATTGTAAGGAAAAGATTTGTTTGTTCTTTTAAATAATTTTTTTGGTGTATTTTCTTTAAATAAAAATATTATTTTTCAATAACTTAATGCAATATTTGAAAGAATGACAAAAGCAACATATTTTAAAAACCAATCCGAATTATTGGGCTAGAGTTGAAGCTAAATTCACAACAAAAGAGAGACTAAATAATCTCAGGTAGAGTATAGGCGTAGTTATTTTAATGCACAAAATTCTTAGGATTCACACTTTTGACAAAAAGAATAAAATTCAAAACACTGAATCATTTATCCATTACACCTAACTTAACTTCACTAATCATTTGTGTTAAAACCATTGTATAAATTAATAAAACAGGATTTGATTTTTTTTGCTTGCTAAATTCAACTGATAGGTAATCATTGACAAGTTCAAATGAAACCAAATTATTACTTTTAAAAAATAATAAAAATAACTTTTAATCTGCTAATTTTTGTTAAACTGTATTCTCATCAACAATATTTATACAAGTTTCAGGTCTCTAGCTATTTAGGAAGTGGGTTCCTGACAGAAACATGTGCAGCTTTGGTGAGTTGACTTAGGTGTGGATGAATAATATATTTGACAACTGCAAATTTGAATTGTTACTTTATCTTTTAGACTAAAAAAAGAGAAGAATGCAAGATAGAGAAGAGCATAAAGTTGTGAAAGATATAACAAATAAGTAACTTTTAAGAAAAAATATTGAGTTTGTATTACCCTAACACATTGCTTTAGGTAATAGATGAGCCCACGTGTTTCACTTGCCTCCACTGCTGCTCTGTGGAAGGTACAAAGAAGATGTTAGCGTATCCCTTTGAAAATTTCCTCATCTCTCTAACACAGGTGCCGAGACATTTTTAACTTTCAAATTAAACAGCAGGACATACAAAAATGGCTTTGTGACATGAATTTAAATAATAAAACAACAACATGACAGCACAGTTACAACACGTGCCAGTAAATCTTTTTTTCAAGAAAAACTGAAATAGGGTTGATTATCTTTGTCATGGTTTCCCTTTGTTTAGGTCAGCACATCATATAATGTACTCAGTCTTTTTCATACAGTTTCTTTAAAGTCATTTTAAAAATAAAAGTTGTAATCTTTAGACCTGTGCTTATCAAAATTTTTAGTATGGCCGACCGGCAGGAATTTTTCCATTGCCCCAGGGACAGGTGCACTATTTTACCTGTACTAACGTGGTAGCGAAATGTAAATTAATTTTATTTTATTTCTTTCATTGCATCGCTGAAAAATTGACATATTCTATAGTGTTAGTATTAATCTTTGCAAATGGAGGATTATAATTATATTTTTCAATCCTTTCTTGATAACTTCTGTGGACCGGCGGCAGATGACACGGACCAGCACTTCGAGTAGCACTGCTTTAGACTATATTGATACTAGTTTCAGCTCCAGAGACCAACTTCCTGTCCTGGCAGTTTAAGTCAATGAAATGAATAAGTTAAATAACAGTTAAAAACTGCAAAAGAACTCTGCCTTGCAAAGATGGCTTTAAAAAAAATTGTTGAATGTCATATGGTTAAAATAATATGGTTATCAAGGGGGTGCTAATAATTTTGAATGTGGAAAAAGCAGTTTTGCCAAGGGGTGGTGGTGGGAGCTACAGAAGACCAAGAAAAGTTTTGTTTATTTTTATTATCATATAAGGATCAACATTTATTTTTTATAGTCTGGGTTACTTGATTGACTTGTGTAAAGTCTGGGAGGCTGACAATGTTTGGCAAATGTTGATACCACTGGGGTAAAAAATTGGTGTGGGGGGGGGAGGAAGGAATGGAAGGTTGTGAGGTGTGTGTTTTAACCAACTTTTTGGTCATTATTACAAGATGATTAAATTATGTCAACACAATTACACGCAATGTGGTTTTACAAACTTTGCTATTTGAAAATCATTACAAACACATGGCGAATATAGAAGTATAAGCCACCGGGTTTGGACAAGAATTAGGCTGCCCTCTAGATGAAAAAAAAATAAATAATTGAAAAGCTGAAAATTTCCCTCCCCCTTTTCTTCATAAAAACATGCCAGCCGAGGGGGACCATCCTATCTTGTTACACTTTCCCTGGACAATGTACTCCAAAAAAAACCTCTTAGTATCGTTACTGACTGACTTAGACAATTGATTCCAGAATGGAGAGGGGATGTAGTGAGTGTAAGAAATGTAACAACATTTCACTGGAGTCAAATTTCAACAGCCAATAACTTTAAAAAAAATAACAATAATATTACACAATTACTTCACTATATCTATATATATTATTTTTAAAGGAGTTGTTCTTTCAACGAAGTATTTCTATCTTCCTTATCTTATCTATGTCAATTCAACCTGGTTAAAACACGAAATGTGTTCACCGATGGCTGGCGTGAAGTCAAGTGACCCGTAAAATGTAAACAATAGCAACTTCTACATATAGTTTTATATAGATAAACTAAAAATGCATTAATTTAATTACGGTACGTTCGATCGATCTGAAATTTTGATACAATGCATTGTTAGGTGACACGGGTCCGTGTGCCAAATTTCAGCTCGATGGCTTTACAGGAAGTGGGTCATTTTTAAATCCTTTATATTAACTCGTGGTGTCTGCGGCCGACCGACCGACCGACCGACCGACCGACCAACCGACCGACGTTGTCGCCAAAACTTTTGATCGATTTTTAACCCACTTGTTCGCAAGATAGCGAGCTGAAATTTTGCAGGCAGTTTCGTACCAATGATAAAAACAATGTATCAAAATTTCTGATCGATCGCATGTACCGTAATTAAATTATTGATTTTTTAGATTATTTTATTTATTCCTATGTATCATGCTATTTTTTGAGATAGAGCGTCGCGGTGCGTATTATATTGAACAACCTTTCTGTCGCGCAATAAGGTGCGTATTTTATTGACAGCTCTTTTTATAAACATATTCCTGATCGGTGCGCATTATATTAAACATGGTTTACGACACAACTGCAATTTTGTATTTCTGGATGGTCTGGCGCTGCGTATTATAATGAACATTCTTTTAATTACTTCTCGTACATAAAGGATTTATAGTCAAAAACTTGGTTTTTTACGGGTTTTTCTTATTACCACGTTTTTATTAACTCGCTTTCGTTGGGCATTGTTTGTTTGTCCAAGATTTTTTCAAATCTGCCAACGTAAAATTGAACCACTTCTGATGGTCCTAGAGATCTGAAAATTTTACCACAGATCTTGGATGACAATGCATTGTATTAAAATTTCAGATCGATCGAATGTACCGTTATTAAATTATTGAACTTTTTATTTTATCTATAGTCTATATATTAGCATCTGTACCGTCGGCTTTTGTTGACATGCGTGAGTTCCCCCCGTGACCGCATCACAATCTTTTTAAAACGTTGGGCGGGCGCTTGTGAGGTATTTGGTAAAATAAATAGAGGTAAAAAAATATTGTTAAAAACCAAGTTTTTATTAGTGGACTAAAAAGAATAAAATAAATAAAGGTAAAAAAATGATTTTTTAAAACGACGTTTTTACAAGCGGACTAAAAAGAAGAAAATAATTTAAAACTTGTAAGTTCAAGTACTTTGATTTAATATGACTAAAAACGTGGGGCGGGTGTTTGGTATAAAAATTAAAGATTTCTAATTTAGAAGGCAAAAGAGAGATCTATAAGTAAGAGTATGAGTGAGCAGCATATGTTAAACCTCATAAGCGCCCGCCCAACGTTTTTAGTCATATTAAATGAAAGTACTTGAACTTACAAGTTTTAAATTATTTTCTTCTTTTTAGTCCGCTTGTAAAAACGTGGTTTTTAAAAATCATTTTTTTACCTTTATTTATTTACTTTTGTTTTTCCGCCCGCCCAAGACAGAGAGAGAGAGCCAGAGATCACGACAGAGAGACAGAGACGGCGGTGAAGTTAATTTAAGGGATTTAATAAAATAAACCCGTAAAAACAAAGTTTTTGACTATAAATCCCTTATATATGAGACATAACTAAAAGTATTGATTATGTGCAAAAGCGGCAAACATTTACAGACCGAAACCGAAATTATCTCCCCTGGCTTTAAAACTAGGGGCAGGGGGTGTTGACATGGACGGGTGACGTCAACGCGTTAACTCAACTCCAGGTGGTTTAACTGGTTAAAACACGAGATGTGTTCACCGAAGCCTGTGGTGAAGTCAAGTGACCCGTAAAATGTAAACAATAGCGATACGATGCATTGTTAGGTGACACGGGTCCGTGTGCCAAATTTCAGCTCGATAACATGACGGGAAGAGGGTCATTTTTAAATCCCTTATATTAACTTCGCGCCGTCTCTCTGTCTGTCTCTCTCTCATCATCTCATGGGCTCGGCGGGCGGAAAAACAAAAGTCGAAAATGACCCACTTCCAATGATCCGATCGAACTGAAATTTGGCACACGGACCCGTCTTACCTAACAATGCATCGTATCAAAATTTCAGATCGATCGAACGTACCGTAATTAAATTAATGCATTTTTAGTTTATCCTTATATGAGGTATGTAATTTAAATTCACGATTTGTTATTGTTTTTTTGCCACGTGAAAGTTTGAGCATTGAGGCGACCCAACGAAACGACGGTGCGCTTTTGTTTACATTTTACGTGTCACTCTGAGCTCGGTCAAGCGAATCGGTGACCAGACTTTTCCCCTCTCCCCCTCCCACCCACCCCTCCCCCCTAGGGTTATGAAGCAAACTTGTGTTAAGACAGATTCAGTCTGTAAATGTTTGAAAATAATCAATACTGTTAGTTATGTCTCATATATAAGGGATTTATAGTCAAAAACTTTGTTTTTACGGGTTTGTTTTATTAAATCCCTTATATTAACTTCGCGGCCGTCTCTGTCTGTCTCTCTCTCATCATCTCTCTCATGGGCTCGGCGGGCGGAAAAACAAAAGTCGAAAATGACCCACTTCCCAGTGATCCGATCGAACTGAAATTTGGCACACGGACCCGTCTAACCTAACAATGCATCGTATCAAAATTTCAGATCGATCGAACGTACCGTAATTAAATTAATGCATTTTTAGTTTATCCTTATATGAGGTATGTAATTTAAATTCACGGTCTGTTATTGTTTTTTTGCCCACGTGAAATTTTGAGCTGACGCATTGAGGCGACCCAACGAAGCGACGGGCGCTTTTGTTTACATTTTACGTGTCACTCTGAGCTCGGTCAAGCGAATCGGTGACCAGACTTTTCCCCTCTCCCCCCCCACCCACCCCTCCCCCCACTAGGGTTATGATGCAAAGTTGAGTTAAGACAGATTCAGTCTGTAAATGTTTGAAAATAATCAATACTGTTAGTTATGTCTCATATATAAGGGATTTATAGTCAAAAACTTTGTTTTTACGGGTTTGTTTTATTTACTTTTGTTTTTCCGCGGGCCCATGAGACGGCGGTGAAATTAATATAAGGGATTTAATAAAACAAACCCGTAAAAACAAAGTTTTTGACTATAAATCCCTTATATATGAGACATAAATAAAAGTATTGATTATGTTCAAACGCGACAAATATTTACAGACTGAATCTGTCTTAACTCCCCTTTGCTTTTAACCCGAGAGTGGAAAGGTCTTGTCACCGATCGCTGGACCGAGCTCAGCGTGACACGCAAAATGTAAACAAAAGCACGCCGGTATCCCTGGTTAAAACACGAGCTGTGTTCACCTGTGGCTGGGGTGAAGTCAAGTGACCCGTAAAATATAAACGATAGCGACCGCTACATATAGTTTATATAGATAAACTAAAAATGCATTAATTTAATAACTGTACGTTCGATCGATCTGAAATTTTGATACGATGCATTGCTAGGTGACACAGGTTTGTGTGCCAAATTTCAGCTCGATGGCATGACAGGAAGTGGGTCATTTTTTACTTCTGTTTTTCCGCGTTGCCCGCCCAAGACAGAGAGACAGAGACGGCGGTGAAGTTAATATAAGGGATTTAAAAAGGGAGGGGGATAAAGAGAAACTGATTTTTAAAAAAAAATAGTTAAAAGGAACAATATCCAAATCATAAAATTTGATTAGTGGTGATTTGTACAAACAGTGGTGATTTGTATAAACAGTGGTGATTTGTACAAACACACCCAATAGAAAACGAACCATTAAAAAAATATTAAAAAGGGAAACAACCTTTTCTAGGTCATAAGTTTATGCTAAGCGTAGACACGCTAAGAGAGATCTCAAATAAGGATGAAAATTGAAAATACTATGTCGGCACGTTCCAAAAAATCCTCATCCAGGTATATTCAGCCACCCCCCTCCCCAGCTTCCAATACCAGAGCCAGTATGGAAAATTGGAAAGATCCCCCCCCCCTTTTTTTGTCCAAACATAAACTTGGAGGAGTCGTGACTTGAACGTTAGAGACAACACGGTGGGACAGTGAGGTCAACTGGTCAACTCGTCATGGACGGAGTTTAAAATTTTGTGTCGGCTCACGGTATCACGGGTCAGACAGCAGGCGGACGTCATTAGGAGATTTATTGTAACATGGAAAGACATGTCACGGTGGAAGGTCATAGACAAAACAAAGCTAAATGCACACGATTTACACCATTTACCCGCCTATTAAATATGTTTAAATACAAATAATGATGGTAATAATAATAATAACAGTAATACGTTTTTTCAGAACATTTCAGGGAAGTGAGGGGTGAAGAGGGAGGAAAAATAATGTAACGGTTGATATCTGGAGTCGGCTACCATTTGTCTGTGTACGAGATGTTTTATGACTTTGTCATTTACTTAAGTAAATCTTCACCGTAAATTATACAAGCTATCGCAGAAATAAATAATAATGATGGGGGTGGGGGATATGAAATTGTTGTATAGTAACGATGATACCTTTTACATTTCATTATTCGCTGTCACTATCTATTATCATTTGAAATTAAATTATTTACTAGTAAATTAAGTAAAGTTGACCTTTTAAACCATGGTGGCCTACGGGGCCAGTGAAGCAGTGTTCGCGTTTCTTAAGACACGGCCTTTACTTTATCTCAGGCACCCATTCGGAGGACTCAGGGACGCCCTTTAGCCACGGGAACAGTCCCCGTGACTCTCGGTACGCCAGCCGAGCGAGCTGCCGATCGACCACCGAGTCCCACAAATTAGTTTTTATACACAGATAAAAACGAAGGCACGAATGGATCCATTTATCATTTATCCCCTTCCAACCTGGAGAAAAATGAATAATACTTGTAAATAGGAAAAAAAGATGGAGGGGGGCTATATAAATGAAAAAATTAAAGTGTCTAACCGTTTTTGAAACATGTTGAAAAAACGTAGCAGCAATTTCTAATGCTTCTACTTCTGTTTATCATTGCTTTTTGAGTTGTTTTGGTTTTGTTTGTTTTTAAATGTAACTTTTCTGGTAAAAGATCTGCATGCACTTTTTTATATCTTTATTGTTTTGAGTTTTCTGCACAGTGTTGCACAGAAAGTGCTTTACTTAAGCTGCAAAATTAGTTGCACATTGGTATTAAAATATTATTTAAACATTTTTATATATCTTTCATGACTCTTTAACTATTGAAACTTCATTCAGGATCAAGTTTTCCAATGGCATTAAAGTAAAGCACTTTATTAGAATACCATGTAATGATTGGTTTGGGAATACAATCTAGGGCAGGGGTCGGGAAAATGTTTGTCTCAGAGAGACATAAACACCGCATATTTTGAAAAGTAATTCTATGAGAGGTATACATTATGTTGACAACTAAAATTCAAGTAAATGTCCGCATTTTGTGTAATTTCAATAATAAATTTTGTATGCTGTTTTTTAATATGCAATTACTATGTAGATCAAAGGAGTTTGAAAAAACTTTTTTTTAAAAATAATCGAACATTTGTCTGTGAGCCAGATGCAGCCATCAATAGAGCCACATTTGGCTCGCGGGCAATGGTTTCCCGACTCCTGATCTAGGGAAAATTCCATTTGAAATTGATTCATATTTCGCCTGGCTAGGCAGTAACCTTTGAGACGAGATAAACGCCGAAAACCCTTAATATCTATCTATAAAGTTCTTGTTCGGCGTTTATGCGAGTGCGAGTGAAATTTCTTCTCCCGTCTTTCAACATCCGACCTCACACATACGTGCACGCAAAAACCTACATGGTTACAGGAAATGAGGGAAACATATTCAACAATCGTGAGCTCCGTCAAAACTGGTAATAGTAAATACATTACTTCAAGTCACAGAGCAAAAACAAAAGGCCTCCTTTAATTAACATCCGACCTCCCACATACATACACGCAGGCAAGCACGGGAAATGAGGTAAACATTTAACAACCGTGAGCTCCGTCAAAACTGGTAATAGTAAATACATGTACATTGCTTCAAGACACAACGCAAAAAGAAAAGGCCTCCTTTAATTAAATGTTGAACAACAAAAGCTAATATGTGTCGCCACATTTCAACAAGGTACCGTGCAGAGTCTGAGCTCAACGTATCAAGTTCACCATCAATGAAACCATGACATGCCGTAAATAGATCACCGCCCGTCATCGGCATTGATCGACGACCCTGCTGGCATGAATCGTGACAAGGAGAACGTTTAGAGGGAGACAACTGTCCGGGTTGAAGTGGTCATATCAACAGGGACAGTGGAAAGTCTACTCGAGTAAATATTGATAGAAATAGCCACCATAAATTTGTACCACACATACACAATGTCTATCAAGGTTTCCAAAGTGCTTTTAATATGATTGGTTCTTGGTTCTTTTTAAACCGAAAAAAATCATCAAAGCGGGTTAACTATAAGTTGAAGCAGACAAGTGGCAGGGCCACTATAAGGTCTGCGTAGGTCCCAAACTCTCGCGTTCTAGGAAGTCCTTCTCAACTGTCGACTATGTAACCAGCTGCGCATTGAAGTCAAACACTTCCACGTTATTTCACGACTTCGTGACAAAATAATGATTAAGGAGCTCACCCACGCGTATTTTGTTTCATATCTCAGTGAAATTTTAGCAAACGTTAATTACGAGTATTCAGTACCTTTACCAATGCATGGGTATGGCAAAATTACACCATCTGTTCACGAAGCAAAATCACTAATTAAAAAGATAAATCATTTCGAGAAACAGTGTTTATGTGTGTGTTTTCGGAAATATTTACTTTTGAAAATGATGTCGTCAATAAAGCTATCGGGGAGCCTGGTATTGAGTTGAGTGCCGCCATTACGTTGTATTCCTGTATGCGATTCAGTTATTTGAAATGTATGATAATATGACAAAAGATTTGACATAAGCAGATTACAAAGAAGGAAAATAACACAAACGAATAAGACACTAAATTCATGACGAAGTTGTGAATAGAACTGATCCGAGTTCATGTGTGAATGCTGGACACAAGTTCATTTTCCAGTCATTATATATGATCATAGACAGACATATTACTGAGATCGGAAATCAGATCTTTGCCAACTGATGAAAGTTACCAAGGTCGCGGAAATAATGTTAGTATCTGTAAACGGTCTCCAAGAGATATATACTAATTTGTTCTCTGGAATGTTTGGTGACGATAAAACAGTGCATAGGTCGGTCACAAGTTTTCCTTATGTATAGTATAACTTTGAGAATCTGCTTTTCAAAATTCGGAACAAGTTTTTAAGTCTAACGTTCACTTTCCAAACATAAACTGACAAAAACTTATCTTTGATCAAGGATTGGACGCGGGCACACGTGACTATCCTACCTGGACGTTTCGGAAAGTGGCAGTTTTCTTATTTCCCGGGTATTTACTTAACCTGCGAACAGGAGCCAAGAGTTTTCATCATGCCAGTAAACCCAAGAGATGACAATACATGTAATATGATAAAATAATGTATAAAATATATATTATAGTATAAATTGTATTTAATGACTAGTATTAGAGATTTGAATTTATTTGTGTTGGTTATATTATATTAAGTTAAGAATTCACACATAAAGCTATGTTAAGGCTAGATGGACACTTGATAACATTTGGTTAATTTTCAAATGTTTATCCGTATAGGCCTGAAAGATTACCACACACAAAAAATGTGATTTTAATATTTTACATTCACTGGCATATTTACAATCATATGTTTTCTACAAGTTGTAAAAATTGTACGTTTCGAAAATATATTTTGTTAAAAACACAAATGTAAATAAAGTTACAGGAGCACAGATTTCCAGCTCCAGGAAAATATCTGCAAATGGGGCTGCAAAGGGATTTATGGGATGGGAGCTAAAACAATAGAGAAGCTGATTTTTTTTTAAGAATTCAATTTTTGACATTGACATTCTGACTGACCAAAAAATATAATTAACTAATTAATAACTTATAATGCATTAACGTTTAGTTATGTCACCAATTACATTTTATTTGAAAAAAATATCAGTTTTTTAATAATTTTTTTTATTGCTTTTTTTGTCCAAGATTTTTTTCTCTCAAATTTCGATTTTACCAGATTTTCCCAAAGATGACCAATTAATTCGAACTTTTGAGAATCAAATTGAGTACAATGCAATTCAAGACGCAGGTTTTTTTTTATTAATCTGTTTAAAGGCGTTAACTTCAATGATATGTTAGGGCCGTCCATAAAGTACGTCACGTTATTTTGACAATTTTAGACCCACCTCCCCCCTGTCACAAATCTCGAAATCTCGAGACCACCACCCCTAAAGTACGCCACACTTTCGATTTTTTTTTAAATTAACACCTAATTAAAATATTTAATTAAATACTTAAAATACACTTCACTATTAAACTGTATTAAAATATAAAATTTCTACTTTAAAGCAGGGATGTACCGGATTCAAAATTTTGAAATCCTGCAGGAGCCGGATTTGGCCAGATTTATGAAGTGAAATCCTGCCGGAGCCGAAGCCCGATTTCTAAAAATAGCTGGATTCCGGATTTGCCGGAGCAGGAGCCGAAATCCGGTACACCTCTACTTAAAAGAACTATCAGATTATTAAAATGACTTTAATAGTAGAATAGTTAATTGTCAACAGTTGTCACAGTCATTCAATGAAACAGTAACTCAATCATTCAATGAAACAGTAACTCAATCTAGATCGAATTTGAAAACAAAAATTAGACTTGACAATTTTATAATACACATCATTTATCTGCTACCTTTTCATGTAAAATGGGTGAGGTCACGTTTTAAATAATCTTCCGATTATGCAGTCTATTGATAGTATTGACACAGGATAAGAAGTAGATTAGCGAAACTTGACTCACCCAGTGATTAAATAATAAAAAGAAAACAAAACAATTTGACTAAAAAAATACTAGATGGGACAAATTATGTTACCAACTCATGTGCTATATTGAATCTGTTTATTATGGTCCTGTGACTTATGTTTAATTCAAAAATATTCACTGGACATCATCTTACAACGGTGAAGTGAAGAGTTCATCCATAGTTATGACAGACATCAATCTTTCACCATCATCGTTTCCTGGTAGGATAATTGCAGACAGATCAACTCGTCCTCATCTAGCCCCTCAACAGCCTCTGTATGTGCATTTTCTCTTCTGGCAATAACTGCCATGGGTTCTCTTTGCCTTCTAGAAGCGATTCTCAAAGCACGGATGCGTTTTATCTGAGTTGATTCTTGAACAGTTTGGGTGGGCACATTCCCCTGAGCCCGAGCTCTGTGTTGTTCTGCATATTTCTTATACATTGTTAATGAGGCAAAATATAACTGACATACTTAGCAAATTCGATCAAGTAAGCTGGTCTGCAAAGATGGACAATAAAGATCATATGGTTGTACTTTGAAAACTCCTGTTGATCACGGCATAATGTCATCAAATTTGAGAGTTTGTGCCACAAAAAGGAAGGAAATTTATGAGAATCTGCATCTACTCTTTCTGAAGCTTTCAATCCATCAGTTGTTTGGTTGATTAAGATTAGAGAAGGAAAGAAACTCGAAGGTAAAACGTTGAAATATGAGCTTCGTACTTTGTCGCAACATTTTATGTCCTGATATTTCACAATTTGAGTGAAATATTGGCTGGTGCGAACATGATTTTCAAACCATTCCTGATCCTTATTTTATTCCCCCTGCATCCAATTCAGATTTATGAACAACACATTCAGGAGATACGCATTTCATGCTATTTTGACATAAACATAATTCGAAAGTTTGAAAAATGTTTGAAAATTATTTTTAAAGCTATTTAAAATCTACACAAAAAATATATTAAAAAAAATAATTAGAGAAAAACATAAAAAAATAAATGTGTGACATCACACATGGCCAGACCCCCCTCCCACAAACGCTCACACTTTCTAACCCCCCCCCCTTTTTTTTTAGGATCGTGACTTACTTTATGGACGGCCCCTTATAATGTTATCCCAAAACTAGTTAACGAATAGGAATTAAAAATCTACAGCAGTTGTTATAAAGTATAAAGTGATAGAATTTAAAGTCATTTGTCATTGAACTTTTGAACTGGTGAGCTAGATAAGATTTATTTTTTTATTAATATAATTTGAATGAACTAATTTGTTTCATTCACTGTGCTTGCGCATCATTGCTAAACGGAAAAGGAAAATATATTCAACATATCGTAGTTATAGGGGCGCTAACGGTAAAATTGGAAGGGGCGCTCGAAAAAATGTCGGCAGGAGACAATGTTCCCTCTAAGGTTTGTTGGTCCGTGTGCAAAATAACAAACTCCTTTTTCAAATTTGCATAGCATCCAATTTTGTGTACAATTTTAAACCCCACAAACAGACATTATGTTGCCCTTATCAATATTTGCTGCTCAGTAATTCTAAACTGCTGTGCGGCGTTGTTCACACAACTGCGCCTGCCGAGCAGTTTGAAGGTTACAGTTGTTGAAAGGGCTCCAAAAATCATGCAACACGGAAAAGGGTCACTATAGCTACTAACTTCAATTACTGTGTTGGACAAAAAAGCCTGAGCTGTTAGATGGTCAAATCAAATGATAGGAAGAGAAACGTTGGCGTCTTCTGAATTTAGAAAGCAAAGAAACATTGCATGCTTAATCAATAAAGAATCGATAGTTTAAGATATATTTCCCATTCATTTTTTCCTTCCTCCCCCACTTTTTTACCACATGGGATTTAATTAGGGACTGTATTCATCCATTTAATGTGTATGTACTTGGGACGAAAAAAAGGGGGAAGTGGATCCTTTTGAAGTTTTAGCGAATCCGCGTGTGTAGCCAAGGGAGATTTGGGGATGTTTGAAAAAAGGCAACACTCTTTGGAAATTAGATTTGATAGCACTCGGTAGTAGTACATGTTATATTGAAGCCTTGTTTAGTTCGCTGTATGTTCAATGTGTGTGTGTGATGTAATTTGGTTGTCGCCTAAGCCAGTGGTCACCTAATTAGTTCGCTAGTCTAACTGAGATAAGTCATGAAAAGGAAGTCTCATTTTAGAAATAAGTCACCGAATGCCATTCTCACTGATGTCTACTAAAGAACGGTCTAATGAACGGCGGTGTCATTGCTGGGTGGTTTCATTAACATTGCAGGCTGGCGCACTGAAAACAGATGCCATTCAAGTGTTCTGTCCATGACGGAGCACGTCTTAAGTTGTCATAAAATTATAAACTTCCAATGAAGTGTGCAATCTAAAATAAAGGGATAGTGTTTTAGTGATCGATACAGGTGACAAGAGGGTTTTTAATTGTTTCCTTTCATGATAAAATATTTTATTTTTCAATATTTGGCATTAATCATTGTATAGGAATGTTTAGCTATAATGTGTACCTTGTATTTCTGGACTGTTCTCTCATTGACTTCTCCTGCCTGGCCAAGATGAGCCTCTCGGTCAAACCTTTTGTCTTCTGCCTGGTGCTGGGCAGACCCACTTCCTCGTACGCGTCGTCCCCTTCCTCCCCTCCGCTAGGACTCTCATCGCCAGGGAGTAGTACCTCAACCGTGTCGGTCACGCTGTTTCTCTTGGCCGTGGACTTCTTCCTGCGGACACGAATGGTGGCCAGGAACTGGCGCGCCTCCCGGAGATCCTCGAAGTGCAGGCTCCCCACCGACTGAGCATCGACGTCGTCCTCGAACCCGCGGCTGATCTGCCGCTTGAGCTGCTTGAAGTACTCGAAGCCGTTGCGGCTGGCGTCGCGCCGGTGCCTCAGCGTGAAGATGCGGTGGTCACCGCGGGTCAAGGTGCCGAGGTGGTTGCGGGGGGTTCCGTTGTCCGGCATGTCGTGCATTTCTAAACTCACAGAGTGGAGGTCGCGGCCGCCACGAGTCCCGCCGGCGTGGGGGTCATAGGGCGTGACCACGTGGCCGTTAAGCGGGTTATCCTCCGCCTCGTCCATGTCGTAATCCGCCGGTGGCTCCGGGTCCGAGTCGTCGCCAACGTTGATACCAACGTCGTAGGCGTGGGAGGACGGGCCGAAGTTTGGTGGATCTGGTCGAAGTGGAAGTCTACGGCCATCGGTATATGTGCCCGTGCTGTGACCGTGGCGGTCATGGACATGGCTAGTACTATCTTCATTATAATCCATTCTGTTCAGTGTCTACAGTAGATGTCATGGGACATGATGGCTTGAAACTGGCACAGCTCGTATACCGGGAAAAAAAACCCCACCACAAACGAACAAATCCGATACGAAATATCACGGCATCACTCTACCTCATAAAGGAAATAGAATTTTGTTTTTAAAATATTGAATTATAATGTGTTTAATTAAATTATAATAAGTGTAAATGTTAATATTTCATTTTCTAAGAAAAACAACACTATTAACAAAAAACTATAGTAAACTTTTCTATAAATCACAGTTTATAGAAAAACATCGTCAACGGCTTGCTCACGCCGTTACTATCCTGTGTTAATTACAGATGGTTATTTTGTGTTACATATTTATTCCAGAAGACACAGAACCGAACACACCTCTGCTAACACAATCAAATCCATCAACAGATTCTCTCGGTTTGACATAATCCAGTCTATCAACAGGTTCTCTCGGCTTGACATGGCCAGTACGTCACAGCTGATACGGCGGTAAGTATCGCGTCAGTTTATTTATAGCCCCACATTTTCTCGGCCACCAGCCCGCCATTTCCCTCTTCTCTGCCATCAAAGAAGTACAGTGTATAAGTTTCAAATTGTGATGACTCAAACGGGTGACAGCATTATTAGGTCTTATAATTAAACCCATTAAGGGGGCGGGGGGGGTCGAAGATGTGGCAGGGCAGTTCAATGCCTTTGGCGAAGTAATATATTTAGTGACCCAGTGAAGTAAAGACAAGTCAGACTTGGAAAGAGATAAAACACCGAAGCTAATCGTAAACACTTCCTTTTTTTAAAAAAAGTATTAAAAGTATAGCGGTTAGCTGTGTTCAAATAATCGTTTGCTCAGATAGATGAAGGGATAAAAACACTTTTCTTATTGCGTATGCAAGAACAAATCCATACCAGGAAAACCAACACACAATCGTTTAAAACTTTAACAAAAATGCAAGACTAGACATATACCACGGAGAAGCGTAGGATTAGGACCCAGTAATCCTCAGTTTTGAAGGGAGGTCTATAACTATAAAATATTGGATTAAGCACTGGTACTGTTTTAGATTGTGTGCGTGGGAGGGGGGCTGGGGGCGCTTTTATGTTAGAAAAGCGTCCCTATTGCTAACTTTCTAGCATGTTTTCCCCCCTAATGTTTAACCAAAATTCGCCACGGCTACTTTGCTGAACTAACAAATTTTGCACGGTTTTTTTTTGCGGTGTAACCTTTTGGAGAACAGCTTTCTAATAACTGATGGCCCTCTATGTGAATGAAATAGTTGCACCTTAGTTGCGTTTGTTGACAAAGTGTGTGAACTAAGGGTGAGTCATGTTAGGTAAAAGGTATCAGACAAGTGGGCTAGGCAGTCGTTGATCCTGTTCAAAAAATTAAGGTGTGTGTGTTCATGGCCAGTCTTAGAAATTTCGGAGGCCCAATGCGGCTTAGTATGCAAAAATTGATTGTGCTGGGCCCAGTTTGGGTAGGGAAAAAGGAATTACATGTAATAAGGATAATAAGTGAAAATTAAGATAGGTGGAGGCCTATGAATGCGCGGGGCCCACTTAGGCCGCATAGATTGCAGTGGACTAAGACCGGCCCTGTGTGTGTGTGTGTGTGTGTGTGTGTGTGTGTGTGTGTGTGTAAAAAGGGGGATAGGTACGGGCAGAGCGGGTTAAAGGACACCGACTCAGACAGGATTTTCGGAACACTTAATAAAATAGAGCCACCAATGTGCTTTTATTTTAAACACTTATAATTATAACTAGCTGAGGGGCCACCATTTAGTAGATACGCCGGGGGAGGTTAGGGCGGCGGTGGACCCCTGCTAATAGACAACTTTGTATGGCCCCACTCAGCCACTGGCGCAGGTTACCCAGGTACTGACCGAGGCTTTAAGAGATTAAACTCAAACAAGCCTTCTAGAAAATTTGGGAACGCAATGCTCCCTGGTTCAAGCGCGCTTTTTTTATAAATCCCTCATATTAACTTCACCGTCTTGTCTGTCTCTGTCTGTTGTGGTCCGGCAGAAAAACAAAAGTAAAAAAATGACCCATTTCCCGTGATCATATCAAGCTGAAATTTTGCACATAGACTTGTCACCTAACAATGCATTGTATCAAAATTTCAGATCGATCAAATGTACCGTAATTAAATTAATGAATTTTTAGTTTATCTCTATGTAGCATGTGTAGCCGTCTGCTACAGTTGACCCCCACGGGTCACTTGATGTTCACTCCAGCCCTCGATGACCACATACCCGTGTTTTACAGCACGGGGAGTTCAGTCACGTTCAGTCTGTAAATGTTTAAGCTAGTCTGTCGCGCGGTGCGTATTATATTGAACACTGTCAATAATTTTATTTATGTCTCATATATAAGGGATTTATAGTCAAACGTTTGTTTTTACGGGTTGTTTGTTTTAAGACTCACTCCCCAGTGAGTGTGTTGGCCATCCTCGAATAAAACTCATTTAAGCTTGTCAAATTTGAAATGTACAGTAATCTCGACGTTACAGTTACACCGTTGAAATGTACAGTAATCTCGACGTTACAGTTACACCGTTGAAATGTACAGTAATCTCGACGTTACAGTTACACCGTTGAAATGTACAGTAATCTCGACGTTACAGTTACACCGTTGAAATGTACAGTAATCTCGACGTTACAGTTACACCGTTGAAATGTACAGTAATCTCGACGTTACGCAAGTTCCCAGAGGCTCCCTTTAATAATAAACTCCCAGCTATTACTATTACTATTACTATTTAAGATGGAAAAATATATATTGATGTTTGTTTCAAGTAGCGGATGAGTGTTTTCCAATACTGAAACATTCCACGTTTGAAGTACTTTGAAGGGCAACCCAAACTATTAACCGCGCACAAGGCAACACTTACCTTAATTGGGGGGTGGGGGGGAGTCATGTTTACGTACTCTGACCCAGCTAGTTCTTCACTTTTATCCCGATACATAAATAGAACGAATATTATAGGCATAGGGCATTGGACTATTCAGACATACCATCAGTGGAACAAAGAAACGTGCATAGGGCTGCGATTAATTGTTTACTAAACTACTGGCCGTACATTTTGACTCGCGGGGCCAGTCTTTAGAATCTATTTCAATAAAGGAAGGGATTCCCTAAAGTATATAAATAATTCCCAAGAGCGACATCGAACCCCCAATGATAACACATGCTGAGAAACACTGGCCCCTGGTTTAAATATTTATATTAAAAAAAAGATCTACAGATAAAACTCATAAAGTTAGACATCTACTTCAATAACAACGAAATCAAAGTCATTACTATTTCTACACGTCATTTTACAAAACGACCCCCCTCCTGAAAATTACTGACGCCAACAGGTTATAGTTGAATGATATCGTTTCGAAATCGTCAACATATAATTATGACGAAAATTGGGAAGGGCCTGGCCGCCTCACACTGAGAAGGGCCTAAAAAAACGTAGATCTGTGGGGATCGACGTAAAACGTGGACCGTGGATATCATTTATGAGTAATGGAATTTTACAATTGTTCCATCATTGATCTCCAACACCCTGTAATAATCACGTCCACTGGGAGTCCGGATAGAAAATGAGGTGTTGAACGCATCCCCCTTCCCTATTGCAATCTCCCCTCTCCCCATTTCTCATGAAACGTTCCACCCGCTAGGCGCAAGCCGTCAAAGCAGTAACCGTCTAATCTCCTCAATCAATACATTTAAATTGGCGGTGCAGACAGTGTGTCCCTTTAACACTAACCCAGGGATCCACAGAGTATGGCTCTAGGATCAGTTTCGGCCAAGTAAAGAACTTAAAACGACAGGCCTGCCCGATATTCAGATAACCAGGTCGTAGGTGCCGATGTGTAGGTGCGTAGGTGCCCATTATGGTTGACCAGTGGAAAAGCCTGCTAAGGCTTACACACACGCATAACTCGTGCGTTGTTTCGGTAATTGACGCTCTGTGCTAAAACAATGACGTCATATAATACTTATTACGGCGAAAATTTTAAATTTATTTATAATAATTTTGCGCGTCTTTTTGCGTGCCTTTCGAGTGCTTTTTTGCGCGTCTTTCGATGGGGAGACACACGCATAGGGAGGGCGATTATGTATTAGATTAGATAATGCAAGACGAGTTGTATTTACAGACAACAGTCAACAGACGACGGAATATTTTATGCACAGCAGCCTTGAACCACGGTTCCTTAGTTGCCCAACAGTGTATGGGATAAATAGAAAAGGTCCTTAAAAAACGCTTTAGCTATTATACCTTAGTACTATCCCATATTGGGGAAAACTTGGAATAAAATTAACTTAACTTTGTGATGTTTTTTTTTAAATTAAAAAAATATATTCTACAAAATAGTTTGAAAAACATTTAATGTCCCCAAAATAGAAGTTAAAAAAACAACAGATATGGGATTTACGAAACGTATACGGATAAACAAATAAAAAGCGTGGGGTGAATATCCACTATGTGTTCATAGAAAACCCCAAGGATGCGCTCATATCATTCCACTAGACAAGATCACGAACACTCCTCCTCCTCTTATATAATAAAAGACTAAATTCTGTCCCGTCATCTATAGCGATTGGTCTCTCAAACACACATGACTCCTACAGCCAATCATATAGAGTTTACGCGGACGTTCAAAACGAGTTATTTTTGGTGCAGTATTTCTTCCAATACTTTATTTTGAGTTATGCGCTTTGGGATTTATAGTCAAAAGCTCTGTTTTTACGAGTTATTTATTTTAACTATAATGAATAGTATTTTTGACGTGATGCACATGTATGTCGGTCGAGACGGCTGTTGAAGGGGAGTTACAACATGCCACCGAACGATGGCGGAACGTCCTTGGACGGGCTTGGTTGCTCGTAGAAACATAATAATTTTTTTTTATGCAAGGCATTACATTTCTATAACTAAATCACAGCTATTATGTTACATAGCACGAACTTTCGGCTATGCCAACGTTCGCGCATGTCCAATTTTTTATTTGTCAGGTTACGGGACAAGCTCTATTTTGGTCTTATTACTTTAACAACTCTGTGGTGTTTTGTTGTCTCTTTCAAATTTGCCCTTATCAGACCTGGGATATGCAAGAGGGTGTCACAGATAGTGATTTGAAACTTATAACAAAAATAGCGTGTATTAACCAATTTAAAAAAACAACTCAAAGGGCTTGTTATTTAAAATGTGTTAAGACTGAAGTTAAGGAGAACAAGTTAGCAGGTACAAGAAAACACGGGAGAGAAAACGTCACGCTCCTTACACTATCCATTCCAGAACTTTCCGCAGCGGTCGCTGGTGACCAATAGGTGTTTAAGATTTCACATTTCAACTGGGGTAGGTCAGTGTACAAAGTTTTAGCTCAGTCGGAGATCATAAGTGCACCCGTCCCTACGCACAGAAAAGTGCATGGTTCGTCATGTGAGAACAATTTGGCAATCCCTGGCCTGGGACACCACGTTACAATCGACTGTCTCCACATTCATGCCATTGTCTGACGTGTTTGATATATCACACGACATAGGCTCTTCCATTAGTGGGTTGTATTCCTGTAAATGTCAACCTATTCTATATTGTTTCACACCAACTCATACAGGTACAATCTAGATACCTGGGATATTTTCATTAGAGACCTCTAAAAAGGTAGAAATGTTTTCATGTGTCATGTATATACCGGAATCGTAAGCAAAATTAGGGGGTAAAAAGGGGGAATTAATAAACTAACTTGGTAATCCATTGGGAATATTCAGTTCATTCTAAACACTGCACCTCTTCTGTCTAAACTTTAAAGTTTGTTGTAGGAACTTATTGAAAGAGACTTTTATAATCTCAGCCGTCCTCAAACTAACATGAACACAATAACTGATAAAGTAAAGGGTTCACTTACATCTTGGACTTACCGGTATTTGTATTTGTCTACAGACGAAATGGACAAACGGCAGAAAAACAAAGTAGGCTGATTTAATGGACGGACATTGCAATATATATAAATTGCAACATTTATTTTTTAAAGAGAGCAGTAAAACAATCGATTTATAATCATTCCTTCTCTGCCAATAGAAAGTAAAGCCGTCGGTCGCCCATTACTAATTCTCCAACATCCTAATCCTCCCTGTAGATAGAGGCTGAATTTCGGCAGACTCGATCTTGACAGCTTACTATCAACACACTCGATCGTGACAGCTTACTTTCAACAGACTCGATCTTGACAGCTTACTTTCAACAGACTCGATCTTGACAGCTTACTTTCAACAGACTCGATCTTGACCGCTTACTATCAACAGAATCGATCTTGACCGCTTACTTTCAACAGACTCGATCTTGACAGCTTACTTTCAACAGACTCGATCTTGACAGCTTACTTTGAACAGACTCGATCTTGACAGCTTACTTTCAACAGACTCGATCTTGACAGCTTACTTTGAACAGACTCGATCTTGACAGCTTACTTTCAACAGACTCGATCTTGACAGCTTACTTCCAACAGACTCGATCTTGACAGTTTACTTCGAACAGACTCGATCTTGATAGCTTACTTTCAACAGACTCGATCTTGACAGCTTACTTTCAACAGACTCGATCTTGACAGCTTACTTTCAACAGACTCGATCTTGACCGCTTACTTTCAACAGACTCGATCTTGACAGCTTACTTTCAACAGACTCGATCTTGACAGCTTACTTTCAACAGACTCGATCTTGACAGCTTACTTTGAACAGACTCGATCTTGACAGCTTACTTTGAACAGACTCGATCTTGACAGCTTACTTTCAACAGACTCGATCTTGACAGCTTACTTCCAACAGACTCGATCTTGACAGTTTACTTCGAACAGACTCGATCTTGACAGCTTACTTTCAACAGACTCGATCTTGACAGCTTACTTTCAACAGACTCGATCTTGACAGCTTACTTTCAACAGACTCGATCTTGACCGCTTACTTTCAACAGACTCGATCTTGACAGCTTACTTTCAACAGACTCGATCTTGACAGCTTACTTTCAACAGACTCGATCTTGACAGCTTACTTTCAACAGACTCGATCTTGACAGCTTACTTCGAACAGACTCGATCTTGACAGCTTACTTTCAACAGACTCGATCTTGACAGCTTACTTCCAACAGACTCGATCTTGACAGCTTACTTCCAACAGACTCGATCTTGACAGCTTACTTCCAACAGACTCGATCTTGACAGCTTACTTCCAACAGACTCGATCTTGACAGCTTACTTCCAACAGACTCGATCTTGACAGCTTACTTCCAACAGACTCGATCTTGACAGCTTACTTCGAACAGACTCGATCTTGACAGCTTACTTTCAACAGACTCGATCTTGACAGCTTACTTCCAACAGACTCGATCTTGACAGCTTACTTCCAACAGACTCGATCTTGACAGCTTACTTCCAACAGACTCGATCTTGACAGCTTACTTCCAACAGACTCGATCTTGACAGCTTACTTCCAACAGACTCGATCTTGACAGCTTACTTCCAACAGACTCGATCTTGACAGCTTACTTCCAACAGACTCGATCTTGACAGCTTACTTCCAACAGCTAAGAGGGTTTGAACTTTACATGACGAACCGCTTGGGGCACGGCTTGGGGCCACCGCTTGGGGCCACGGCTTGGGGCCACCGCTTGGGGACACGGCTTGGGGCCACGGCTTGGGGCCACGGCTTGGGGCCACCGCTTGGGGCCACGGCTTGGGGCCACCGCTTGGGGCCACCGCTTGGGGCCACGGCTATTGCCCTGGGGCTCATAAAGGCCATTTTTACATACGCACTTTCTCCACCTTCTCGTGTGCAGATATAAAGCTGAAATTGCATAGGCTGACGCCTTACATATTATTTACAAAAAGTAAAGTAGGTTTTAACTTTATATAATGCACCAATTAGGACCGGAGCTATATAAATAAAATTTTCAACATTAATATGGATCTGAAACAAACTTAGTACACAAAAAACTTGATAACCCTTATGAAAATGCTATATAGATTTGAACTCATAACATCCAATCATTCTGGGTGGGGGAAAGGGTGGGGGTCCCCCAAATCTTTTTTTTTCCATTCAATTTCACGTCTTTGATACCCATACGATTTTGCAACGATTGATGGCTCTGATATTAATAAATAATTTTTAGTTTTAAAGTGCCTGAAAGCCCAGGGTTCCATCTGCAATATAAAGGGGTTGAATGAAACAGCTTCAAACCGCGTGGTCTTGACCTTACGGAATGAATCAGCCCTGATCAATCTTACAAATCTTAGGTGTCTGTGATAAAACGACTTGGGATATTTCTCACATCTCTAGACGTTATTATTCATTTTACTTCAAGCAGTTTTTCAATTGAAGGTAGTTGTGTTGTGGGTTGATATTACCAGTTATGTTGGTGTGACACGACTCGCTTTCTGTGTCCATAACATTGACGTTTCAGTGCTTTTATGAACCCCCAGACACATTTCATTGTGGCTATGAGAATGTTTTTCATTGTAATACAACTCCTATCCTCTCCATTATCTAAGAGACGATGTGACAACGGGCAAAATGATGAAGTATGTCATATTCCTTGACGAGAGTTGTATTAATTTGATGGGACAGAGCATGTAACATGAAGTGATGAATGAAATCCATCGATCAGAAAACTATGTCATGTACACATGTACAAATAATAAAATTACAACACACAGACACACAAACACACACATTTATGCCGTAACATTTTGTTTCAAAAAGAAAACCTCTTTCGTTAAGGTACACGCACACAAAGAGAAGAAAAAAAGTATATAGTGATGGATTCTTCTAAATATGCAGTAGTCACCTATACTATTTTAATGCTAACAAAACCTATATAGAGGTGGGGCGTGGAGCTGGAGTTGAACTGGAATGAATGCGAAGACACCATCAGCCATTTCTAGGTTGAACTGGCACCACACTACGTCAACTAACAACACGACTGGTTGCAGAAAGGGTGCAAACACAGCACCTCCATTGATTGACATGGTCTTGTGAACCGTCACACGTGTCACTGAGTTTCTTTGACAATGGCATACCAGGGGATACGAAACTTGTGGCTATACCAGGGGATGCGAGACTTGTGGCTATACCAGGGGATGTGAGACTTGTGGCTATACCAGGGGATACGAGACGTGTGGCTATACCAGGGGATACGAGACGTGTGGCTATACCAGGGGATGTGAGACTTGTGGCTATACCGGGGGATGCGAGACGTGTGGCTATACCAGGGGATACGAGACGTGTGGCTATACCGGGGGATGCGAGACGTGTGGCTATACCAGGGGATACGAGACGTGTGGCTATACCAGGGGATACGAGACGTGTGGCTATACCAAGGGATACGAGACGTGTGGCTATACCAGGGGATGCGAGACGTGTGGCTATACCGGGGGATGCGAGACGTGTGGCTATACCAAGGGATGCGAGACTTGTGGCTATACCAAGGGATGCGAGACGTGTGGCTATACCAGGGGATACGAGACGTGTGGCTATACCAGGGGATACGACACTTGTGGCTATACCGGGGGATGCGAGACGTGTGGCTATACCGGGGGATGCGAGACGTGTGGCTATACCGGGGGATGCGAGACGTGTGGCTATACCAGGGGATACGACACTTGTGGCTATACCGGGGGATGCGAGACGTGTGGCTATACCGGGGGATGCGAGACGTGTGGCTATACCGGGGGATGCGAGACGTGTGGCTATACCAAGGGATGCGAGACTTGTGGCTATACCAAGGGATGCGAGACGTGTGGCTATACCAGGGGATACGAGACGTGTGGCTATACCAGGGGATACGACACTTGTGGCTATACCGGGGGATGCGAGACGTGTGGCTATACCGGGGGATGCGAGACGTGTGGCTATACCAGGGGATACGAGACGTGTGGCTATACCGGGGGATGCGAGACGTGTGGCTATACCAGGGGATACGAGACGTGTGGCTATACCAGGGGATACGAGACTTGTGGCTATACCGGGGGATGCGAGACGTGTGGCTATACCGGGGGATGCGAGACTTGTGGCTATACCAAGGGATGCGAGACGTGTGGCTATACCAAGGGATACGAGACGTGTGGCTATACCAGGGGATACGAGACTTGTGGCTATACCAAGGGATGCGAGACGTGTGGCTATACCGGGGGATACGAGACGTGTGGCTATACCAGGGGATACGAGACTTGTGGCTATACCAAGGGATGCGAGACTTGTGGCTATACCAAGGGATACGAGACGTGTGGCTATACCAAGGGATACGAGACGTGTGGCTATACCGGGGGATACGAGACGTGTGGCTATACCAGGGGATGTGAGACTTGTGGCTATACCAGGGGATACGAGACTTGTGGCTATACCAAGGGATGCGAGACGTGTGGCTATACCAGGGGATACGAGACGTGTGGCTATACCAGGGGATGTGAGACTTGTGGCTATACCAAGGGATGCGAGACTTGTGGCTATACCAAGGGATGCGAGACGTGTGGCTATACCAAGGGGATACGAGACGTGTGGCTATACCAGGGGATACGAGACTTGTGGCTATACCAGGGGATACGAGACTTGTGGCTATACCAGGGGATGCGAGACTTGTGGCTATACCAGGGGATGTGAGACTTGTGGCTATACCAGGGGATACGAGACATGTGGCTATACCAGGGGATACGAGACATGTGGCTATACCAGGGGATACGAGACTTGTGGCTATACCAGGGGATAGAGACTTGTGGCTATACCAGGGGATACGAGACTTGTGGCTATACCAGGGGATACGAGACTGTGGCTATACCAGGGATGCGAGACGTGTGGCTATACCAGGGGATACGAGACGTGTGGCTATACCAGGGGATACGAGACGTGTGGCTATACCAGGGGATACGAGACGTGTGGCTATACCAGGGGATGCGAGACTTGTGGCTATACCAGGGGATACGAGACTGTGGCTATACCAGGGATACGAGACTGTGGCTATACCAGGGGATACGAGACGTGTGGCTATACCAGGGGATACGAGACTTGTGGCTATACCAGGGATACGAGACTTGTGGCTATACCAGGGGATACGAGACTGTGGCTATACCAGGGATGGAGACTTGTGGCTATACCAGGGGATACGAGACGTGTGGCTATACCAGGGGATACGAGACGTGTGGCTATACAGGGGATACGAGACTTGTGGCTATACCAGGGGATCGAGACTTGGGCTATACCAGGGGATACGAGTGTACGTGTGGCTATACCAGAGGGATACGAGACGCTACTTTGCATGTGGTTCCTGCCTCACTACCTAGGGGCGTGAGGAGGGGATATAATTACGAGAGCCTTGTGGCTATACCGGGGATGCGAGACGTGTCGGCTCTTCTATATACCGGGGATGCGAGACGTGAGGCTCTTATACCCCACGGGGAGGGATGCCGAGACTTGTGGCTATACCAAGGGATGCGAGACGTGTGGCTATACCAGGGTGCGGAATACGAGACGTCATGTAGGCTACTACCAGGTGGGATACGAGACGTTGTGGTTATTGGCTTTGGCTATACCTACGCGATGACCCCAACCGACGGCGGCGATTATACGGGGATGCGAGGCACGTGTGGCCTGATACCAGGGATACGAGACGTTGAATCGCTAGACCGGGGAAGCGAGACGTGTGGCTCTTTATACCAGGGATACGAGACGTTGTGCGCTATATTACCAAGGAGGATACGAGACATTGTGGCTATACTCGGCGGATGCGATGCACGTGTGGCTATACCGGGGGATGTACAGACTTTGTGGCTATACCCAAGGGATGCAGACGTGCGTGGCGATACCAAGGGATACAGACTTGGTCGGCTATACCAGGGGGATACGAGACTGTGGCTATACCAAGGGATGCGAGACGTTGTGCTATACCCGGGGGATACGAGTGTGGCTATACCAGGGGTACGTAGACTTGTGGCCCTATATTCGGCCCTTATATACCAAGGATGCGAGAGCTGTGCGGGTATACCAAGGATACGAGACGTCGTGGCCATACTACCAGGGGATACGAGACTTCTGTGCTGTCTTAACTCTTACACGCGAGGATACCGGACGTGTGGCTATACCAGGGGATGAGTGAGGACTCTGTGGCTATACCAGGCGATATGTCGAGACTTGACTGGTGGCTATACCAGGGTGAGGACATTACGAGACGAGACAAGACACATTGTGGCCTTCGTATACCAGGGGATACGAGACGAGACAGACATGTGGCTATACCAGGGGATGTACGAGACTATCTTTTCTTTGTCTGTGGCATGTATACAGGGCGTGAGATGCGAGACTTGTGGCTATACCAGGGGCAGGGATTACGAGACTGGAGTAGGCTATACCAAGGGATACGAAGTAGTTTCCGTGTGGCTTTTTCATACCAGCGGGATACGAGACGTGTGGCTATACCAGAGCGATACGAGACTTGTGGCTATACCAGGGGATGTGAGACTTGTGGCTATACCAGGGGATACGAGACTTGTGGCTATACCAGGGGATACGAGACATGTGGCTATACCAGGGGATACGAGACTGTGGCTATACCAGGGGATACGAGACTTGTGGCTATACCAGGGGATACGAGACTGTGGCTATACCGGGGATACGAGACTTGTGGCTATACCAGGGGATGCGAGACGTGTGGCTATACCAGGGGATACGAGACGTGTGGCTATACCAGGGGATACGAGACGTGTGGCTATACCAGGGGATACGAGACTTGTGGCTATACCAGGGGATAGGAGTGTGGCTATACAGGGGATACGAGACTTGTGGCTATACCAGGGGATACGAGCGTGGCATACAGGGGTACGAGCGTGTGGCTATACCAGGGGATACGAGACTTGTGGCTATACCAGGGGGGATGGAGACTGTGGCTATACAGGGGATACGAGACGTGTGGCTATACCAGGGGATACGAGACTTGTGGCTATACCAGGGGATGCGAGACTTGTGGCTATACCAGGGGGATACGAGACGTGTGGCTATACCAGGGGATACGAGACGTGTGGCTATACCAGGGGATAGCGAGACGTGTGGCTATACCAGGGTGCGAGAGTGTGGCTATACCAGGGGATACGAGACGTGTGGCTATACCAAGGGATGCGAGACGTGTGGCTATACCAGGGGATACGAGACGTGTGGCTATACAGGGGATGCGAGACGTGTGGCTATACCGGGGGATACGAGACGTGTGGCTATACCAAGGGATACGAGACGTGTGGCTATACCAGGGGATACGAGACTTGTGGCTATACCGGGGGATGCGAGACGTGTGGCTATACCGGGGGATGCGAGACGTGTGGCTATACCAGGGGATACGAGACGTGTGGCTATACCAGGGGATACGAGACGTGTGGCTATACCGGGGGATGCGAGACGTGTGGCTATACCAGGGGATGCGAGACGTGTGGCTATACCGGGGGATGCGAGACGTGTGGCTATACCAAGGGATACGAGACGTGTGGCTATACCAAGGGATACGAGACGTGTGGCTATACCAGGGGATACGAGACGTGTGGCTATACCAGGGGATACGAGACGTGTGGCTATACCAGGGGATACGAGACGTGTGGCTATGAAGTGTTCAAACGTTGTAACGATGAAAGATAGCAATATGTTTAACTTAAATGCAATACAATAAATTATTATGGGAGCAGGGTCCTCCAGGCAGATGATATGCACCACATGCACCAAAGTCTCAGTGGTAGGATTGGATTCGATTCTACATTAATTCAACTCAAGCCACGGGCTGGAGTTTAAAAGAAATTTTAATAGGTGAACTTGAACATTCCAATGTGTAACAAGGAGGTCTGTATGCAAACACGTTGAAAACATGATACAGGAAACACGTCAGTCAGACTTCTCAAATATTCATAATAATAATAATACGAGAGCTTTCAATAAGAACACGCAGCCATGTATTTATACCGTTATCATAGAAAATCTAGATAAAGAAACATCCCCGATTTGTTTGGAACAGTAGAGATAACGTGTGCAACTTGAAGCGTATTCTATTAAACTTATAGCAGGCTTCGTCTTCACAAAGTACAAACAAAATCTCTACGCCAAAGAGAGTGTGATTAATAATAAATCATCACAAAAAAAACACAAACAATTTACATATATAACAAAACAATGCGCTGGAAGCTACTAAAAACTATAAATAACTCCAGAAAGCTATAGGTCTTGAAATTATCTTAACATGTCTAAATTGACATCTGACATAATAACGTAAAGAAAAGCACATCTTACAAGGGTTACCCCCATTGTCAGATGGAAAAAGAGGACACTAAATTTACATCAAATAGGGCAAATGCAGTGCGACCCCGTTAAGTCGCGGTCGTTCGAGACCATACTAATGTAATCGCGACTTAAGTGAATCGCGATTTATCGTCACTTAGTACAGATTTCAGTGTTACTTATTGAGCGATAATAGAGGATGCAAATAAAAACGTATTTTCTTCCCAATAATATTTAATTAAAATTAAATTTATACTCACGTTTTATATATTTCAATACATATCCTGGTACAGTTGTTTTAATCCAATATATTAAACGTATTAATTATACGTTCCTATTATTTATTGCCATGTTACGTCACAAAATTTGGGAGCCATGGAATTACACTGTATTAAGTGTTGTACCAAGAAAATTAAAATTAAACTACATAAAATATTTTTCTTTTTTAATTATAAACGTGTATTAACTGAGTGTTCTGTGCACCATGCACACTAACTAGATGACTGAAAAGAAAGTGTAAGTTAGTAACTAAATTACTGAAGTTTACCAAACAGTAGTGAAAGTATTTTATGCTGAGTCATTATCATCAAGTGGTTTACTTGAGACGGAGAAAAACCAGGACAAAAGCCATTTTTCTGGAAAGCCGCTCGGACAGGGGCATAAAAATGGGAAATATACTTTTTAAAAAACGGTTTAGTCTTGGACCAATTTAGGACTAATAATGGTGTAATAAGTTCCTTGTGGTCTTAGTTCGGCTCAGCAAATATATCGGTCAAACATTATTGAAGTCCAGCAGTATGAATGTTTATTTGACCTTTAAAAAAAGTTATTGGTCCGGTATATCTCATACTAATAATGGTCTGCACTATCATAATCAATGCACGAATGTTGATTGTCTAATAAGTATATCATCTTACGTAAATTGACTCTGTCTGACACGGTGTATTTGCTAATTGATGGTTTCGGCCTTGCGATTGGTAAAATAATAGATTCGGCCATTCCTTTTGGTCATTTAATAGATGTAATGATGGATACGGCCGTGCAATCTCAAACAGGTTTGTGCGAACTGAACTGATCTAAGTGTTAGTTTCTCTCACATTCACGTGTATCACAATTGCTCCATTGGTTGAGCTGCGGGAAATCCAATAGCGGCTATTATTAAATAACGCGCGCTAGCTAAGGAGCAACACAATTAGCTACAGTGACGTGACGTTGCTCAAGCCCGAGAACAGTACTGTTGTTAATGTCACAACTCGGCTATATTCGTCCCCAGACACACGTAGGTAGGAACAGTATCAGATACCAACAGGCGGGAAAAGCTAACGGCTTGCGTCATACAGATTTATCACCTAGTCATTAAATTTATCGCCTTTGCCTTTGTTTGGGTATAACATTTGAAATTAAAACAGCCTCACTCACCCGATTAACGTTTGGCTGTTGAAAAAAAGTTAAAAGAGATCTAGAATATTTCTGGCAGCGTAAAGATATCTCACTCACTACACCAGGGGTGAGCAAATTACGGCCCGCTACGGTGTTCTTTGCGGCCCGCTGAGGCCTGCGATAATATCGAAAAAATCAATACATTTATGTTAAAGATGAATGTTTGTATTTGAATCGAGGCTAAACTTTGGTAAGGTGCGGCCCCTTGATGTGTCATTTCTTCCTAATGCGGCCCACGCCCTAAAAAGTTTGCCCACCCCTGCCGCACTACACCATTCATCAATCGATTGCTCACTATACGTTTGGTCGGTCCATCGATCCTCGTTACAATCCAGTAGTTATTATTCCATTGAAGGTTGATAAGTAGTGAGGCAACAGGGCACACCATCCCTTTTCCCCTTCTTTCGTAACACATCCAGTATCCAGCACATACTTAGAGAGCACACTCAACCTATCTCCGCATCCCCATCAGTGGACACTTTACTGCCTACTACATGCCCCCGGGGGAAAGCGCTGCATTGACCTGGACGGAAAGTGTGACAACGGTTGACAACACGGATGGACAGCTATTAATTAAACACAAGTCACCATGTCTGCACTGCTTCGCAATGCTTGTTTTAAATCTGATAGCGACTCGATGAGCGATCTGTCCGATTCATTAGTAGAGGCGAGAGTCGTAGCATATATGTCCCCGAGCGCCTGAATGATCCTAAACGTTGACATTATAATAAGTGGACAGGGGGTAAGAAATCAATTACAAGGGGGGAGAGGGGTGCAATTTTATAGCTTGTTTCAACCGGGCGCAAAATATCATAGGCCATCTATTTCAAAACAAAAGCCTAGGACACTCCTAAATAGTAAGGCCAAAGAGCCTAGGACACTCCTAAATAGTAAGGCCAAAGAGCCTAGGACACTCCTAAATAGTAAGGCCAAAGAGCCTAGGACACTCCTAAATAGTAAGGCCAAAGAGCCTAGGACACTCCTAAATAGTAAGGCCAAAGAGCCTAGGACACTCCTAAATAGTAAGGCCAAAGAGCCATATTGGTTTTACTCAAGAGAATAAATGTTTAAGACCTGCATACATCAAAAGCCTTATGTTCGTCTCAGGGCCATTTTAAGATCGGAAGCAATTGTTTCGTTGGCTGATTATACAATCTTTAATTTTAGTTATTAAAATATGTTCATTGTATATTAATTTATTTTTTTAATCAGAGGCTCAGGCCAGTGTTAAAAACGCCTTTGGTTCGCCTTTAGACAGATGGTTTACTTCCAAGTCCTTAAGGAATCTTTTGACTGTTGTTTTTCCGCGGGTGGGGTGAGCGACCACGGAAAAAAAGAAAAAGAAAGAAAGAAAGAGAGCGAGAGAGAGAGAGTTGTAAATGCTAATGCTTGTCTGTCGCGCGGTGTGTATTATATTGAGCATAAACAATACTTTTACTTATGTCTTATATAAAAGGGATTTATAGTCAAAAATTTTGTTTTTACGGTTTAATTCTTTAATTTTCGACATCGCTTTACAGTTCTACAGCCAGCTACTCTAATAAAAGACAACACAACAATCAGAGAATGGGGTTATAAATTAAGTATTATGCGGTAAATTTTAGGATATTACGCAAATTCTCTTTCATTTTTTAACTAACATGTTATTTTTAAAATAACTTTATCAACTTATTTTTGCAAAAGAAAAAAAAATGTCGGTTGTGGATTTCTATTGTGGTATTGATGGAGCATATAGCAGAAATGGCAAGCATAGTGTAATTATATGGATGTTTAAGTGTCATATGGGCCATAGGCATAATAGCAGAGATCCCCAGTCCCATGCACAGTCATAACTTAAACGTGTCACGATTCATGACCCACTAGGTGTATGTATTGTGTGAATGCCATGATGTGAACTAGTCTGGCGAGGCCCAAGTCTGACTACATTGAGTGAAGTCATAGATTGGGCTCAGATAGGACAGGGGAAGTGGGGGAGAGGGGTATGCTAGCTACATAAAAAAATATATATTTATAGACAATATCTACACCAGTGATCTTAAAGGGTAAGCTAATCCAGTAGCACGCAGTGAAAGACAGACGGAGACCTGCCACCTTCCCCGCCCTTAAATGGGTGCATTATTAATTATATATATATATATATATATATATATATATATATATATATATATATATATATATATATAATATGTATATGTCAGGATCTTGACACGCATGCCATTGAACAAGGAAGTGGCGTAAATATTTATATTAATTAATATAAAGCAAACTTTGCAGTTTTTCTTTGTATGCTGTCGCATGCAACGAATATGTACCCGTATGTACATATGCGTGACCGCACAATTTTTAACAAAAAATAACACGCAATAGGGCTAAGCACTCTTCCAATTGAAGAAATATAATAATTATGTCAATAATCTGCCTATTTGTATTATTTAGACTAGTATTGCTTTTCGAACAAAGTGTGACAGTTTTCAGAACATTTCCAGAATTTTTTTTAAATACAGCTAAAAGAATGCCTTATCTCCAAGAAGACTTAAAATCCTGGACGACACTTTTTTTTTACAACGTCTGGTATGCAAATCGTGGCCACTGCCTTTGCTACAACCAACAGGGCGCTGTTACAACACACAAGCTATTTTTTTGAGGGGCCATCTTTTGTTGAGTGAGGTTAAACACCAAACAGTGCTGATGACACAATAGTTCTGCAGTTATCCTTTTTTTATAACTTGTGTTTTGTTTCCCCTGTAATAATAGTGTTGGGGCACCTAAACGACAAAAGTTCGTGGTCTGTGCAACATCTGACTTCGTTGGTCTTTCTTCATACGTTTTACAGTAGCACCACTATGAGTCCACCAGGCAAAACATTCGCAGTCTACAATGCTTAAATAAACGCAGCCAGTAACGGACAGATTCATTTATTTGTTTTCGCCTTTAGTATTTACATGGCTTATCCGTATCTGATGCAAAGAATAACACGAGGGGTGCTCCAACCTGTCATTTTATAAGACATTAATTATTTCTAGTGAATAATGCGGTATAGTTCCGTTAGCAGCAAACTTTTTAAAAAATCAATTTTTCACCTTCTTTCAAGAAATCGCTCAGTTTCATCAAGCCTTGCACGGGAATATAACCCATCATAGATTGCGGCATGATAAGCTAAGGACCTAGATGACGCGGACCCAGAGCCGTCTCTACACCAGTTTGGGCCCCGGGCAAAGAAATAGTGTTGGGCCACTCGCAGGAATAAAAAATAAATATACTAAATAAACATATTCCCGGGGGCCCCTATACTCGTGGGCCCCCGGGCAAATGCGTTTAGACGGCCCTCCCGCGGGCCTATCCTAAAATGACGATTGAGGAAGCCATGATATGCTCGGTCCCTTAAAAATACTTTCACCTATAAAACACATTAAGTAAGGTCATTACGACCACCATCAACCACTCCCCCAATAAATACACACACTGACGATCACAACGGAGTGGCATCGGGCGATGTTGTTTGACTGGACAAACACGACGTCATCAGGTAAGGCCGCGGACGGAAATGACTACATAGGAGACGTTACGAGCCTCTTAATACAGCCTGGTTACAGGACGACTACCTGACTAAACTGACTTGACATACTGATTACCATCATTATGTTGTATGATATTATACTTCACTTCACATGATTGGCATCGATATGTGGTACGACATTAAACCTCACTTCACGTAATGATTGTCATCAATATGTGGTATGACATTATACCTCAATTATCATATTAATGAGATCGATAATTAGCATTAGCTTGACACTACCTCAATTTAAACACCGGTGGGGTGGTGATCGATGTGTGACTGGGCCAGCATAGACCTAAATCAGGTCCACCTGCATTGTAATAGGTAAGGAGACATAAATAAGGAACACGTGTTACATGTTAAGTTTTTTTTTAAATTGCAACCTTTTGAACTTAAGAGCGGCGAGAGCACTTGCTAAATATCATCTACACTCTACACCATCCTTCCGGCATTACGTTCCCAAGTTCCGCTCAACTACTTCCCATGACCTAGTTACATGATAACAACCTTTCCTTAGTTACCTTAGCCTTAGTACTTGAGGACAGTAAGATTGATAGATGACATTAGACATTAGACTAATGGTAAGTGAAAGTGGCAAGGTAATAGTAATAGAACATTAAACTGAATTTACATTTGGCTAGAGCGGTATGTTTTGTTCGATTGACACATACTTACTTTAAAGTTTAAGTAGTGATTACAATACAATAATTATAATTATACATGTCATGTACTATTCGCGTACAATCGAAGGGAACTTTAGTTAGGTATGAATGACAAAAGGGAATATACATGTATCTTCTTTTTAAAATATTTTTTTAAAAACTTGTTAGGTGGGTTTCCCTCTCACAACGCGTACATAAACATATCCATCAGTTCTGCTAATTCCTTGATACCTAGCGTGATCTCTAACATTCTACTTCCACATACACTTTCCTGCCCTGTAAACAAGAATAACAAGTTGTGAAATGTCTGTGTTCAGTTTTTATACCCAACATTAAAAGCCACAAATTTTTAGTCAGTATGTTTTCTTCTAGGCCTAACAACTTCTTTTTAATAAAATACAAAATCTCACTTAGAGCCTTGCCTTACGACTTCAATAATTTTGCTCTGACGTGACTGGCATAATAGATATAGAATATAGAAACCTAGTTTATTCAACTGAAGCCGAAGTAACCTCCAAAACATGCCGTAAACTATAATTCATAGTATTAGTATGAATAATCCGAAGCAGAAGGAAACACAGATTTTGACTAATCTTGAGTATTTATGTCATAAAAAATTAATTGTTATAAAAACACAGAACATGGAAACGCCGCATAAAATCCTTTCTGTTTGAAATATAAGAGCTACTTTAAAACACACACTCAACTCACTGGAAAAATTGACAGCTAACACATCACGAACAGTGGTTCGTGTAACAGTGGTTCGTGTATACCCACCAATTAAATTAGGAGTGGCTACACACAGCACTGAGCCGAATGACCATGCCGCACCACATAACAGGCCGGCAGGGGAGAAGACGGCGTGAGCTTGCTGGCGGGAGAAGGCGGGTAGGGGGTCAATGATGTCGGCGGGGCAGTTGTGCACATACTAACACTGCCGCCTGCGCCACTTCATTGGGTTTTAGATAAGGAGATAAAGCTCTTTCGTACTGGTGCACGATTAAAGTAGTCGCGGCAGTCACGGGCGGAGAGTTATAGTTAAGGGATTTGGGGGGGGGGAGGTGACGAGGAATTTTTAAATTATTTTTTTTTAAACATTCAATTTCACGAACTAACGTCAAGGTTTTCTCGGCCACTGTGTCAATCAAGAGATATTATTTTTTAACATCAACGTGGGATCAGGAGGCTACATACATTGTGTCTGGAGAGGGCCTGACTAGACACACACACACTCAGTGTTACATTGGAAAGCTGCAAGTAGGATTCGTCACATCACGGCTTTGAGGGAGGAGGGTCAGTTCTTATCACGATGAACGGGATTTGATCGCGCTTTCATCATCCAGGGATCCCGGTACTTGTCGAGAAATCCCAAGTTTAATTCTTTTTTTCCGTTTATCCTTCTTATCAAATGAATTAAACTTTTTTTCTTCTAATTTTTGTATTTAAAATTTTTTACATTGTTAAAACCATTACATTTTTAAATAAATCAAAATAAAACACACAATGTTCAAGTTAGTGGAAAGGTTGGTTACCATTGGTTACCAGCATATACATTTGCTGTATTTTCTACTGGTTATCTCTAATAATGGATGGCTACCTATATTACAATAATGGATGGCTACCTATATTACATTTGTTTAACAAGTAAATGAAACTGCCTGTTAAAACAAACTTGGGAAATCAGATTTACTAGAGCACACGTTCCAATCCTCACACTCAGATGGGATCCCGAAGGAAGGTCTGTGAGTGGGCCTAAACAGGGCCGGATTTCCGCCTAGGCCCACAAGGCCCAGGCCTAGGGTCCCAGCCAGCCAAGGGGTCCCGGTGGTGGAATCTTTACATAAGCCCAAAAGCCTAGCTTCATTATCAAAAAGCTTTATCGAAAATAATAGTAAAATAAATATTTTTACTACATTTTGCATACACTGCCCTGTAGTCAAGTGCAAGGGGTTCGTTTGTGTTGGTTTGTCATTGTAAGCCGCGTTCTGAGCTGCTGTTGCGATATTGTGGAGAAGGCGTAGGGTGGGTGTGACAGATTGCACCACCAGTAAAAAACGGCACGACCCCGACTTCCCTCCTCCCCATACCACACACAGGACAAGACACCGACCGAGCCGGGATTAGGGTTTCAGATTACAGATAATTGACAGGGACCGGGAGAACAATGTTTTAATGTCGACTGACTTGACCAGAGGCCAGGGACATGTCACAGGTAGTTTATGGGGACCTGCCAAAGGTTTAAATGTAAAGTTCGTTTTAATGCATTTAATTAGATGGCCTTCTACGATTTCACCTGCATACCTTTGGTAACAATATATTGACAGGGAAAATGTTAGATCGGGGAATATGAAGCCAGTGAGGCAAGAGAGAAGACAGGGTGCCACGAGTCGAAGCCGGGGAGCCACCGAATAGGTTTTGAGGCGCATTGTGGCTGTTGTGAGCTCACTTTCTGATTAGGATTTTTTTTTAAAACAGTGGGAACTATGTTATGACTATAGAAGTTTTGACTGAGTTTGATCCTTTTCTGGACTTACACATAAAACGCCACGGTAACAAAGGAAGTGGCACAACATCATATCTTTTGTAAAAAAAATATTCGATGAGATTATAAATATCATTGCAGAAAAGGAAGAAAATGAAATAATTACAATACAATCGTGACTGAGATTTTAAAAAAAGCAAAATATTTCTCTATTTCTATGGACTCTACTCCGGACATTTCTCATGTAGATAAATATTCTTTCATTGTGAGATATATCTCTGAAGACGAATATTATTTTGATGCTTATTAAAGTCACTAAAGTCAAACAAAAATGTATATGTTCTGTACTGCAGCATTTAATTTGCTAAATTTCCAAAATTGCTTCGAGATGGTTGGGGGGCCCAAAAGTAAAAAGTGCCTAGGGGCCCTGGGTCTCTTAAATCCGGGTCTGGGCCTAAATAACAATTAAGAGATGAGGGAAAAATAGGGACAGGCAATTTTTTCCTATTTTGTAACACAGTGTCTATGTTACAAATCTCTATGTTACAAATCATGACAAATCTTTTTTAACAAATCTCTAATCTCTATGTTAGATATCTATATGTTATAAATATTTGACCCCCATTTTGTGTAAAATGTCACTAACCCCTGCAAACCACCCAGCCCCACCCTTTCCTTGAAATAATCACTTGTCCACTAGGGTGAGGAATGCCTGTTGCTTGCAGATGTTGTCTTAATTAAATCAGTTTTTTTTAAAAATTGTTTACAGCAGTAACTTTGTGGGGGGTTTAAATTTGATTAACCATTAATTGTATCCTAATTTAAATGTAGTTAATTTGAATGTAGTTAATTTTAATGTAGTTAATTTTAATGTAGTTAATTTGAATGTAGTTAATTTGAGTGTAGTTATAACTAATTAACTAGATTTATTGAAGTTATGTAATTCTTGGCAGTCACTGACTACAATTTATTTTTAAAAAAACAGGATTTTGGTTAAAATCTGGATCCTCAATCAAGAATGACCTGTAACAAAATGATTCTGCTCTGAGGGAAGTATACTAAATAAACAGAGGATAGATAGTATACTAAATAAACAGAGGATAGATAAGTATACTAAATAAACAGGGGATAGATAAGTATACTAAATAAACAGGGGATAGATAAGTATACTAAATAAACAGGGGATAGATAAGTATACTAAATAAACAGGGGATAGATAAGTATACTAAATAAACAGGGGATAGATAAGTATACTAAATAAACAGGGGATAGATAAGTATACTAAATAAACAGGGGATAGATAAGTATACTAAATAAACAGGGGATAGATAAGTATACTAAATAAACAGGGGATAGATAAGTATACTAAATAAACAGGGGATAGATAAGTATACTAAATAAACAGGGGATAGATAAGTATACTAAATAAACAGGGGATAGATAAGTATACTAAATAAACAGGGGATAGATAAGTATACTAAATAAACAGGGGATAGATAAGTATACTAAATAAACAGGGGATAGATAAGTATACTAAATAAACAGGGGATAGATAAGTATACTAAATAAACAGGGGATAGATAAGTATACTAAATAAACAGGGGATAGATAAGTATACTAAATAAACAGGGGATAGATAAGTATACTAAATAAACAGGGGATAGATAAGTATACTAAATAAACAGGGGATAGATAAGTATACTAAATAAACAGGGGATAGATAAGTATACTAAATAAACAGGGGATAGATAAGTATACTAAATAAACAGGGGATAGATAAGTATACTAAATAAACAGGGGATAGATAAGTATACTAAATAAACAGGGGATAGATAAGTATACTAAATAAACAGGGGATAGATAGTAGATTCTTTAAAATCTGCTTGCAAACTAAAAAGGTTTGTTCACAAATGGGTGATTTGAGACTTATGTTTCCACAATAAAATTTTGTTTTACAGCATTAAAATTGAGCAAATTTTTTTTATAAATAACAAAACTAAAGTTGTCTTGGAAGTCTTCATTCTTTTGTTTTTTTCTGAAGTTTTTTTTACCCTGCAAATACCTAAAGAAAATAAATGGTCAACTAATTTGTGAACAACATACCTCCACATCATACACAGATTTTTTGAAGGAGAAGGTTCATTATCTTGTTTAAGGCGGTCTTCAAAAGTGAGAACTGGTGATTCCTGCTTTTCCGATCTAGATGACTTCCTGATAACAATTCGGTTATGTAGAGTTCCATCAAGCCAATGAAATGTCGACATTTCCCTCATTCTTTCCACAAAAGATTTATTCGTCCGTTTGTTTTCCCCTGTAAAAGTAGCATAAATTAGTTCAGTATTAAATTGTATAAAATGCATTGGTATTTCTAGAGAAATTCTTTAAGGTAGAAGAGAAGAATGCATGTAAAAAATTATAACTTGAAAGTGCTTCTTGAATACTTATTGTCAATCCAGACAACAACAAAACATATGAAAATGAATATGAAGGTAATTCTGAAGAATTTTAAAATTAGGATAGCAAGATAGAATGCATACAATTACACTTTTTTTTCTCCTTCAAGTTTCAGCACTCACCCAGAATTTCATTTTTGTGCACAATGGCGTCAGCCAAATCATCCAGCACAATTTTGTCTAAACTAGTAGGATCGCATTGGTTGTTGTGAGAATTATGAGTGTGTTTTCTGGTGTTGAAATAAGTGGCAATCATATTCATTGTAGACACCACTTTGCTGAATCTGCTTTAAGAAAGAAAAGCAACTGTTGAATATTCATCACCTGGCATAATTTGTATTATTAGTTCAATATAATTGTGGTAAGGTAGAGGAAAAACAACACATGATCCAACCCGCAAACATGTATTATTTTTTAACAAGTTTAAAACCATTTCTCAGGGAACAGTCAAAACAATATTAAAAAAAAAGAATAAAACATTTAACTGTGATTTAAGACGGTAAGAGTTACATGCCTAAAAGTAACATGAGTAAGTAATAAATTTAATATGTAATAGGTAATATCAGAGGGGGGAAGGTACTTAACATTCATTGGTGGAAGCATAAAGGGAAATAGATAAATAGATAAGATCAAACACGTGAGAAAAAAATTATATTTATTTCATGTGGTTCAAGGCTCAAGGTCTCATATTTCTGAAATAGTTAATGGAGCAAACTAATGAATGAAGCAGGAGGGAGTGCACAAAGCAAATAGCCCAAGTCACAGGTTGGTTGGAGTATGTATCCGTAACGCTATGACGTCATTTATTGAGCTTATATTTAAGTATATATTCAAGGCGCACATCAGGAGGTGTGCAAAATAATTATAAATTAAAACATTCTCGCCGTAAAAAAAATATTATATGACGTCAATGTTTTAGCTTATATTTTAATTTTGGAAAAGAGAGCGATGTAAAAAGTGGATTTGAGGATTTATAATTATAAAATACTTTGTGTACATTTCAGGAAGTTTAATATTTCGTATTAATAAAACAAGGATAAGTTACTTGGGCTTTTGACAAACAAAAAAAAGTGGGCGCCGTAGGCGCCCTGCAACCCTTAGTATTAAAATATTTTCTAGATACCCTTAACTTAACAGAATGAAGAAATTAACTGTTGTTAGCCAAAGAGTTGGTCTATTCATTTTTTATACTAATTTCAGAAAATATTTTGTAATGTAATATAATCATTTAATTACATACAGTCGGACCTCTCTAAGTCGAACTCAAAGCGACCGGAAAAAAAGCGACTTACGGAGTTTTAGAGTTAGGGAAAATGAAGTAATTTGACGCAGAATTTTGCAGGGACATAACAATTTATTCAATATAGTGAGGTTTTTGACTTAGGGAAGTTCCACTTAGAGAGGTTTTAGACTTAGGGAAGTTCCACTTAGAGAGGTTTTCGACTTAGGGAAGTTCCACTTAGAGAGGTTTTCGACTTAGGGAAGTTCCACTTAGAGAGGTCTGACTGTATTATAGGCATTGAAAATGATAATAGAATCTTTTATACATTATATTTATATACGTAAAGATAAATATACACTGTAAAAAGTTATTTCCAAACCGTGGATTAAGGTACCTATACCCTGGCTGTTCTTCACAAAGAGTTAATCTTCTCATTTGAGAGCTGGGCATTTCAGTGTGAACCAAAGCCTTTAAATCAGCAGATTCAATTGCTGCAAAGAACAACAACAAAATAACTGTGAGAAGAATCTTTTTTAAATTAAAATTTGAAGAAAAAAAATTACTGAAAAAAAAACAACTGCCAAAATAGTTGATATAAACGAATTTTAAAAAAGATATTTTAAAGCTTCAAATTCATGTCCAACTTAATGTAAATGTAGACAGATTTTACTGGTGAAATGGTGTAAATAGACAATTAGTACAAAGAGCTGTCTTTGAAGGAATATTTCAATCATAGTTCATTAATCATTTCAAAAGTTGTTTTAATGCCATAATAAATAACAGGTTAAGGTATTATTAATATGTTACTTTAAAAAAATAATTAAAAGTGTTAAATAATTAAGCTCAAAAACATCCTCTTCTTATACTTTGGATCATGAACTTTTTTTTTAAACAGACAACTTATATAGCAATTGTAATTTATACATCATAAATTACGTATACAACAAAAATACTTTAGGGATTTTAACTTTAACCAAAAAGACTATATGTAAGTTAATCTAAGTCTAAAATGCATTAAACAAAAATTACTTACAAATAAAATGTTACATTTGGTTAAGACTCAGCTTTTAAAATTAATGTAAAGCATCATTATTCATAATATTTATTCAAATTTTGTGATCCATTATATTCTTACTATTTCTTACCATAGGTAGATTCTTCCTTTTTTTTCCTGAGTGCAAACAAAAGTGCACTGGGACGATTACCAATGTCAACATCTGTAGAATCAGGTCTAACGGAACTTTTATCATCTTTATCACCCCACGCAGTGGAAGCTTCTGTCTCTGTTTCATCCTCTGCACCTAAATGAGGTGTTTTTAGATGTTCAGCTTTTCCTGAGTTTGCCTTAGCAAACACATCGTCTTCTCCAACCCAATAACTTAGTCTTCTGTCAACCATAGAGTTTCCTTTCATTTGTGGCATTTTCAAAGGGGTGCTTATTTTTTTATCTTAAATTGTAAAATGAAGATTTGATTTTAACTCTTTACCCAAACATTTTGATGAGACTGATGAGAGTAGAAGATATTTTTCATCTACTTTTGTTGCACATTTGTTACAAAGAAGAGATGTTAGTAGAAGATTTTCTCCCATTTCCAATTCATTACATTGTGAGGCTACTGCAAAAAAAAATTTAAAAAAATTAATATTCATATATTTATATTTTATAATGAATTAAATACAAATAAAATTGTTGACTCATTCATTGAAAATGAGTTTAAAATGATAAATTGTGGAGATTAGCCTACTCTAGACGATTGATGTTCTTATATTTATTCTTCTTAGACTTAGATGTTGGGGGACAACGCTTATGAATATGATCCCGGTTATTTAAATTTTAATTAGGCCTATGCCTATACTATTGTGTCAATCTTCATAAAGCTGCAATAAAGCATATCGACGATCTAATAGTATAATTTAGTATAATACCAAAGTACCCGTTGAGGGTCGGGTAAATCCGAAGCGACCGTTTCGTCCCCTTAAATTTACTAGCAACGCCGGTTTAGGGCCAGGAGCCCCAGTACGGATTAGCAAAAGGTACCGCGAAGAACGCATTGGACGCCAGCTCTGAGGAAACCTTCCAGTAGGGGTTGCATCCTAGGTAGGTCATTGATGATCCCCCGCATAGCGGCGATCCTAACCATTGAGACGCGTATGCTTTGCCGGGGTGGCGCCAAAGTTGTAGCGGGTCGTAGTAAGGCAATTCCACCCCTCCTTGTGAGGCCAACTTAGTGGGAGGCATCTTCGACTTTCTGTCCTGGATGCCCAGGTGGCCGCTTTAGAAGCGACCGCTCCGGGGGGGGGGTTCCCAGCTGTCACGTCCTTTTCTGGGGGAGGGGGCCAGATAGCTGGGAGGGTCTTCCAGGAAGACCCATGAAGAGCATTAGGCTCGGGGCTTCTGATTTTCTTCCACATGTAGGATCATTAGTATAATAATAGTCTGTCGAGAAGGGGTGGCTTCTACGGGACCCACGACCTGAAACCGACAACTCCTGGCAGGCAATGCTGAAGTCCGATTTGTTAGGTGTTAGGTGCTAGTCACATATGATTACAGACGCTGTACGGATCTCAGACAAAGCAATTAGATGCAATGTCAATGATGAGAACCCAAGTACCCGTTGAGGGTCGGGTAAATCCGAAGCGACCGTTTCACCCCCCTCAGTTTACTTGCAACGCCATTGAGCGGTGTCGGTTTAGGGCCAGGAGCGCCACCCTAGGTAGGTCATTGATGATCCCCCGCTTAGCGGCGGTCCTAACCATTGAGACTCGTATGCTTTGCCGGGGTGGCGCCAAAGTGGTAGTGGGTCTTAGTAGGGAAATTCCACTCCTCCTAGTGAGGTTAATCTAGTGGGAGGCAACTTAAACATTCTGTCCTGGATGCCCAGGTGGCCGCTTCAGAAGAAACAGCTCCGGGTGGGGGGGGGGTGTTCCCAGCTTGGGGAAGGGGGCCAGTTAGCTGGGGCTGTTTTCCAGGAAGACCCATGAAGAGCACTAGGCTCGGGGCTTCTGATTTTTTTCCACATTTAGGTCATTAAGTATAATAATAGTAGTGTGTACAACAAGGCGTCCATGACCATAGTGCAGTAGTTCGTCATCTTTACGAATGCCTCACTCCGGACACTTAAAACATTTATAAATAGCCTACAGTTGTTTTTTTTTAACTTTAACTTTAAATTAAAGACGACGACAACAGTCAACACTTACACTTACACAGTTACAGTAGTAGTAGTTACACAGACAAATAAATTATTAACTTCTGAAAGAGTAACAAATATTGACATATACTATAATCCAAATCCACAGACTCAGCCGACTGATTCATTTTGAGCAGGCCCATGGTAATTACTATGGCTATGCACTATGTAAACTAATGTTCAATTTGTAGTGTTTTTTTGGTGGTAATTTCATACGCCTACCGGGCCGGGACCGTCATGGACATCGTGCAAGTTAATACTTTACATTTGTCATTAGCATTAATTTTGATAACCAATATAATAATAAAATAATTAAATATTTAAAAAATCTTTTTTTTAAAAAGGACACGCTTTTAACATAATCACTACTTTTAGTTATGTCTCATATATAAGGGATTTATAGTCAAAAACTTTTTTTTTACAGCTATTTTTTACTAGTCTTATATTAACTTGCTTTGTAAGTTTAATCCGAACCGTCCCACTATTTGTTTATATTTTTTTCACGTGCCCAGTCACGCGTTGACGCCGTCACTGTTCACACCCCCAATCGTCCCTGCGCCCAGTTTTAAAACCAGGTCAGATAATTTTGTTTCAGTCTGTAAATGTCGCGTTTAAACATAATCACTACTTTTAGTTATGTCTCATATATAAGGGATTTATAGTCAAAAGGTAAGCTGGCTTTGCACTTACTGTAAAATGCGTAGACTGAAAAGTAGAAAATTTGTGCATTTTTAATATAAGACTAGTTTTAAAAAAAGTGTTTTTAATGTTGATTATTAAAACGTATAATAAAAACTCTTTAAAATTCACGTCTGAAGCCCACACATCTTTTTTACCACTATTTTTATTTATACTAACACCTCATAAGCGCCCGCCCAACGTTTTATACCACGGTGATGTGTTAACGTGGTGAACACATGGATGTCAACAAAGCAGACGGGTACCGATGCTTATATATAGACTATAGATAAACTAAAAATGCAATAATTTCAATACGGTACATTCGACCGATCTGAAATTTTGATACAATGCATTGTCATCCAAGATCTATCTGTGGTGAAATTTTTAGATCTCTAGGCTAGGACCATCAGAAGTAGTTTAATTTTACGTTTCAAGATTTGAAGGAAGGGTGGATGGATACAACATACAAACATTGTGACTTAAATAAAAGCGTGTAATGTAATCAGTTGTCCTGGAATTTAGAAACAAATAGATTAGAAACGAAGGGAATAGTTTTAGTTTTATCAATAATTAGAAAAAAATGATTACCTTTTAAGTTTAATTTAACGCAATATTTATAATGTGTAAAAAAAAATTAACCGGAAGTCGGAAGTAAATTAAATTAAATAAGAATAATGTGTCTTTGAATTTAAAAGAAATAAATATATCTATTTGAACAGTGGAAGTGCAGATGTCCTATTTCCACTACTTGTTGGGAAAAAACCCAGCTTATTTTAATATAATATTTTATTATTGAATATCAATTGTATAGTGCCTTTATTTCATTTTTTGTTGTACGTTTAGGCTATTTGTTTAATTTACTATTCTGGAGGATAAATGCAGTATTCATATATATATATATATATATATATATATATATATATATATATATATATATATATATATATAATAAATATCATATATTAGGGCTGTTAACGATTAATTTAAATTTAATCGTTAACTTTTGAAAAATTAACGATTAATTAATCGTTAATTTCGATTAAAGCCAAACATTAAAATTTATGATGTCATAAGTAACACTTATTAAACGTTCTTTTTGAAAATCTAAATAACACTGGAATGTTTTCTTTATATGAATATGTCATCTTTTAGCCAACTACGTAAATTGACAAGTGTGTTGCCATTATTTGGTTCAAATGATGAGTGGGTCTAATTGACAATATAACCAGCCGAGCTGAACAATGATTTACATGGAACTGAGGTAACTGGTATGCACAAAACGGTCTTGGCAAGGAATGACATTATCGGATATCGGTGTTCATTAAGTTTCCACCATTGTAAAGGGTTAATGGATTCAGGAACTTTCATCGCCATTTTGCAACGCAGTAATTCATCGGAAGAGCTGTCGTCATTTTCTGTCTCTGAGTCATACTCCATTACTGACATTAGCTTAGCGGCGTAGCGTGGGTATGTGCCACCCGGGGCAGAACTCAGGTTTGCCGCCCCCCCCCGGAAAATAAATATATGCTCTAAAGGAAAGACAAGTTTTTTTTAGAAAGTAATAATAAGGACACTATTCATTTTGTATTTTAATAATAAGTAGGAAGGCTTTCACTAACACATATAATAATAAAATTGAGTTTTCTGCTTTTCTTCGTGACTCAATCTTTAATGTATCAATGTTGTCAGCCATGTCATTGTCAAAATCCAAAATAGCTATTAGATTAATAAAATGTTGCAAGAAAATCATAACTGCCAAACCTCACTTGAATTTCTATAGTAACCTCATCTTATGAAGAATACAACTTTCTTCTCAACTAATTCTCTACATAACATGACTACATATTCGCTTTGATCGCTAAATTTTCTCTCTAGTTCTGTGACTGGAAGGTACAATCATAATCGTAAGGTCTCCACATAAAGTTTTAGTGAAAGTCAAGGGATCCTTTTAAAAAATCCATTAGTTTCTCTGTGAGTAGCCTGTGCAAAGCATTTTTTGCACAATACGTTTGTAAATAATTTCTCGCTTCATTGACTTCATAAAGTACGACATGTTTCCAAATGTCCAGAAAAAAGTGAAGTGTGACTATCAAAGTTCCTGCGTCTGTTCGTGTGTTTAAATGTTCATCTGCCTCGATCAGTTTTTCTATAGCTTTTAAAAACCGTCAAAATTTCTCCAAATAGTAAATTCAGTATTTTGTATCCTGAAGTAAGTTGCATGTAGCAAAAATTAGAACTTTCCAAAGTGCATGGAAATAAAAACAAAAAAAACAAACCAGTAAAAAACCAAGTTTTTGACTATAAATCCTTTATGTATGAGACGTAACTAAAAGAATGTTCATTATAATGCGAAGCGCAAGACCATCAAAAAATACAAATTTGTAGTAGTGTCGTAAAACATGTTTAATATAATGCGCACCGATGAGGAATATGTTTATAAAAAGTGTTGTCAATAAAATACGCACCTTATTGCGCGACAGAAAGGTTGTTCAATATAATACGCACCGCGACGCTCTATCTCAAAAAATAGCATGATACATAGGAATAAATAAAATAATCTAAAAAATCAATAATTTAATTACGGTACATGCGATCGATCTGAAATTTTGATACATTGTTTTTATTATCGGTACAAAACTGCCTGCAAAATTTCAGCTCGCTAGCTTACGAGCAAGTGGGTTAAAAATCGATCAATAGTTTTGGCGACAAGCAATCACATCAAGGGTGCAGACACCACGAGTTAATATAAAGGATTTAAAAAGTGCGTAACAAAGTTCTAGTTTCCTAAAAATGTTAGAAAGTTTGTTTCAGGTCGAATGGCATGTAAACAAGACATATTTGATAAAACTGTTTGAGTGAGATTTATGTCTTAAAGTCTCTTGAACTCAGTTATACTTTCCAGCAGTAAAGCAGTAATAATACAAGTTGGGCCTCTGCATTACATTATTTTAAGACCATCAGCTTTAAACTTATTTAAAATCATTTCAGAAATGTCGTAAGAAAATTATTTTTTTTAATGAAACCTATGAAAGATTCTAAATCGTCTACTTTCTGTTTTTCAATCTTTACATCACACAACTGGATTTGTTTGACCCTGATGTGAAATATTGAAAGCTAACGCACACATTGAATAATATTTGGCTTCATGTACCTGAAATATTATTTTTTGCGAACCGCATCTCCTTAAACTGCAATGGTCTCATTTTGAATTCGAATGGACAATTTTTTATTTTAAAAAAAAATTATTTTCAATTTTGTTGTAAAAACACTCCATCGTACTTTGCTAATAGATGCATAAGTTCCAGAATATTGCTTACTGGATACGAGCCCGTGGCATAGCATACGCCGCAGACTTACTCATAAATAGTGCAAAGAAAAAAAAGGGAGGGGGGGACGGACTCAAACAGTACCAACGCGAGTGAACGTTTGGGGGACCGCCAAAGCATTTTTAGGAAGTATTTCGGACATCGCGACAATTTCTGCCTCACCCCCATATACTCCTGAAGGATTCATGTACTGAGCCTATTGTTGAAGAGAGTGTATGATTACTTTTCCGTCCCTGAGAACAACAGACAGCACGTCGCCGAAGTTATCAGTATGTTGAGAAACAAAGTATAAAGCCATGTTGCCAAGTTGGAGAGCAACAACTTCGTCTATGATCTTTTCCCAGAAATATGCGGCCGATAGAAACAGACAGTTAACTGATGAAGGAATTGGTATAACATTGAACGAAGCTTTTTTCTTATTACGTGAGATACATGCGAAGCGGGCTTATGTTCGCTAAGAAAGGGGGAAAAGAACGGGCATAAACATAAAACATATTTTTTTTTAATTAAAAAAAAATGTTGTCGCTGGGGCTTTAAACTAAGACCTTCCGCATGTCTGGCGGATGTTATAACTATAATCAATACACTACGAAATACATGTACTCTGTGAAGGAACAGCGAAACATAATGCAAAAAGCATTGCTGGTCTCAAGACATGCCCCACCCCTACACTACCTTCGCTTGCCAACCGTTAACAGTGATAAGATGACCCCAGCGAGGGTCATTCGTTATGCTCATTTGCACATACTCGCTTTGGTGAATTATATATAAAGATATTTGCACTGGTATATTCCTCTCTGTGATCACGAAAAGACAAATTTTACTTTTTTCCAGGATTTAATAATGTCAAACATTATAAAACGAACTTCTTGCCCATTTGTTTTGTTTTCTTTTCCAACAACTTATCGTTGTTCTTTTTAAATCCCTTATATTAACTTCGCGGCCGTCTCTCTCTCTCTGTCTTGGGCTCGGCGGGCTGGGCGGAAAAACAGAAGTAAAAAATGACCCACTTCCCATGATCCGATCGAACTGAAATTTGGCACACGGACCCGTCTAACCTAACAATGCATCGTATCAAAATTTCAGATCGATCGAACGTACCGTAATTAAATTAATGCATTTTTAGTTTATCCTTATATGAGGTATGTAATTCAAAATTCACTGTTTGTTATTGTTTTTTTTCTTCCAGTTTCACGTGAGTTTGAGTTGACGCCGACCGTCGTGTTGACGCCGACCGTCGTGCCGACACCCCCTCATATCCCACCCCCATTTATTAAAGACAAGGGACATCACTCGGTGTCAGTCTGTAAATGTTTGAAAATAATCAATACTGTTAGTTATGTCTCATATATAAGGGATTTATAGTCAAAAACTTTGTTTTTACGGGTTTGTTTTATTTAATATAGTAGTCTATTCTTTTTTAAACTGATTTATGATTCCTTCCGTTTGCAAACACTTTGCAATGTTGAGCGCTTGTTTTCGAGTGGCTACATTTGAATTTATTTTATGTCAATTTTTATTCCATTAGACAAGCAACTTTTTTCATTATTTTGTGTATGCAATATAGAAGACATTAAGATTAAAATGATGATGCTTTAGGAGAATACGCCATATAAGTACGCTAACAATTTCTCCCCAGTAATTTACTTACGTTAAAATCATTCACACGTTACCCGTCTCATCTCTATTTTGAAGAAGTTAATGTTAATATTTTGGTTACTCTTTCAATCTCGCTGCACTTTTAGTAATCTACTTGTATCTATTTAGTCCATCTATGTTGTTAAAATTGTATTAGTGTTAAAATTGTATTAGTTGTTAAAATTGTATTAGTTGTTAAAATTGTATTAGTTGTTGAAATTTAATAGATATAGCAATTTTAGGTTCTACAAGATGAGTGGCTAACAAACTTGAATCACTTATAGGTACCAGCACATCAGTGTCATGTTCTTATACTACTTCAGCCCCTCGGTTATAGGCCTACATTTCAGTAGCTTTAGTATCAGAAGAATTTAGTTAGATTCATTATGACGTTTAAAGTTTGTCATTAGAAAAGTTCACGTATTTTAAAAGATCGTTCATTTATTTTATTAACTTGGTTTTTCTTTTCTTTTATTAAACTTAATTATAAAGCTTTTATTTTTAGAAACTAATTAACAACGAGGAATTAGCAGCCCCTAAACAAAGTGCGTGCCGCCCTTAACAAAGTGACGCCCTTAGCCCTTAGCATTAGATTGGCTAATGTTTAAAATTGATACGGTACAGCAATTTTCGCTTCTACAACAGGAGCGGCTGTCGAATTTGTAGAATCAATTAAGCTAACAGAAGATCAGTGTCGCGTTCTCATGCTTCTTAAGCCTCTTGGTTTTTCTGTTCATCGGCATAAGTAACATAATAATTTTGGCAGAATAATCGTTCACATATTTTAAGACAGTACCTTTATGTTTTTCATTAATTTCTTATTTGGTTTCTATTTTTTAAAATAAAAAGCTCCCACTTTCTTTCACAAATGTCTATCATAGAAGCCAATAAACAACTAGGAAGTTGCCGCCCCTAAACAAGTGCCGCCCGGGGCATTTGCCCCCCCCGCCCACTCACACCCCCCGCCCACTCACACACCCCCCCCCCGCCCACTAACTACGCCACTGCATTAGCTTAATACGCTTTTCATTTGGTTTGATAAGCAGGCGAAGTGTTAGAACCATGGTAGGCAAACGTTATCAAAATTTTGAACATTCCCGTCAGTCAATAGTGTAAAACCAAAATGTTCGTGTAATCGTCAGGAAATTTATTATCTATCGGCCGCTATTTTCTTCTTATTTTTTTAATTTACTTTTTGTAATAATTTGTAAGTGATGGGTCGATAAATCGCTAAAAATAATTTAATCGTTAAAATTTTAACAATTACATTTTTTAACGATTAATCGACCCACCACTTATAAATGTACTGGAAGTCAAAAAGTAAAATATTTGTATTTAAAAAATTTATTTTTTATCTCTAAACCAGTGGTTCCCAAACTTTTTTGCCCCATGGACCCCTTTTTATAGTCAAAACTTGTCCATGGACCCCCTAGTGAAAAAAATTCATAAATGCGAAGTAAAAAAAATTACAAATAAAAAAAGCAATATTTTGATGAAAATAATGAAGAACTTCAAGAAGTATTTATTGAAATTATAACTTTTGTTTAAAATAAAATTTAAAACAATTAATGACTTGGATGAACGTGATGAAATTTTAGGGGCCATCCACAATTTACGTACGCACAAAATTCGTATTTTTGCACCCCCTCCCCGTTGCATCCCGTACATTTTCGGGATCACCCCCCTATGCGTACGTACAAATTCGCTCACCCCCCCCTTTTTTTTTGAAAAAAAATAAATTTTAAGCCGGAGTCAGAAGATATTGGTTTTACTCTTTGAAGCCGTCCATAAATGACGTCACAAACCTAAAAAGGGGCGGGGGAGGGTTCACGCATTTGTGACGAGGGGGGGGGTGTTAAATGTGACGTCACATCAAAATGCGCACTAAAATATTTGAGAATTCGGCTTTTTTAAATTTATTTTTTTTGAGGGTGTCAAAGCTTTGGGGCCGTCCATTAATGACGTCCCGTTATTATGGCCGATTTTCATCCCCCCACCCACGTCACGCGTCGTCACTAAAAGTTAGACCCCCCTCTCTTTTCCAATATTACGTCACAAAAATGCCCCTTCTCCCCAAAAAATAACATTTTTTAAATTGAAAATTAGCATGTTTCAAATCTCTTTTTTGTCATTTAAGTATGTATATAGTGTATGGCTGCACTTTAATATCGTAACACGCGCGAAGCCCATGTAAAACGTCATTAAATAAATTGTAAACAAACAAATATTTAAGTACAACTTTTATTATAAGTTACGCTTTTGATGTGACGTGACATTTCTTAAGCTACCCCTTCCCTTCGTCACAAATGGTCGACCCCTCCCCCCTCTAGGCGCGTAACGTCATTTACGGACGGCCCCGAGAAGGGGTCGTCCATAAATGACGACGCGATTTTGGCAAATTTTTCACCCCCCTCCCCCTCGTCGCAAAAACTTAGACCACCCCCTTCAATATGACGTCAAAGAGCTTTGCCGCCCCCATCCCCATAAAAGCTGTATTTTCTATTTGAAAAAGAGCATGTTTAAAATCACTTTTTTGCCATTTAAGTTTAAGTATTTATTTAGTGTAGGCCTGCATTCTAATATCGTAACACATGTGAAGTCATGTAAAACATCATGTAACAAATCAAATATTTAAGAGGAACTTTTATTTAAAGTTGCGAGTTTTGATGTGACGTCACATTTCTCTAACACCCCCTCCCCCACGTCACACATAGGTAGACACCCCCCCCCATTTTTTCCCCTAGGTGAAGGTGCGTGAAATCGCCGTCCCGTTGTGTGTTTATAACGGCTAAGGCACCGGTGGGCGAAAGAGAAACTTCATCTAATTTCAAGAAATGGAAATCAAATGTTATGCAGAAAACAATTTTTTAGTCACAAACTAAGTAGTCACACGGGGGTACTCAGAACTTTTGTGTTAGTTGATCAAATTTTATATCTCACATTAAATCTCACAATCGATCACAATAAATATCAATAAAACTTAGAGTTCTGAGTCCCCCTGTGTGACTACTTAGTTTGTGACTACAAAATTATTTTCTGATTTTTCATGCGAGATTCTACATTCCTCACTGCAGCTGGGCCTCATCTTTAAAAAAAAAGTTTTTTTGTTCATTTTATTTGTGATTAGGTTCATAATGGTACTGAATCCTTGTTCTACCAAATAGGAAGATGGGAAAGCAGTCAACAATTTCTGTACAATAACTTATAATGCAGGATATAAAATTTGGATCTGTCATTATAACAAGAATTTGTGGTATCCTTGTTCAAACATTGGTTTAAGTTCCTAATTTGTAGATATGTCAATAAGGTACTTCTGTATTAGTTAGTATGGATTCATCTTTGTTTGGGTTCTAAGTTTTTCCGCGCAAAAGGGTTCAACTGCCAGTTGGGAATATCCAAATGAAGAATGTCCTCAAATCTTTGATTCAGGTCTTAAGTGTTAGTTGTTGACAGTCAGCAAGCAAATCTTCATCTTTATTTTGCAGATTCGAAAGATTTGGAAACTGAGAACATTCTCCTCTTCCCAAGTTTTGAAGAAGCTTTGCAACAAACGCAGATATTACGCTTTTAGTTTTGATTTAATTTTATTGTCACCTTTTACTTCAAATTAGTCTTGTTAAATTTGGCAAATAATCATTCATAAAGGATATGCCATTTTTTGAGTTAATTGTGTCTAAAATCAGTGTCTTTACTTTCCAGGAATTCCAATACTGAATGAATGAGTGCATAACATCGATTTAAATATGCCCTTTTTGATATCCAATGTACTTCTGTGTGAATAAGTAAACGATTATAGCCTTCTTCATTTTCCAAACAATATTGAGCAAATAATCTCTCACTGAAGGCAATCCTTTTGATTTCATTAACTGCTCTAATGACATAATCTTATCATCCATGCAAAATTTAACTAAGACTTTGTGTGATTTAATGATGTCGATGATTGCCACAATGTACTGAAATACTTTCGGTGCCGCTTATTTTAAGTATGCCAGTAAGTCAATGGTATAGCTTTAACCTCAAAAAATAATTTTTAGTATTTTGATTGGTTATAGGTGTGGAAATTACCATAGTTCTAATTCCTTTTCTCAGTAAAACAACAGTGTATTCCATGACTGATAGCACCTAAGATGGCATTTAATTACTAGAAAATCATTCAGATACTATTTTATTTATGTTTTTTAATATTTTAATTTCCATAATAATAAAAATAGATCACAATTTTATTTATTTTACATTAAACCGTGCGCGGCCCCCTGACGTTGTTCAGGGACCCCCTCAGAGGCGTAACTAGGTTTTTGGCGCTCTTGGCTAATTTATTTTTGGCGCCCTTGATAAATTGACAAGTTTCAGCTTTGCGATTTTTTCATTTGTTAGAAAAAATAATTGAATTTCTCTTATTTTATTTATGGCAATAATTACGTTGTCTGACAGTGACAGTCATACAAACGTGAATATAAAAAAATAAAAAATGCATAAAACAGGAACAATACTAATTTGTAGTTTATTATTTAATAAATATTACCGAATAAATTGGTGGATAAAACGGATATCATGTTTTGCCAATAAAGAATACAGCAAAACTTGAAGAAAAATGTATTATAAATAAAAACAATAGTGTCAATGTGTCATACACATTATCTCTTACATAACGATAGAAACTCACAATTAAAAGTAAATTTAAGCAACATTTCACCGACTACAGCTCAGCACTTCCGTTAGCTGGCGTATTGGCGTGTTGCTAATACAGTGAAACCTCTCTAAGTCGTATTGGCGTGTTGCTAATACAGTAGAACCTCTCTAAGTCGTATTGGCGTGTTGCTAATACAGTAGAACCTCTCTAAGTCGTATTGGCGTGTTGCTAATACAGTAGAACCTCTCTAAGTCGTATTGGCGTGTTGCTAATACAGTAGAACCTCTCTAAGTCGTATTGGCGTGTTGCTAATACAGTAGAACCTCTCTAAGTCGTATTGGCGTGTTGCTAATACAGTAGAACCTCTCTAAGTCGTATTGGCGTGTTGCTAATACAGTAGAACCTCTCTAAGTCGTATTGGCGTGTTGCTAATACAGTAGAACCTCTCTAAGTCGTATTGGCGTGTTGCTAATACAGTAGAACCTCTCTAAGTCGTATTGGCGTGTTGCTAATACAGTAGAACCTCTCTAAGTCGTATTGGCGTGTTGCTAATACAGTCGGACCTCTCTAAGTCCAACTCAAAAGGGGGAGGGGATTCGACTTACGGAGTTTTCGAGTTAGAGAAACTGGCATAATACGCGCATGTTAATCAAGGACAATGTTGATATTGAGAGGGGGAGGAATAGCCATAGCGGCTAGAAGGCTTGACAGGAAGAGGGGCGGTGATGTTTCATATGAAAGGAGCCAACTTGCTTTGACACACCGACACAAGCCCGTGAGAGGAGACACATTCCCTCCCCTCCCCCACCTTACTGCCTCGACAGAGGGACGGGAATAGTAAGATTTTTCTTTTTAAAAGAAAGTCTATAAAATCATATTGACATGTGTATGATAAGAAGGCCCGCAAAGGCCACAAACATAATACAAAATATTATAATTATTTAAATGAAATATATTTAAATATAATTAATTATTCACTTTTTGTTATCGAGGTTAAAAGTGAAATACAGTCGGACCTCGCTAAGTTGAACTTCCCTAAAGTCGAAAACCTCCCTATATCGAATTAATAGTTAGGTCCCGGCCAAATTACGTAAGACTAATGTATTTTAGATCTCCTTCTCCAAGAATTTTTACTTTCAACCTCTCTTAATCGAATTTTCCAAGGCGTTTGGGTTATTATTCTGGAGTGACATTTCAGAACATGTGTTCCGCAGAGCCACGTAAATATACGTAAAATCTTATCTTAGTGCATTCCACGAGAGATTAAGTGACCCTTGCTAGTACAAATAAAATAGACCCGTAAAAACAAAGTTTTTGACTATAAATCCCTTATATATGAGACACAACTAAAAGTAGTGATTATGTTCCAACGTGATAACATTTTACAGACTGACACGAGTGATGTCCCCTGGCTTTAATAACGGGGGAAGGGACGGGAGATGGTTTGGACATCGACGGGTGGCGTTAACGCGTCAACTCAACTCTCAAGTGGAAGAAAAACAATACCAAACCTTGAATTTGAATTACATACGTTATATAGAGATAAACCAAAAATGCATTAATTTAATTACGTTACGTTCGATCGATCTGAAATTTTGATACAATGCATTGTTAGGTGACACGGGGCTATGTGCCAAAGTTCAGCTCGATCGCATCACGGGAAGTGGGTCATTTTTTACTTCTGTTTTTCCGCCCACCCAAGGCAGAGATCACGACAGAGAGAGAAGACGACAGATAAGATTTGAAGTTAATATAAGGGATTAAAAATGAGAAAGACAAGAGAAAGGAGTGGTAACTAACTTGCGTCCCTTTGCTGCGTGATGTGACTCCATTCCACTGTGAAGGGAGTAAAGGGGGGGGGGTAGGGAAGGGCTTGTGTCGGCATGTCAAAGCAAGTTGCTTTTCTTTCATATGAAACATAGACACCGCCTCTCTTTCCTGTCATGCCTACTAGCCGGTATGGCTGTTCTCCCCACCTCTCAATATCTACATTGTCCTTGATTAATCTACGCCTATTACGCCATTTTCCCTAACTCAAAAACTCCGTTAAGTCGATTTTTTTCCTGGTCCTTTTGAGTTTGACCTTAGAGAGGTCCGACTGTATTTATTTAAATACAAATTTAAAAATTAGAGATTTAGTGGCGCCCTTTTGAGCTGGCGCCCTTGGCAACTGCCCCGATGCCAACCCGTTGTTACGCCACTGGACCCCCTAATCAATTTTGATTTTCCACGGACCCCCTGAAGGGTACCGGGGATCCTTAGGGATCACTTTGGGAACCACTGCTCTAAACAAATACATTAAAATAGAGAAAACAATCAATACGTAAAATAATAAAATATTGATATGTATATATATGCACTTAACACCTAGTATAAAACATGAACAAAAATATTTTTTTAAGTCGTTTAAATAAGGCACTAATTATCTAAAGAAATCTCCCTCAGTTTCAAACAAGCCATTTTCATGTTCCGCTAAATAGTCATTTATGTCTTTAAACTATTTTCATATCTAAAAGCCATATCACACAAGACAGATTGCATCATGTGTAGGGTTGCCAGACGTCCGGCAAAAGGAGGACATGTCCTCCTTTTTAAATCCCTTATATTAACTTCACCGCCGTCTCTCTCTGTCTCTCTGTCTGTTTTGGGCGGGCACCGCGGAAATACAAAAGTAAAAAATGACCCACTTCCCGTGAAGGCATCGAGCTGAAATTTGGCACACGGACCCGTGTCACCTAACAATGCATCGTATCAAAATTTCAGATCGATCGAACGTACCGTAATTACGTTAATGCATTTTTAGTTTATCTATATAAACTATATGTAGCGGTCGCTATCGTTTACATTTTACGGGTCACTTGACATCAGGCCCGCCACCTGTGAACACATCTCGTGTTTAAACCAGGTAAACCAACTGCAGTTGAGTTAACGCGTTGACGCCACCCGTCCATGTCCACACCCCTCCCCCTTTCCCCAGTATTAAAGCCAGGGGAGATAATTTCGGTTTCAGTCTGTAAATGTTTGTCACTTTTGAACATAATCAATACTTTTAGTTATGTCTCGATGACTTGCGGGCTGGGAAAATGGTGACACGGCAAGGGTGCTATACAACGAAATGCCGCGACCGCGCAAGCGAGATCCCTGGTGGGAGCTGCCTCGTAGCTGCCAGTCAATCATTACGCAAATGCGGACTGGACACTGCCCAACAAACAGCTACTTGCATAGGCTCGACGGGAACAGAGAACCCGGCTGCCGTTTATGTAGTATGGCCGAGGAGACAGTGGCACATCTGCTGACCGAATGCTCTGTGGCGATTGGGGACACGGACGGATCAGACAGCCCACGCACTGTGGAAGAATATCTCCATACCTGGTGGGTGCCCCAATTCCCTTCAAGGTCAGCGGAGGACTTTCTTAGCGTTAATCATTTTTCATTCTTATTGTGGCTCTGCGTGGGCTCGATGCCTCGATCCCACGCCCCTCAACGTGTGAGGCGAGCGCACTATTGCCTTGGCTATCCAGCCGCTATTATCAAATTCAAAAAAATTAGCCTTGTTTGCAAAGCAACAAATGTAGGTCCTAATCGTCGCTTTTCAACATTTTGGACAAAGCTGATAATACAAATTATTATATTTAGTTATTCAAAATTCCTATGTAATACGTAAATTTAAGAAAGATTTCATTAAGGTTTATATTGGAAATCTTATTAAAACAGACTTCCTTTTCAGGCTGCACAATTTATAGAAGTCATTACAAGGAAATACGAATTAAAAAGCGTTAAAGAGTTTTTTTTTAAAAGGATGAGAACATTTTATATAATTTATTTTCCGTGAGATAAATTCAGAAAACTTAAGATTATCATCAAATTTAAAAAAAAATTAAAAAAAAATTGAATGCAAATATAATGTACTTATCAAACTTATTATACAGCTACACATAAAATCAGCTATTTACTATTAATAGTGTATACGTAAATTTGTCTCAGAAAATAAAGTTAAATTCGGGAGTTCCTTACAATCATGGGCGTCGGCAAGAAAAATGTCATAAAGTTGTTGCAAAAAACTGAACTAAATTTCCTGAAAGTTTATTTCATATATTCATATATATATATATATATATATATATATATTATATATATATATATAATATATATATATATATATATATATATATATATATATATATATATATATCTATATATATATAGAGATATCTCTATATATATAAGACGCATTTGTTGTCTGTCTGTTCCCTAATAACTCAAGATCCAGACAACCAAATAACGTGAAATTTGGTACACGTACACAAAATTATACCGGAAAGGTTATTAAACAGGTTTCGTTCCATATATATAAGATACTGGGGCCCGGGGGCCCAAAATGTAGTTTTTCCCTATATGAGCTATATAAAATAAAAAAATTATTGAAAATTAAGACGTAAAATAATGACGCAAATTAATAAACATTTTGGTGTCGAGATTAACAAGAAGGCGATTATCGCCATAAAATAATTTTTTTTGTTGTTGTTGCTTTGTTGTTGTTGCTTTTGTTGTTGTAGTTGTTGTTTTGTTGTTGTTGCTTTGTTGTTGTTGCTGTTGTTGTTGCTGTTGTTGTTGTAGTTGTTGTTTTGTTGTTGTTTTGTTGTTGATGTTTTTGTTGTTGTTTAGTTTTTGTTGTTGTTGCTGTTGTTGTTTTTGTTGTTGTTGCTGTTGTTGTTGCTGTTGTTGCTTTTGTGTTGTTTTTGCTGTTGTTGTTGTTGTCCACATCCCTTGCCCTGCGACGACAATGTCCTTCATGTTGTTGTTGCTTTGTTGTTGTTGCTGTTGTATTTGTTGTTTTGTTGTTGTTGCTTTGTTGTTGTTGCTGTTGTTGTTTTGTTGTTGTTGTTGTAGTTGTTGTTTTGTTTTTGTTTTGTTGTTGTTTTTGTTGTTGTTTTGTTTTTGTTGTTTTGTTGTTGTTTTTGTTGTTGTTTTGTTTTTGTTGTTTTGTTGTTTTTGTTGTTGTTTTGTTTTTGTTGTTTTGTTGTTGTTTTTGTTGTTTTTGTTTTGTTGCTGTTGTTGTTAAACCCGGGCGGGAGCCGGGTACTTGCCCCTAGTATATATATATATATATATATATATATATATATATATATATATATATATATATATATATATATATATATATATATATATATATATATATATATATATATATATATATATATATATAAAAGAATTACGGTATATCTGCAAGTACTTTGTAAAGCTGATTACATTACTGATTGTTCTAAATATGCCATTTGTTTAACAATTTCTGTTACATTTTCAGCAAAAATCCGCAAGCTTTAATATTTATGTGTCCATCTATTTTCACATAGTAAATGAACATTTGGAATAGGTTTCTTCACTGATTACTTTCTCGGAAAAACACTATAATTGACTTAATTGTACCTATTGTGTTTCGTACATCATTAACATTATTTAAATCGTTCACGACAAGTTTAGTTTTTGTGAACTGCAATGTACAAATGCTGCTTTGGGTATTTTTTCGAATTATTGCTCGGACTCCTCATTCTTTACCATTTATTGTAGAACATCCATCGCATCCTTGACCAACAAGCTTTGTCATATCTAATCCAAATTCTAATGAATTTGTAATGATGGTGTTGGCTAAACCTTCAGCTATTTTATCGACAATTGGAATATATCACAGAAATTCTTCTGTGACCATCATTTTCCCATTTTGTTCTTTGACAAATCTAACACCAAGTGACATCTGCTCATTGCCTGAAATGTTATTTGTCTCGTCGGCAATTATAGAAAATGCAACTGAATTATTTGCGTCACGAACAATGTCTACACGCAAGAGAGATCCACAAATTCCAATTATAGTGTTTTGCGTAGTTGCCGAGATATACTTACAGGGCCGGCCTTAGGGCAAGCAAATGAGGCAACCGTCTTGGGCCCCACGCGTTTTCAGGGCCCCGCGCTTTGACTAAACGTTTTACTACTTTTTACACCTTTACAAACGACATGTTGAAAATGGAGAAGTTGTAAACCGAAAATGGCTTATACATTCGGCATTTAAATACATAATGTTTTGTTTCTGTTGCAAACATTTTGGCAATACCTTCTGCTCTGGCATCCGACGGGATTTGTGACTGGAAAAGTGCCAGATTTATACGTTTCATTTGTGTACTATTTGTCCGTTGAGGAAGGCTCTTTGCCGAAACGTTCGCTGTTGTGTTACGTCCTGTCAGGCCTACTACTACCCTGTTTTTATATTATATGTTTACCTATTTAAAAGCCTGATTGCAGTCTCACCCCCATTACTTTTTGAACATAATCAATACTGTTAGTTATGTCTCATATATAAGGGATTTATAGTAAAAAAACTTTGTTTTTACGGGTTTGTTTTTATTAAATCCCTTATATTAACTTCACCGCCGTCTCCTCTGTCTTGGGCGGGCGGAAAAACAAAAGTAAAAAAATGACCCATTTCCCGTGAAGCCATCGAGCTGAAATTTGGCACATGCACCCGTGTTACCTAACAATGCATCGTATCAAAATTTCAGATCGATCGAACGTACCGTTATTAAATTAATGCATTTTTAGTTTATCTCTATACGGCATATGTAATTCAATTTCACGGTTTGTTATTGTTTTTTTTTCCCACGAGACAGTTCATTTCACGCGTTGACGCGATGTACAGGCGTGCTTTTGTTTACATTTTACGTGTCACGCTGAGCTCGGTCCAGCGATTGGTGACCAGACCTTTCCCCTCTCCCCCCCCCCGGGTTATAAAGCAAATGGGAGTAAAGACAGATTCAGTCTGTAAATGTTTGACGCTTTTGAACATAATCAATGAGTTATGTCTCATATATAAGGGATTTATAGTCAAAAACTTTGTTTTTACGGGTTTGTTTTATTAATCTATCTGAATATACGCTGACATGCAAAATAATTTAAACAATAGGACGACTAAAGTGTGGGAAACATCGTTTGACTTCCCCAATGTTGCTTGTCATATTTCCGAACCTTTATCTGTAGCTCGGTTTGCCTTCACGGAGTCTTAAGACATTCAAAAGAAACCTTTGCTCCAGTAGTGCAAATTATTTTTATTTTTTAAATCAGCGCAATTCATTTTTACCTGTGTTACTCTTAAAACAGTACGGTCATCCTTATTGGATTTCGCCAATGTTGGAATGTCAAACCGAATTTTGGTGGCAATTTTGGCAGAGGTAAGACAGCCACAATCTCTGAACGTTGTTATTGGAAAAGAATGAAGAATGACGTTCACAAATATACCAAAGCCAGTCAAAAATGTTTTGCCCTAAAGCCAAAAACCAACAAGAAGACACCACAACTGAAAAATTTACCAGTGCATACCACATATGTACATGCTCAACCCAGGTGCACTCGTTTTGAAATTATGTATGGACGAAAAGCCAAGCTACCTACGGATCTCAGGCCTGCAGAAGATGGAAAAATTTTACCCATTAAGGATGCTGATGACGATGATATGAAGAATCATCGCCGCATCATCGCATGGAAATGGAGCCCTGATGGATTGGTCCCTACCTCGTGGTAGAATCATTGAACAAGAGTTAAGCTAAAGAATATATCAAAATAATCAGAAACACCTACAATGTCAGTAATGTAAAAGTTTTACAGCAATAAACAGGGTTCTTCACCAAATCAGTTCCCTGATGATTCTGTTAAAGTACTGTCAATGGGAGCCTACAACAAAAGGAACAGGAAAGCACAGGTGAAGAAACAGACATCATTGTGATACAACCTGTCTAAAAACAAATGCAGATTAGGACTTTTAACCCACTAAAAATTTCAAGAATAAACCGTCTTTGCACAACTATGGCCTTACTTTTGACAATATTGTATATTATGGCCGCAATCGAGATTTTGAACAACCCTGACGTACATATTAAAGGAAATAACAGGAGGTGGGGGCGGTTACTTCTTTTGGCCCGTAAGCTACATTCTGACAGGAACAGAGGACAACCACATCCTCCTCAGAGATAAAGTAATTCAACACGTGAACACTGGGAATACATAATAACTACAAAACAACTGCATAACAACTACATGACAACTACATGATAACTATTTGAATCAAAATTTGGAAGAATTTGACTGAGGAAACCAGGAAAACCAACTATCAACATTTAAAACTCAAATAAAAATGCAAGACTAGACATAAACCAATGATAAGCGTAGGACGTAGTAATCTTCTGTATAGAAAGAGCGTCTACAAATGATAAGATAAGATAAGGGTAAAGAATCCAAAGTGTTCGCATGCGTTTGAAAAGCAACAAATATAACCACTCTTAAAGTATTGTTTTAAAATAATCGTGTAGTGCTTGATTAAGTTAATGTTAATTGAAAAACAGAAAAACGCTGATTCCATATATATTTGCATAGACTGTAACTTTTGATCTTGAATCGTCGAAATTATATAAGATTTCATATTTAAAAAACGAGACAACGACATCATCATTTTACAAATAAAATGTAATGATCCTTTCAATCATCGTAAAATATTTTATAATTATTATTTTATTTTAATTAAAAACAATTTTGCTACTTAAGAAAAGAGTTTAATTTCTCTGACAGAGCTAAAACATGAAGAGAAAGTCTAAAAAGTCATTCATCAATTTTTTACTATATATCCCCATGTTGTCAAAGGGGTATATTCTGGCCTGAGGGGGTATATTCTGGCCTGGGCCAGTTTAACCCCGGGGGTATATTCTGGCCTAGGCCAGATTATACCCGGGTATATTCTGGTCAGGGGTTTAATCTGGTTTCCCCGGACACGTCCACTTTTTATGCCCCTGTCCGGGTGGCTTACAGAAAAATGGCGTTTGTCCAGGTTTTCTCCGTTCCGGAACAGGTAAAACATTGCTGAAGTAGTTTCGAGTACGGACTCTTCGGACAATCCGCCCGTCCCCGATCGATACTTTTTACTTACTTTTCTGTGCTATATAATTTAATCTATTATGTTTCGTGATATAAACAAGAGGACTTAGTAGAGCAACTGGCGCAGGAGAAGTGTGTGAAGTATTTTAACAGTTTTTTTTTGGGCCAGTCCATCAAACAATGCTAACATTGAACAAGTGTTTTCTCTGATGCAAAGTCAGTGGACAAAGGAAAGAAATAAGTTACTCGTTGAATCTGTCACAGGAATTCCTTTTGTGCAGCATAACTTAAAACATATGTCATGCGAAGAATTTCACACATATCTCAGCAGCCAGCCTAACTTGTTGAAGGCCAACAAGGGGACGCGGTGGTCGAGTGGCAGCGCACTGGACTGTCGTACCGATGGTCACGGGTTCGAATCCGTGTGAAGGCAAGGGTTTGTTCCCGGGGCCCTGAGTCACCCCGCTCCAAATGGGTACCTAACACTACATGTAGTTAGGCGGCTGGGTAATGCGTGGAACCTACAAAGCCGTGGCCTGTGATTGCTTGCCAACAGATCATCTGTCATGGTCTGTGGACGCAACTATCTTCTGCATAGAAGGAGTGTCTGTATAGATAAGATAAGATAAGATAGTTCTTGAGAGAAATACGCTTGGGCTCAGCCCCAGGCGCAATCTATGATTCCAACGTTAATTTCCTCAAATGCGGGCAATTTTGATGATAATGACTCAGAATGACATACTTTCATTACTGATTGGTAAACTTCAGTAATTTAGTTACTAACTTACCTGACAGTGACTTACTGTTACTTTTCAATCAGCTAGTGTGGTGCACTAAACACGCAGTTAATACACGTTTACAATTAAATAAGAACAATATTTTATGTTGTTTAACTTTAATTTTATTTGTACAACACTCATTAATGGCCGTATTTGATGAAAATTTTACGTGTCCTCTTTTCCCATCTGTCAGCTATGGCAACCCTAATTTTATAAACAGTTTGAAAAAAAAACAACTTTTACTTACTTTTCTGTGGTGCACATAACATGGATATAAGTTGTGAAAATGTTAGTTATTGAAAATTAATCGATAATAATATAAGTTACTAAGCATTAAAGAAATATAGATTAATTTTCTTGTAATTAGTTTAAGAGATTTTAAGAATGTTAGCATTCTATTATGTTAAAAATAAGTTTGGTAGGCTAAAATTAAACAATATAATTTGCAATTGTCACGCAAGTAGTGTCTGTCAGTCCTGACGCTACTAATTTTAGAAGGCAGGGAAAACCAAATTACTGCACCAAAGCATCAAAAGGTGTGCAAATTAAATGTGAGCTGTAAAAAAATATTATATGACGTCACTGTTTTCGCTCATATTTTAATTTTGGAAAAGGGATCAATTTAAAAAGAAGATTTGATGATGGTTAATTATAAAATAAAAAAACAAAAGGGACGCCGTAGGTGCCCTGCAACCCCTATTATAAAAACCTTTGTGTACATTTCAGAAAGTTTAATATTTCGTATTTATCAAACAAGGACAAGTTAGTTGGGCTTTTGAAAAAGGTCGGCGCCGTAGGCACCCTAAATAAACGTGCATTTTTATAAAATAAATAGATTTCAGCTGAAAACTTCCGTCATTTTTGACGGGTGTACGCTAGTCTATTATAAATTCAAGTGAAAATTTCATTTGCATTTTTTTTTCGAATCAGTTCCATAAACCAAAAGATTTAAAATCAAACTCTTTTCCTTAAATGACTAACATCACATCAATTTTGTAATATCCACAAAGAATCAAATGTTTATAAAAATACTAATACAAAATTTATCAATAATAAAAACTAAATGGAGGCAACTTTAATATTTTTGTGTGTGCTATTAGGGGCCGTGCATAAATAACATCAATCAACTCTGTGGGAGGGGGGAGGGTGTCCA
>CALYLW010001390.1:188488-426142 GCA_944989445.1 Ampullaceana balthica | reverse complement strand
ATCCCTAACCAAAACAAATTAAAAATACAGTTGTGTCCTTCTGGTGGTAAGTTTAATATCAGTGTTCAACTAAATAATAGTGACAACTAAAAATTCTTAGTGAAAATCGTTAACCGCAAAACGAGCAGTGACATATACTAAAAAATTCATTGCTTAGGAGTCATTGTCAAGTACAGCATAAGATAACACCAGATTAAAAAAAACTACAAAGCAGCTACAGCAGGGAGATTGGGGGAGGGGAAAAAAAAAGGGGGGGGGAGGGTTTGCACACGCAAGTGTATACCTATCAAACTTGTTTAACTTTATTTTTTAATGATAAAAATAAATTGAGTACCTAGCCTGACTCGAAAAATACCAATCCTCTCTGGCCTGTATCATCAAATAACTTACCAATCATTCTAACAATACCAATCCTCTCTGGCCTGAATCATCAAATAACTTACCAATCATTCTATCAATACCAATCCTCTCTGGCCTGAATCATCAAATAACTTACCAATCATTCTATCAATACCAATCCTCTCTGGCCTGAATCATCAAATAACTTACCAATCATTCTATCAATACCAATCCTCTCTGGCCTGAATCATCAAATAACTTACCAATCATTCTATCAATACCAATCCTCTCTGGCCTGAATCATCAAATAACTTACCAATCATTCTATCAATACCAATCCTCTCTGGCCTGAATCATCAAATAACTTACCAATCATTCTATCAATACCAATCCTCTCTGGCCTGAATCATCAAATAACTTACCAATCATTCTAACAATGTGCTGGTGGTTAAGCCTCTTCATTAGGCTGGCCTCACTTAATATTTCTTTCTGGAGAGAGAAATAATTTATTTTAAATATATACACACGCATTTATTGATTTTAAAGATTCTTTAATGTTACAATCTTATATTTAATGTTACAATCTTATATTTAATGTTACAATCTTATATTTAATGTTACAATCTTATATTTAATGTTACAATCTTATATTTAATGTTACAATCTTATATTTAATGTTACAATCTTATATTTAATGTTACAATCTTATATTTAATGTTACAATCTTATATTTAATGTTACAATCTTATATTTAATGTTACAATCTTATATTTAATGTTACAATCTTATATTTAATGTTACAATCTTATATTAAATGTAACAATCTTATATTAAGTGTTACAATCTTATATTAAATGTTACAATCTTATATTAAATGTTACAATCTTATATTAAATTGAAATGTTGATTTCTTTCTCTCTAGAGCCATATTGTTCTAACCTCTCCTGCAGGATCATTGTTTTTCAAAGTTTTCACGGCTACAGGAACCGTCCTTGTTCTTGACAGCTGACATGTTCCTTTTCTAACTTCACCGAATTGACCAGATCCTGGAGGCAGAAATTGTTTTAAACATGTCTAAGGTGTTTATGTGAAAACAAAATAAACGTGTTAGCCATGTCCACGCCGCTTTTGTCAAAACAAAATAAGATCATTTATGCAACAGATAATTAACTGAAATAACTCAATGAATGTTATCATCTGTAGTAACAAGAATTATTGAAAATGAAGAGCAGAAAAACTTCTCTGAAGTAAGAATAACAAGTAAATGACTTATTTTTAGGGCATAACCGGAAATTGCCTCGGACATTCGCCTCGGCCGAATATTATGATTTTCGGTAATATCCGGAAGTATTCGCCTCGGCAAATATTACACACGCAAATAGCTAAAAAATAAAATAAAAAATAAAAATTAAGAAAATGGAATTCAATAAATACTGAACAGCTGGCAAAGAAGACACTATAATTTCAGTAGCATTCCGCAGGTGGCGTAACCAGTTGTTACTGGGTCACGCATAGTCTAACTTTCTTTCAAAAGATGGCCATTATACTAATATACTTCCGTCCGACTGCAATGGTTGTAGAGATATATGCCACTTACTGGCGGAAAACATTAACTTTATCAGCATTCCACAGGTGGCGTAACGTTTGTGTTTCCGGCAAATATTTGAAAATATAGACGCCATAGTATAAACATAGTAAAAAAAATTATTAAAATAATTGCACTTATGATGATGAAAGAAATGGTACTCTCCTAAGTCGCAGCTACTACTCGGTTCGTATCCGGATCCGGCAAATAGTACATCCAAATACTCGGACTCGGTACTCGGTGGAAATTGTCTACTCGGTTATGCCCTACTTATTTTTACTGATAGGAATGTTTAGTCAGAAAGAAATATAAACCTAACTTTGACCAAAAAATATAAACCTAACTTGGACCAAATAATTTTTTTTAAAGACGTCATTTTGCTAAATTTGGATGTGGGCGACTTCCTTTCCAAGAGAAGTGCTTTCATAATAACTTGGACAGCATCTGCTAAAAGCCAGACCTAGAGTTTGAAAAGTTAACAGTATGAACTGACCTAAAGTTTGTGAAGCTAACAGTATTGAACTGACCTAAAGTTTGTGAAGCTAACAGTATTGAACTGACCTAACTTTCCTTCCAAGATGACTTGGTCAGGTCTCAAGTCTTTGGAAAGCACATCCTCACGAATATCGATGTAGATGCTCTCTAGCCTATCAGCATCTTCGTCTGATATGGCAGGACCCAGTGGACCTAGAATAGCAATACACAAATTCATTTAAATACAATTAGAGCTTGATAAATCCTCGAGCAAGGCTTAATTATCTATATCTGACCTTATCATATTATTTTATAGTTAAGCAACAACAGCAGCAACAAAAAATTTAGCATAAATTGCTTACTTGGTGACATATCCGGCTCTTCAGAATCTTCATCAAAAGAATCAGAAGGATGCTCGGGAAGGAATGGTGAATGAATTGGAATGGGTGGAGGGGGCCTGATAGGTGTCCTCACACTTTGAGTGGCTCCTGTAGGTGGAAGATTTCTCTCATCCTCATGTGTTAACCCTCTCCTTCCAGGCTGCGTTAGGACCCAAAAAGTAAATTCAGTCAAACATGGTCTCATCTTGCTTTAACAAACTTTTAAAAAAAAATATGTCTGGGATGTTTAACCCTTCTGGTCCTGACCTATTTTTTTGAATTATATCCTGTTCAGTACCGGATATTATTTTGCTAATTATTCCCCCTAGCCCAAAACTTATTTTGGAATGAGTCAAAAATTGATAGTTTGCCAATTTTTGTTTATTTCTTAAACAATGGATAATAACATGAAGATAATTATCTGTGCAGAAATGGATACGGATGTTAACAAAACTGTTTACTTTTGGTTCCCACTATTCTTACATTAATCAAAACAATAATTAGACAAGGATAGGAAAGATTCTAAAAATAGATTATATAAATAAACATGTATAAGTTATGAGAAAAAACATGACACTGTTATTTATGAAGATGAAGTCGATGACAAAAGACAATAATATATAATATAAAATATATACTTAATTCAAAATAAAACAAAATACATGTACAATAAAAAAAAGTTTTATTCAATAAAATATAAAGGTTTCATTTAGTGCGAGAAAGTCACTATTATCAACATCGCTTTGAAACAACAAAATAGATATGCACACAAAAATTCAGTTATTAGTCGACATTCAAAATTTAAAATGCAACATAAAATTAGACCATTCCCCTAACGGTTAAACAATATGCCCAAGACTGAAGTGAAAGGTCATGTCCTCATTTTTTAGTAGCAAATAGAGGCGCTCGCGCCATGGGGAAAAAATTTGGCTGGTGAAAAAAGACACGCTTGGGCCATAGGGAAAAATGTAGGTCCCTTCAAATAGACGTGCCAGGTAACAGAAGGGTTAATGAGTAACTGAGCTGGTATAATGATAATATGGCATTTAGGTTTTACAAATAATAGTAAAATTGCATTGAGCTTTTTACTAACCAAATGTTTTGTGACAATTAATAATATCGTATATGAAAACAACTAACCTTTTCTGTTAAATTTTTACTCAGTTTTACATAACCTGTAAAAAAAAATAATTTTACAAAAACTGAACTTAATTACTCGATAACCCAGAACAATATGACATAATCTTAAACATACATTTGACTAAGTATAACTTGATAACATGGCAAAAGTTTGACAAGGCATAATATCTCATGATACAGTAAAGGATAATATTAAATGATAAAATTAGGGCCGTTAATGATTAATTTAAATTTAATCGTTAACTTTTGAAAAAATAACGATTAATTAATCGTTAATTTCGATTAAAGCCAAAAATTGAAATTTATGGTGACGTAAGTAACATTTATTAAAATACTTGTCGAAAATTGAAATAACACTGGAATGTCTTCTTTATATGACATCTTTTAACCAACAACGCAAACAGACAAGTGTATTTGTATTGACATTATTTGGTTCAATTGATGAGCGGGTCTTATTGACAATATAACCAGCTGAGCTAAACAATCGTTCACATAGCTTTAGATTGTAAATAGTGTCTCAGCTGAAGTTTCCGATATTGTAGTGGATGCTTGGTATGCAGATGATATGTAAGCAATGTGTTAGACCATGGTAGCAATGTTCCCTTTAGGCAGCGCGGCTGCGCAGATATTTGACCGACGCCACACAGGAGTTTAGAATCACAGCGCAGCAAATTTTGTAAAATATTGCACAAAAAATGGACGTTGTGCAACTTTGCACACAAGTTTTTTTTAAACTTTGCACACTGACCAACGAAGCTTAGACTTAGAGGGAACATTGCATGGTAGGCAAACGATTTCTCTCAATGGACACAATAACCTTCATCAACATTTTGAACATTCACGTCAGTCAATAGTTTAAAACCAAATGTTCGTGTAATCGTCAGGAAATTATTTTATATTTATCGGATGAAATATTTTACTTTTGACTTCCAGCACATTTATAAGTGGTGGGTCGATTAATCGTTAAAATTTTTAACGATTAATCGAGAAATCAATCGTTAATTTCCCGCAGCCCTAGATAAAATACTCAGTGATGCTTCTAAATTTATTCAATAACACATTGCCAATTAAGATTTTTTAAAATTTAAAATAAACTTATTTTAAAAATTCATATGGTATGTTCAAACTTATAACCCAAATATTTATGATTAAATGGGTTAATTGGCAGTTAACGTAAGTTCCACTTACTCTCCCAGGCCTGGTGTTTGGTGTCTGGAGCAGGACACGGTATGGTTAGTTTGCACGGGAGCCCATCTCTTTTATTGTGATAGTGATCTACTAACTGTGGGAATGGAATGGATAGACATTAAAATACAATGACACATGGATGTTTCATTTTCATTACAAAAATAAGTGGAACAAAAATGTTTCAAAATAGTTCATAAGTCTACTGAAACATGGACGATGAGTTTATTGAGTAGAAATGAAGATTTATTTATTTTTAAAAATTATTTACACAGAATATAAACATTAAGAACAAGCAGTATATTTTTTTTTAATCCAGCTTATCCCAAAGATTATATTATTTAATAGAATCAGGAAGAATAAACAGTTTTTTATAATTCAATATATAAAGTCTCAACTACACTATAACGTAAGGCAAAAAGCAGCATGTCTTTCTTTTTTACTCATCTGAGCCAGCTAGTCAGTAGTTGCAATCTATTTTTTAATTTATAAAAGATTTTATAAACTATGGTTTTTTGGGTGGAGTACATTGCTGAGAAAAACTAAAAGACAACCAAATTTTTATTCTGATAAAGCATGCCATTATGTGGGGGGGGAGTGGGGGGGGGAGATATATTCGGAGAGAAATTAGCAAAATGGATTGGAGCATGACATTTCTTTCCACATTCACATCATTTGTGATTGTCATAGTTCAGTTAAGTAAAAATGGATTTGATTACATTACCACAAATGGAGGGGAACAGAATTACCGTATATACTCATTCTATAGCCCGTTCGTTCATAAGCCGACCCCCCCCCACTTTTGGAAGAGAAAAGTATTAAAAGTGTATAACCCGCTCGCAAGTCGACCCCTAAAAATAATAGGACAGCTTAAACAAAATGGTACACATTTTTTTTAAAACTACAAGTACAAGCTAAATCGGTCATTATGATTGTTTACTTTGTACTGCCTATCTCTGTCTTTGTGCTCTTTGTTAGGCAAGAGTTACCTTTATTTTAAAAAAAATTCTTTGGTAAACAGTGATGAAAGCACATACATTAAAATTCGTTGTTGAAAACAAAATTTGTAAAACAATTTATTAAAACTTTTACAAAAATAAATAAAATGATTAAATAAGGTAAGTGCAAATGTTTAATAATATATTATAGCTTCTGGTAGAGCAGTTGAGTATTGTAGAATGTAGATAAAAAAAAACACGTAAAAAACCAAGTTTTTTACTATAAATCCTTTATGTATGAGACGTAACTAAAAGAATGTTCATTATAATACGCAGCGCAAGACCATCCAAAAATACAAATTTGTAGTTGTGTCGTAAAACATGTTTAATATAATGCGCACCGATCAGGAATATGTTTATAAAAAGTGTTGTCAATAAAATACGCACCTAATTGCGCGACAGAAAGGTTGTTCAATATAATGCGCACCCTTACACTCTATCTCAAAAAATAACATGATACATAGGAATAAATAAAATAATCTAAAAAATCAATAATTCAATTACGGTACATGTGATCGATCTGAAATTTTGATACATAGTTTTTATCATCGCCACCAAACTGCCTGCTAAATTTCAGCTCGCTAGCTTACGAGGAAGTGGGTTAAAAATCTATCCAAAGTTTTGGCGACAAGCAATCAAGGGTTCAACCAGACACCACGAGTTAATATAAAGGATTTTAAAAACCCGTAAAAAACCAAGTTTTTCGACTATAAATCCTTTATGTACGAGACGTAACTAAAAGAATGTTCATTATAATACGCAGCGCAAGACCATCCAACAATACAAAATTGTAGTTATGTCGTAAAACATGTTTAATATAATGCGCACCGATCAGGAATATGTTTATAAAAAGTGTTGTCAGTAAAATACGCACCTTATTGCGTGACAGAAAGGTCGTTTCAATATAATACGCACCGCGACACTCTATCTCAAAAAATAACATGATACATAGAGAAAAAAAGAGATAAATAAAATAATCTATAAAATCAATAATTTAATTACGGTACATGCGATCGATCTGAAATTTTGATACATTGTTTTTATCATCGGCACGAAACTGCCTGCAAAATTTTCAGCTCGCTAGATTACGAGAAAGGGGGTTAAAAATCGATCCAAAGTTTTAGCGTCAAGCAATCAATCAAGGGTTCAACCAGACACGAGTTAATATAAAGGATTTAAAAAGGACCTTGATGATCTACAATAACAACACCGATATTCAATATCCATGTAGAAATATGTTAATGACCCGCTCTTAAGCCGACCCCCAAACTTTTCCCCCTAGATTTTGTCCAAAAAAGGTCGGCATGCGAACGAGTATATACAGTATTCAAAATTAAAATGCTATAAATTTTATTTTCTACTATATGATTGAGATTGCCTTAATAAGCCCTTTCCAAGTTACAAAAATCCACCATAGAAAAACCAGACATGATTACTGAACCAACCCAGAAATGATTACTGAACCAAACCAGATATGATTACTGAACCAAACCAAATATGATTACTGAATCAAACCAAATATGATTACTGAACCAAACCAGAAAAGCTGCATCACTGACAAGCTACTCTGCTTCACACAAATTTGAACCCCATAAAGATACTTGCTAACAAAGAAATTTAGTAATCGTATGCTACTGTTTCACTTTAATTTAGCAGAAAAAGAATATATCATGTTACTACCCATTAAATTAATTCTTTTGACAAAGAATAATTTAAGAAGTGTTTAATTTTAAAATATCAATAAAATATCAAGTTTTAAAACAGATGTAAATCTGTTTAAAGCATTACATTATTTATTTATTTATTAGTTAAAAGATATTTTTCTTTTGATTTGTATCTTGCAAAAATTTAAAGTCTAATACTTAGAACCATGACTTACTATAATAAGTGCCTTAAACCGCTGACCATTTTCTATAGAGTATGTTTCACCATCGTTGACTAAAATGAAGTAGTGACGCATTGCATTATCACTGCTCATGGTCAGGGCAAATGTTTGGCCATCTGTCCTAGTTCTGATACTGAAATATATTTTTTAAAAATAAAATGTATTAAAAATTTCCTTGATTTAACTTAAATTTTTTAGGCCCCATCACCTTCTCCTCATTTTAAAATATCATTCATTTTTGCATTGTTATCTCTTTTTTCTGCCAGTACTAAAATCAATACGGTAACAATAAGTTATCCCTACGACAATTTAATTTTTAGCAGCAATACACTTATCATATGGCTTACATTATCAAAATTTATGATAGGTCATATAAAAGAAATGTGCTGACAATGACACATTTCTTAAAAACATTGCTCTATATAATTAACCATTTATTAACATCATATTTTTTTAAAAATATAATGCTCACATGAACTTTCCATCTACATGACCAGAATCCTCAAGCCTCTTAATACATTCATCCCTGGATATTTCTCCATGAAACCAGGGCATTTTTTCATGCATAGTCCGTAGCACATGCATTAACATGGAGTCTCTTTTTGGGCCCAATGCCTGAGTCAAGTTAGCATTCTTAATTAGAAAAAAATATTTTAAAAGTTAAGAACATATGCATTAATTAAAAATACAAATACTTTTTAAAAAAATAACCTTGAAAGATTCATATTTTTTCTTTCGGTTATTTTATTTGCTATTTAATATTTTCATAACATAAAAATCAATTAATTGTTTTGTAAATAAAAATGTTAGATTAAAACATTCTAACTGCATAAAAATAGAGTCATTTCATGTTTTGTATACCTCTATACCAATCTAAACAAGCTTTATTCCTCACCATACTCTTGGCACAGTTTTTCATGTGAAGATGAAGATCATGATAGCTCAGCCCTCGAAATGCAATGGCTTCTTGGTCAGGCGTCCTACAGCAGGGAATCCTTGGAACTGTCACAAAGCCAGTTTTATGTTTCTGATAATGCTGGATGAGAGCCACTGGGTCTCTAAATGTTACACCTTCAGCAATCATAAACTGACCATCGATTTTCTTTTCAATGGAGTAATGCACAGGTCTGAAAAAAAAGCATTATTTTTACCGCATTTATCGCGTATAACACGCACCTTCATTTTAAGAGGGAAATTTCAGGAAAAAAATTATACATTATATCGGCATATCATCAGTTGATAGGTAGCACTGTAGTTGTGCATTATATAACTTATAAAGTTGTAGCTACATCAGTAATTTGTTCAATTAATCAAAAAGAAACTGATATTGAATTTAGTTATAACAATTTCTAAATAAGTTTTTTTTAAAGAATAATTACTAATTATTTCAAGTATGTTGAATGATAAGGAAATAAAATATACCTTCCTTCATATGCCATTGTGAGTGAGAAGTTACCCATAGGTGTAATACTTTCTCTGAGTAAATAGAGGCCATCTTCCATTCCATTTATAGCCAGAATAGCCTCAGCTTCCAATCTGGTAATTCTTCCATAAAAATATGGTTCATTGTAAACACGTGGTATTCCAGGCTCCTCTTCTGGGACATCGTGGTTTTTGGCCTTGAACATCTGAGAAGCTTTTTTAAAAATGTCCATTCTGTTTGGTCTACTATTGTCCTCTGTGGCTTAAAAATAATCCCTTGAGTAGTCACATTTTTTCAACTTCTTTAAGAAGAAATTTTACTCCGCTTTTTTTATGCTATGGATCAATAGTAAAATATTTGTAACACTTAATAAATATAGCTGAGACACTTGCAAATTAAAGTTTTGACGTTGCTCACACATTTCTAAGTAGGAATAATCACTCACTCTGCAATATTGTAAATATTTATATAAGATCATATATATCTATTTTGCATCACAAGTTTATTATTAAATAAGAATAAATTACCTGGCAATAATTAAAGACTCTTATTTATTTTATAACTAAATATATTATTTAGTTAGGTAAAAGCAGAATATAGGCCTAAACCTAAGGAAGAACGCATCACGTAATCGATTAATTAATAGTTAAATTCCGCAGCCCTAATATATATATACAGTCGAACCGGGTTAGGTCGACTATGTTGGGGTATGAAAAATGGCGTCGAGATAACCGAAGATCGAGTTAAACGAAAACCAATATGGCGGCAAAATATTAACATGTGCTAGATATTTATTTATGTACATGATGTGCGTTAATTAGTGATGGGACGATTAATCGGAATCGTATCGGAATATCGGGACCCTAATATTTCTTCACTCTTTCCTAAGGTTGTAATAAAACATTCGTTTTAAGGACGGTTTAAATATAACCATGGTTCCCACTCAGTCAGGAAAATGGGAAAAAGTCGGGAATTCTTTAAAAAATTCACTCGGCTTTGAAAGTAGGGAAAAGTTATGACTAGTCTGGAATTTTTATGTATATATATTTTTATGCCGCAGTAAAGGACTTTGATTACGTCTCTGTGGTCATGTTTCAATTCCATTTAATTTTAAAAAAAAAGTTACCAGTTTATAATTGTCTGCGCATGCGTTAAAACTTAGGTCAAATTTTTTGCCTCGCCTCGTCCCATGGTGCGTGTGGCGTGGCATGTCACAGCCGCTCGTGTTTGCAATGCCCGTCAAATCAGCGAATTAAAAAAAAATAATGAACATATCAATATGGTAATTTTAAGTTTAATGCTTTTGACGTGAAGGATATCTGTCACTATCAGACCGCTCTCGAATTTCCTCAGTCAATCAAACTTGTAATATGAATAAAACTATTGCGGCCTTGACCGTTGATCACAGCACGCTGTGTGTTAGACCTCGGCCGGCAAATAAGTCAAAGAGAATTTTTTAAAAATCATTCCTTATTAGAATTCGACCTACAACAGTGATGACGTGTATATTATACATATACTGGAATATTAAGAAAATTATTTGATTTCACCGTCACGCGCGTGTTAGTCACAGTCACGTATCTTACTGGCAACAAAGCAACAACAAACTTTAAAAGAATAATAATTTTTTATTTAATTAAATAAAAACCACCGTCGATTCTCGTTACAAACATTTCTTTTATAAAGATATTCGTTTATCTTAAAAAAAAATGATTAATGCATCAGAAATTGAATCAAGTTTAATAATAATATAATATGCACTGCAAAATAATGACGATTAACGACCGCTAACGCGATTTTCCAGCACCTCTGGTGAATACATACTCCATGGATACACGTCGAACCAATAATTCACACACGCAATCAAATTGAAAGTCAAAACATCCAGTAATTTTTATTGAAATCTTGTAGAATCACACAATAGCCGGAAGTCTCGAAGAAAGCGAGATGTCAACACTGTTTTGAACTAAAAATGCCAGAGTGCATTGCTGGTGAACAGACGAGGATCGAGCTAACCAACGTTTAAGTTGCAAATTTGGCCTTCTTTTGTGCCCAATTTTAGGTTTGAGGTATTAGGTTTCGGCGACTTTAAAAAATCGAATAATTAACCGATGAGAAAATGCTAAAACAAAGAGAGAATTTGTCGGTTCCAATAAAAAACGTCGAGTTAGTAGGTTGGGCGAGTTAACCGAGCTCGAGTTAAGTGTGTTCGACTGTATATATTATATATTTCTCCTAAACAACCATGTGCAAATGAGCATGAGGAATGACCCTCGCTGGGGTCGAAGAATCGCGTGGTGGGATGAAAAAAAAAGGGGGTGGGTGGCAACAAAGCTTCTTGCGTTCACTTGCCGTTCAGTCGCGTTTTTTCCTACACAGAATAACATATGATTCATGGCGTAGTGGTTATCACGTCCACCTTGCACGTGGAAAGTCCCTGGGATCAAACCCCAGCGGGAACAATTTTTTAAAAAATTTTAGTGTTTGTTTCTGCCCGTTCTTTTCCCTCTATTTCCAACATGACTAAGGCTGTTAAACGATAATCGGATTTGAAAGCGACAATCAGCTTTCAATTTCCCAAACCGATAATCAAATTTGATTCGGCCTGATTTATAAAGTGAAATCCAGCCAGAGCCGAAGCCGGATTTGTAAAAATTGCTGTATTCCAGATTTGCCGGAGCCATTATTAATATAAATTTTATAGCAAACCCGGCAAGCCAGATTTGGCCGGATTTATGAAGCATATTTCTGCTGGAGCCGGGTTTGTAAATTTGGCAGGATTCCGGATTTGCTGGAGCCGCAGGCGAAATCCGATACACCCCTAATTTCTATGAAGTCAGCTATAAAACGATCATCGGTTTAAAATCGAAGTTACATAATCAATAATTGGTTTGCCAAAACAATAAACTAACAACACTAAACAGTTCAAACATGACTAACCCTCTGTAGGGTTGGCCAATCACAGTCACAGTTTGTGTTTAAGGGATGGTAGTAATAAAGGGGGGGGCGGGTAACAACAACCTCAGTGCGCATGTCTCCACGTTTACTCCCTATTTTTTCATTAATTCGCACTGCTGTTTGTGTCCGTACTCCAGCGGTCTTTGACTATTTATGATGAGCAAAGCTGCAGCGTAACTATCATTAACTATGCCATAAATTAGGCAGCGGATCTTCTTGTATTCTTAATTTAAAGCTGTTAGTGACTCAGTTTAGTGATAGTGAAGTATGACTAACAAGTCTGACGGTAGTCTCTGAATCTGATACTGTCGTCCCGTTGTTTAAATATAATAATTTATTAATTTATAATGCTCGAAGTTTTAGGTTAGTTAAACTTAAATTTAACTTAAACTTGACTTACACTACACTTACACCAGTTTAAATCCCCGTCAACTTGGTGGTCGCACGCGGTAATTAAGCTATAAACAAATTAATTTAATTTTAAAAAGATTTCGATCTTACAAACTTTACACTTGATGTACAACTTGTCCAAATACAAGTCTGAAGAAAAAAATTTGAATCGAAATGTAATTGAGAGAACTAGGAAGTATATAAACAACAACATTAATGTTGCGCAGATATCTTTTCCGGTTTCGTTAAAGATTACATTTAAAAACATGATCACATGAATCGATTGAAACAAATCACTTTCATTTTTATACTAACACGAGAAACCCTGAGTTAAATTATAAAACATTAAGGAAATTCTTTCTTTCTTTTTTAATATGTTTAAATTGTTTTCAAAAACATTTTTTTCTCAAGCATACTTTTGTGTGATTTAGTTTCAACAGGTCGGTTCGCAAGTATTTTACACAAAAAGTCTTTTTGTAACTAAGTAGCTATGAATATGAATGAAGACCTATAATTAGTATAATACTATGACTATGGCCTATGGGGCCATCCATAAAGAACGTCATGCTATTTTTGACCATTTTAACTCCCTCTCTCCCCCTTGTTACAAACTGTCATAAATCTCGGACCCCCTCCCCCCCCTTAAAGTACGTCACACTTTGGAATTTTTTAAAAAAATTATTATCTTAATATCTTATCTGTTACAGGCACTTCTTCTATACAGAAGATTATTGCGTCCTACGTTTATCTATGGTTTGTGTCTAGTCCTGCATTGTTATTAGTGTTTTAAATGTTGATAAAGTGTTGGTTTTCCTGGTTTCTTCAGGCAACCCTCATATGGTATGAGGAAGGTGTTTTTATCCTTATGTCTATCTCAGGGTTGTATTAATTTATCTTTGTGTTGTATTTCTAAATTAGAATTAATTGCTTTGTGTATTACTACTACTTTACTCTTGGTTCTTCTATCCTCTAGTGTTTCAAGGTTTAATGATTCAACTAATGGTGTTTGTGTTACTCTTGTCAGTTTTGAATATTCTCCAGTAAGGGGCCGTCCATAAAGTACGTCACGCTCCGAGGGGGGGGGGTCTAAGAAAGTGTGACACTTTGTGACAGGGGGAGGGGGGTCAGGCCATGTGTGATGTCACACATTTATTATTTTTAGTATTTTTTTCTAATTTATTTATATTTTTTTAGTAGAATTTAAATAACTTTAAAAATAATTTTCAAAAATTTTGTGAAACATTAGAATTAGTTTTATGTCAAAATAGCATTGAAATGCGTATCTCCTGAATGTGTTGTTCATAAATCTGAATTGGATACAGCAGGACTGATATCGAAGGATCAGGAATGGTTTGACAATCATGTTCGCACCAGCCAATATTTCACTCAAATTGTTATTAAATATCAGGACATGAAATGTTGCGACAAAGCACGAAGCTCATATTTTAACGTTTTACCTTAAAGATTCTTCCCTCCTCCAATCACAATCAACCAAACAAATGATGGACTCAAAGCTTAAGAAAGAGCAGATGCAGATTCTCATAAATTTCCTTCCTTGTTTGTAGCACAAACTCTCAAATTTGATGAAATTATGCCAAGATCAACAGGAGCTTTCAAAGTACAACCATATGATTATCTGCTTATTTGATCGACTTTGCAAAGTATGTCACTCATATTTTGCCTCACAAACAATGTTGAAGAAACATACAGGACAACACAGAGCTCGGGCTCAGGAGAATGTGCCCATCCCAAACTGTTCAAGAATCAACTCAGATAAAACGCATCCGTCCTTTGAGAATCACTTCTATTAGTCAAAGAGAACCCATGGCAGTTATTGCCAGAGGAGAAAATGCACATCCAGAGGCTGTTGAGTGGCTAGATGAGGACGAGTTGATATGTCTGCAATTATCCTCCAGGAAACGATGATTGTGAAAGATTGATGTCAGTCGTAACTATGGATGAACACAGATGATGTCCAGTGAATATTTTTGAATGAAATATAATTCATAGGACCATAATAAACAGATTAAATATAGCACAAGAGTTGGTCACATAATTTGTCAATCTAGTCTTTTTTTTTAGTCAAATTGTTTTGTTTCCTTTTTATTATGTACTTTTGAAAAATCCGGCTTCGGCTCCGGCAGGATTTCACTTCATAAATCCGGCTGGCCGGTAGATCCCTAATTTATATATATATTCATAATCACAATGGCCCCGGAAAATCCGGAATCTGGCCATTTTAACAAATCTGATTCCGGCTCCAGCCGGATTTCACTTCATAAATCCGGCCCACTTCAGCTCCAGCCGGATTTCAAAATTTTAAATCCGGTACATCCCTACTTTTAAGTGGAAATTTTATATTATAATACAATTTAATAGTGAAGTGTATTTTAAGTATTAAATTAAATATTTTAATTAGGTGTTAATTTAAAAAAATTTGGAAAGTGTGACGTACTTTAGGGGGGGGGGTCCCGAGATTTGTGACAGGGGGGAGGGGGGGTCAAAATGGTCAAAAATAGCGTGACGTACTTTATGGACGGCCCCTAATGAATATGGAAGCTCATTTTTGAATTTGTTATAGTTCATTAATGTTATCTTTGGTTGATGGGTCCAGTGGCGTAACAACGGGTTGGCATCGGGGCAGTTACCAAGGGCGCCAGCTCAAAAGGGCGCCATTAAATCTCTAATTTTTAAATTTGTATTTAAATAAATACAGTCGGATCTCTCTAAGTCGAACTCAAAAGGACCCACACACAAAAAAAAAGACTTACGGAGTTTATGATTTAGGGAAAATGGCGTAATAGGCGCCGATTAATCAAGGACAATGTAGATATTGCGAGGTGGGGGGAACAGCCATACCGGCTAGTAGGCTTGACAGGAAAGAGAGGTGGTGTCTATGTTTCATATGAAAGGAAGCCAACTTGCTTTGACATGCAAGCCCGTTAGAGGATACACCTTCCCTCCCCTCCCTCCACAGTGGGATGGGGGCAGTAAGGTTTTTATTTTTAAAAAGAGTCACAGCATTCAGCAAAGGGACGCGAATTAGTTACCACTCCTTTTTCTTGTCTTTGTCATTTTTTGTACTTGCAAGGGTCGCTTAATCCCTCGTGGAATGTTTTAAGATAAGATTTTCAGTCCATTTAGTTGGCTCTACGGAACACGTGTTCTGAAATGACACTCCGGAATATTTTTTCAAACGCCTTGGAAAATTCGACTAAGAGAGGTTGAAAGCCAAAAATCTTGGAGTTAAGGAGATCTAAAATACATTAGTCTTATGGAATTTGGCCGGGACCTAACTATTAATTCGATATAGGGGGGTTTTCGACTTAGCGAAGTTGGACTTAGCGAGGTCCGACTGTATTTCACATTTATCCTCGATAACAAAACAGTGAATAATTAATCATATTAAATATATTTCATTTAAACCATTATAATATTTTTATTATGTTTGCGGCATTTGCTGGGCTTCTTATCATACAAATGTCAATATGATTTTACAGTCTTTCTTTTAAAAAGAAAAATCTTACTATCCACATCCCACAGTCGAGGAAGTAAAGTGGGGGAGGGGATGGGAGGGAAGGTGTCTCCACTCACGGGCTTGTGTCGGTATGTCAAAGCAAGTTGGCTCCTTTCATATGAAACATCACCGCCCCACTTTCCTGTCAAGACTTCTAGCCACTATGGCTGTCCCCCCCCTCTCAATATCAACATTGTCCTTGATTAATTTTGCGCCTATTACGCCAGTTTCCCTAACTCGAAAACTCCGTAAGTCGAATCCCCCCCCCCTTTTGAGTTCGACTTAGAGAGGCCCGACTGTATTAGCAAAACGCCAATACGCCAGCTAACGGAAGTGCTTAGCTGTAGTCGGTAAAGTGTTACTTAAATTTACTTTTAATTGTGAGTTTCTATCGTTATGCATGAGATAATGAGTATGACACATTGACACTATTGTTTTTATTTATCATACACGTTACTTTAAGTTTTGCTGTATTCTTTATTAGCGCAACAATGCCTCGTTTTGTCCACCAATTTAATTGGTATTATTTAGTAAATAATAAACTGCAAATTAGTATTGTTCCTGTCTTATGCATTTTTATGTTCACGTCCACGTTGTATGACTGTCACTGTCAGATTACGTAATTATTGTCATAAATAAAATAAGAGAAATTCAATTATTTTTTCTAACAAATGAAAATATCTCAAAGCTGAAACTTGTCAATTTATCAAGGGCGCCAAAAAAAATTAGCCAAGGGCGCCAAAAACCTAGTTAGGCCTCTGGATGGGTCCCATACAGAAGATGCATATTCTAGTCCTGTCGCTAGAAATTTAATAAAAATTAAGTGTTAGCAGCCTTGATTAAGTCTTTAATCCTTTTAAAAAACAGCTAACATGAGCAATGTTCCCTCTAAGGTTCTTTGGTCCGGGTGGAAAGTAAAAACAACTCATATGCAAAGCTGCACATCATCCATTTTGCGTGAAATATTTTACAAAATTTGCTGCGTGGTGATTATTAAGTGCTGCGCGTCGTCGGTCAGATATTTGAGCGGCCGCGCAGCTTAAAGGGAACATTACACATGAGTATAATTCAGAAAAAAATATTTACGAATTTTTAGTTCAATGAATTCTCTAAGGGAGAGGGGAAAAGTCTGGTCACCGATTCGCTTGACCGAGCTCAGAGTGACACGTAAATTGTAAACAAAAGCGCCCGTCGCTTCGTTGGGTCACCTCAATGCGGCAGCTCAAAATTTCACGTGGGAAAAAAACAATAACAAACCATGAATTTGAAGTACATACCTCATATAAGGATAAACTAAAAATGCATTAATTTAATTACGGTACGTTCGATCGATCTGAAATTTTGATACGATGCATTGTTAGGTTAGACGGGTCCGTGTGCCAAATTTCAGTTCGATCGGATCATGGGAAGTGGGTCATTTTCGACTTTTGTTTTTCCGCCCGCCGAGCCCATGAGAGAGATGATGAGAGAGATGATGAGAGAGAGACAGAGAGAGACGGCCGTGAAGTTAATATAAGGGATTTAAATAAAACAAACCCGTAAAAACAAAGTTTTTGACTATAAATCCCTTATATATGAGACGTAACTAACAGTATTGATTATTTTCAAACATTTACAGACTGAATCTGTCATAACTCAACTTTGCATCATAACCCTAGTGGGAGGGGGGGAAGGGTGGGGGGAGGGGTGGGTGGGGGAGAGGGGAAAAGTCTGGTCACCGATTCGCTTGACCGAGCTCAGAGTGACACGTAAAATGTAAACAAAAGCGCCCGTCGCTTCGTTGGGTCGCCTCAATGCGTCAGCTCAAAATTTCACGTGGCAAAAAAACAATAATAAACCGTGAATTGAAATTACATACCTCATATAAGGATAAACTAAAAATGCATTAATTTAATTACGGTACGTTCGATCGATCTGAAATTTTGATACGATGCATTGTTAGGTCAGACGGGTCCGTGTGCCAAATTTCAGTTCGATCGGATCATGGGAAGTGGTTCATTTTTTACTTCTGTTTTTCCGCCCGCCCGCCGAGCCCAAGACAGAGAGAGAGAGAGAGACGGCCGCGAAGTTAATATAAGGGATTTAAAAACAAAAATTCTAATCAGTTTACAGCAGACAAATACTGGCTGATTAATACAAAGTCAGGAAGGAAATGAGGCAGGCCAAAGAGGACTGGATAGATAACCAGTGCCGCACAGTGGAAGATAGCATAGCTGCCAGCAATACTAAGAAAGCGTACGAGACATTAAGAAATCTTACAAATAAAACAAACCCGTAAAAACAAAGTTTTTGACTATAAATCCCTTATATATGAGACATAACTAACAGTATTGATTATTTTCAAACATTTACAGACTGACACCGAGTGATGTCCCTTGTCTTTAATAAATGGGGGTGGGATGTGAGGGGGTGTCGGCACGACGGTCGGCGTCAACACGACGGTCGGCGTCAACTCAAACTCACGTGAAACTGGCAGAAAAAAAACAATAACAAACAGTGAATTTTGAATTACATACCTCATATAAGGATAAACTAAAAATGCATTAATTTAATTACGGTACGTTCGATCGATCTGAAATTTTGATACGATGCATTGTTAGGTCAGACGGGTCCGTGTGCCAAATTTCAGTTCGATCGGATCATGGGAAGTGGGTCATTTTTGACTTCTGTTTTTCCGCCCGCCCGCCCACCGAGCCCAAGACAGAGACGGCCGCGAAGTTAATATAAGGGACTTAATTAAACAACCCCGTAAAAACAAAGTTTTTGACTATAAATCCCTTATAGATGAGACATAACTAAAAGTATTGATTATATTCAAACATTTACAGACTGAATCTGTCTTAACTCAACTTTGCATCATAACCCTAGTGGGGGGGGGGAGGGGTGGGTGGGGGGAGAGGGGAAAAGTCTGGTCACCGATTCGCTTGACCGAGCTCAGAGTGACACGTAAAATGTAAACAAAAGTGCACCGTCGTTTCGTTGGGTCGCCTCAATGCTCAAACTTTCACGTGGCAAAAAAACAATAACAAATCGTGAATTAAAATTACATACCTCATATAAGGATAAACTAAAAATGCATTAATTTAATTACGGTACGTTCGATCGATCTGAAATTTTGATACGATGCATTGTTAGGTAAGACGGGTCCGTGTGCCAAATTTCAGTTCGATCGGATCATTGGAAGTGGGTCATTTTCGACTTTTGTTTTTCCGCCCGCCGAGCCCATGAGATGATGAGAGAGAGACAGAGAGAGAGACAGACAGAGAGAGAGAGACGGCGGTGAAGTTAATATAAGGGATTTAAAAATACACCAGGTGACAGCATCGATAATTGAAGACAGGACAGGCCAGCTCCTTACTGATAACATGGCGGTATTAAGACGATGGACAGAATATTGCACCGAACTGTACAATTGTAAAATCAATATAGATAGCAACATACTACAGGAGCAACAGAAAAAAGAGATGAATGAATCACCAGTGCGTGAAGTTGAAGAGGCAGTACAGAACTTAAAAGGTGGTAAGTCGACTGGAGTTGACAACATCTCTGCTGAATTGCTGAAACATGGAGGACCAGAAGTAACGAAAGCCCTGTCAGGAAATATTTGAAAAAAAGGTATGGCCCAAAAATTGGACGCAGTCGCTAATCATACCATTACCCAAGAAAGGCAATAAGAAACAATGCCAGAATTATAGAACAATCACCCTTATCAGCCACCCTAGCAAAGTAATGCTAAAAATTATCCTCAGCAAGTTAAAGCCAATATCCGAGGAATTACTGGCAGAGCAGGCAGGTTTCAGACCAGGCAGAAGCACAACCGAGCAGATCTTCAACTGTCGTTTGCTCATAGAAAAACATCTACAGCACAAACGCGAACTGCATCACAACTTCATAGACATCAAGAAAGCCTTTGATCGAGTATGGAACGAGGGACTTTGGCAAGTTATGACAAGTTTCCACATTGAAGAAGGGCTGGTAAAGTTGATCGAAGAACTCTATAATCAGACAAGCAGTGCAGTTGTATTTAAAGGCTGCGAAGGGGACTTCTTCAAAACGACGATTGGAGTCCGCCAGGGCTGCATTCTCTCACCTGCCCTGTTCAATATCTTCCTTGAAAAAATCATGCAAGATAATATCAATGATCACAACACATCCATCTCTATAGGCGGAAGACCCTTATGCAACCTAAGATTTGCTGATGACATAGATCTTTTGGCTGGGAGCAGTAAAGAACTACAAGAGCTCACTGACAAACTTGCAGACAGATCAGGTGCATATGGGATGAAAATCAGCTCAGAAAAAAAAGCAAGATATTAGTTAATACCTCAGCTGCCAGTGCGGCAAACATTGTAATGTACCAACAAAAGCTGGAGGAGGTACATAACTTTAAATATCTAGGAGCAATTATATCTAGAGATGGTACCTGCGAAGCTGAAATTCGAGCTAGAATTGGGTCGGCAATGGCAGCAATGACGAAGTTTAAAAAAATGGAACAGCATAAACATTAGCCTGCCAACAAAGCTCAGGCTTTACAGAGCCCTCGTCAAAACCATTGTCCTTTATGGATGTGATACCTGGACACTAATGGCAACCTCTAAAAGCAGGCTGCAGGCATTTGAAAACAAATGCATGCGGAAAATTCTCCAGATCTCATATTTAGAACACAAGACCAATGAATATGTCTGGGACAGAATAAACTCTGTTGCGGGTCATCAAGAAACCATCATAACAACAAGTAAGAGACGTAAGATGGCATCGTTTGGTCATGTACTGCGACATGATACCCTGACAAAAAGTATCCCTTCAAGGCACTGTAGAAGGGGGCCGGCGAAGATGTCCACAGCGGAAAAACTGGCTTGACAGCATAAAGTAATGGACAGGGATGAGATTTAACGAATATCCTGTCCACCGCTCAAGATTGGCAAATGTGGAGATCGTTTTCAGTTGATGTGTCCATACGCTCCCCCAAACGACCGCAACGGTCAATGGGACTGATGATGATGATAAAGATTATATATAATACTAGCGTATCACCCGTCAAAAATGACGGAAGTTTTCAGCTGAAATCTATTTATTTTATTAAAAAATGCACTTTTTAGGGCACCTACGGCACCGACCTTTTTCAAAAGCCCAACTAACTTGTCATTGTTTGATAAATACGAAATATTAAACTTTCTGAAATGTACACAGAGTATTTTTTAATAGGGGTTTGTAGGGCGCCTTGGGCGCCCCCTTTGTTTTTTAAAATTTTTATTTTATAATTAACCATCATCAAATCCTCTTTTTACATTGATCACGTTTTCCAAAATTAAAATATGAGCGAAAACAATGACGTCATATCATTATATTTTTACAGCGCATCTTTAATTTGCACACCTTTTGATGCATTGGTGCAGTAATTTGGTTTTCCCTGCTTTCTAAAATTAGTAGCGTCAGGACCGACAGACACTACTTGCGTGACAGATTGCAAATTATGTTATTTAATAATAATAAAAAACAGAACTGTTGCGATATTCCATCCATCCATCCATGTGGCGCTACAGCCCATTTAGATCTTGGGCTTACCTCACCACCTCCTTCAACTCAGTCCTAATCAGTGCCTTTCTTATTCTAAGATCAGCCCAGCTGCTGTAGATCTTTCTCTACTTCATATATCCATATCCATCTATTTTTTTCCATTTATTTTGTTGTTGTGGTTGTTGTTGTCTTCCAGCCCTGCTTTCGGTGATGCATCTCCTAAATCGATGTAGGACTTCGATATGTCTTTAGTACTTTTTGCAAACAGGGCTATGTGATCAACATATGTGAGGTACTTGCATGGGGCCGTCCATAAAGTACGTCACGCTATTTTTTGACCATTTGTAACCCCCATCCCCCCTGTCACAAACTGTCACGAAACTCGGACACCCCCCCCCTCCTAAAGTACGTCACACTTTCGAACAAAAATGTTGTTTTTTTATTAACAAAATAATTAAAATTAAAATTTAATATAAAACACCGTGACGTCACACATGGTCGGAACCCCCCTCCCCCTGTCAAAAACTGTCACACTTTCTTACACCCCCTCCCCCCTCTGGAGCGTGACGTACTTTATGGACGGCCCCCATGGTTTGGTTGTAGAGAGTGCCATTAACTTGTGGTTCTTGAGTTTCCCTCTCTGTTGTGATGTTGCACCTGAGAAAATCTTAGTTCTAAAGACTTGTGGTAAAAGAATTCATGTAATATTTTTCCAGTCTCGATTATTGGCTCATAATGATTTCATCAAATTGTATTTTTCTCCGACGAACTCGATGCCTAGATATTGAGTCGAATGTTTTATCTGCATCTATTTGCAGGGTACATATTTCACATAGCTTCCCTGCTTCTTAAAAAAAAATCAATACAAAAGAATCCATGGCAAGACAAAGCAAGCCTATATTATATTATATGAACAACTGCTAAAATATTTTGAAATTGGTGGAAATGTCTACACTGACTTGTCACGTGCGTGTCTATATTGTTCGGGGGTGACTTTCTTATAGACATATCAATATAGTAATTTATTTGTCTGGGCTGTTTTACCAAAGCCGTTTTGACCGGGGCCGTTTTGACAGGGGCCGTTTTGACAGGGGCCGTTTTGACAGGGGCCGTTTTGACAGGGGCCGTTTTGTCAGTTAACCCACACATTCGTTTCAAGCAGTTTTGGCCTGACAATATTTAAAAGTCCCGCAAAATCTTTTGGTCTCCATAATAGAGAATTAAATAGAGCCAAACTGAGAAACATTAGATAGCTTACCTTTAATGGGTAGATTAGAAAATTGAATTTATTTTTGCTTTTCAATGAGGCAGTACTTCAAAGTGCCGCCAGGACATGACGTAAAGGATTAGATCCGTTAGTGCTGTGCGCCGGTCAAAATCGTAACAATGTTAGGCTGTGGGGTACAAATGTCCCCGGGTCTAGGGGCGCCAAAATGAAGCTTATGGCGTTTACATTTTAGTGAAATTTAATTAAACGGGAAGGGTTGGGGGCGCCAAGTTTCTAATTATTTTAATAGTTTGCAGTGGCGTAGCTAGGGTCATCTGTGCCCGGGGACATGGCACAAATTCTGCGCCCCTTCTCGGACTGACAGATTCTGGGGGCCCTTAGCCCCCAAGAAAAATTTGAAAATTTTTGGTTTATATGGTTTATTTCAAAGCATCTCGTATTTTAATGAAATAGAATACAGACTTATAATCCTCTATACTCTATACGATTATAAACAATTTATTTGAAAAAATATATGTTCTCTACTAATTATACATGACTGTAATAGATATAGCCTACAACAAGTTGACCCTCCTTGAGTGGACTGTCGCAAACTCGTCAATCACGTCAAAATTAATATACTCAAGTGTTTCTCTTTCGATGCTAAGGAGTGCAAGATCACTCAGACGATCTTGTCCCATCGAAACAATTAAATAAAACAAAATAAGCTTCAGTTTGCTAAAGGACCGCTAACAGCTTGCTATTGAAACAGTCATAGTTAGAAGTATAATTTTACAGAAATGTAACAAAACCAGGAAGTTAAAGTTTAATAAACCTGCCAATAAAGTTTCTGCATCACTTCTGGTACAAGACGTCATAGTTGTATCTGCTGATTATTTTTCCAACAGCCCTACTTGTTCATCTAGTCCTTCATAAAAAGCTTTAACAGCTTATGATCGTGCAATCCAGCATATTTCAGATTCCCTCTTCACTGTGATTGGTACAACTCTTTTTAATTCTTCACAACGAGTTGATCAAGAGAAAAACAAATATATACTTTCAACTGTTCCAAAAAAAACTTAATAACAAATTAATAAGTTATGTGAAAGCCAGTGATTGAATTTTAATGGCTCGAAACGACAGTTATCCTAATACAGTATGAGGTTGCTTTTAGTGTCGTCTCTATCTGATCTGTTAATAGAATCGCCCTCAGGGCCGGATTAAGCCGTATTGGTGCCCTAGGCACAAAAACTCACGGGTGCCCTTTTCTGCCACAGGCCCCAAATTCTCCACTGACCGCTGGTAGGTTCAATATTATGCACACACAAAAAAAAACAACTAACAAATAAAAACAGTTGTTAACACATATGTTTATACTTCTATTACTTCATAACACATATGTTTATACTTCTATTACTTCATAACACATATGTTTATATTTCTATTACTTCATAACACATATGTTTATACTTCTATTACTGCATATAACACCCATAATAAGGTATTTCTGAAATTACATTAATAGTTAATTAATTTTGTAATAATAATAGACAAAGATACTGTAACTTTTTTAATAGATGAGAAAGTCAGAGAGAGCACGCATTCATGTTTTCTTCTACGTTTACATCTGACTAACTAAGTTTTTGAGTACATCACCAAAGTTAATTTTGCGCAATAAGTCTGCCTCACTCATCAGCAGAGATAAGATTCAGCCTTCCTTGTTACATTGTCGATCTAATTGGATTTTTTTGTACATTTGAATTAAGAAAAAGAGCGTTCAGTTGAAAAGTTTGTAACCATTACTGTTTAAAATATACGCAAGGCGATTTCTACATTTTGAAAAGCACACTCTATGTTGTCTCTATTATTTCGTATGATTTTCCATGACTGAACGTGTTGTTTTCAGATTGTGATGAACGAAATTTGTGGCGAATATAAAAGTGGAACTGTTGTAGTTCAGTATACATTATTGTTCAGATGTTCAGGATAAGCATTTATTATTTCTTCATATTATTGAGATGTTTGTGGTACATCGCCCAAACATGAAAATCTAACTGCTATATCATTATATATCTGTCCTCGTCTACTCATCTTAGTCTCACGTTTGTCAACAATGGCGTAAAAGTCAGATCTACACAAATGTGTCTCTGGTCATTCAGAGATACCTCAAGGGTATCACCATCAATGACCACTGTCTTTCGTTTACAATTACGGGCCAAAGTTTACTTATAATCCACACATCTTTTGCAGCTTCTTCAAATCTTTCAAATTTATTCCTAGATTCATGTACGTGATCTGCTAGTGAAGAATACAAAGCAGCACATGTTTTCAAGCTCACTTTGCTCATCTTGTAGCGCTTCCCGGACCCTGTGAAAATGAAAATAAACTCTTCTTCCCAAAAGACAAGCATGCATGAGGGCAAATTTCTAATGTGTGCATCTCCTTCGCAATGCTTTCTGCTTCTCTTCTGATGGCCCCTCCTGTGACTGGTCTTCTTGTAAACATTCTAACGCTTCTATAAGCTAAGGATGAGACTTAAGAATGGCTTTAGATGAGATGCAACAGCATCAGCTTCACATCAGGTATCACAAGGCATCCTTTCAGAATCTTTCATCTGTTAGTTTAACCTGAGAAAAAGTTGCACTGTATGCAAGAAGTTTACTGCCTCTAAACAAGCGCCAACGGGACCCTATTGATGCTGACAATGGGCCCACAGTCAACCCAGAAGCCACATCATCAGTGGATAAGTTAATCCATGGTCCTGGTTCTACTACTTGATTTATTTTATAATTATTTTCATCTTTATCATTATCTTCAGCGCAATGGAGTGGGTCACAACTAATATCAAGAGGCGTTGATGTGTCAGCCTATAGTAGACTTATCATGATACTTGATGGTGTCAGCCTATAGTAGACTTATCATGATACTTGATGGTGTCAGCCTATAGTAGACTTATCATGATACTTGATGGTGTCAGCCTATAGTAGACTTATCATGAGACTTGATGGTGTCAGCCTATAGTAGACTTATCATGATACTTGATGGTGTCAGCCTATAGTAGACTTATCAAGAGGGCTTGATGGTGTCAGCCTATAGTAGACTTATCATAGACTTGATGGTGTCAGCCTATAGTAGACTTATCAGAGGGTTGATGGTGTCAGCCTAGTAGACTTTCAGACTTGATGGTGTCAGCCTATAGTAGACTTATCATGAGACTTGATGGTGTCAGCCTATAGTAGACTTATCATGATACTTGATGGTGTCAGCCTATAGTAGACTTATCATGAGACTTGATGGTGTCAGCTCTATAGTAGACTTATCATGAGACTTGATGGTGTCAGCCTCTAGTAGACTTATCATAGACTTGATGGTGTCAGCCTATAGTAGACTTATCATGAACTTGATGGTGTCAGCCTATAGTAGACTTATCAGATACTTGATGGTGTCAGCCTATAGTAGACTTATCATGAGCTTGATGGTGTCAGCCTATAGTAGACTTATCATGACTTGATGGTGTCAGCCTATAGTAGACTTATCATGATAGCTTGATGGTGTCAGCCTATAGTAGACTTATCAATAGACTTGATGGTGTCAGTCTATAGTAGACTTATCATGAGACTTGATGGTGTCAGCCTATAGTAGACTTATCATGACTTGATGGTGTCAGTCTATAGTAGACTTATCATGAGACTTGATGGTGTCAGCCTATAGTAGACTTATCATAGACTTGATGGTGTCAGCCTATAGTAGACTTATCATAGACTTGATGGTGTCAGCCTATAGTAGACTTATCATGATACTTGATGGTGTCAGCCTATAGTAGACTTATCATGAGACTTGATGGTGTCAGCCTATAGTAGACTTATCATGATACTTGATGGTGTCAGCCTATAGTAGACTTATCATGATACTTGATGGTGTCAGCCTATAGTAGACTTATCATGATACTTGATGGTGTCAGCCTATAGTAGACTTATCATGATACTTGATGGTGTCAGCCTATAGTAGACTTATCATGATACTTGATGGTGTCAGCCTATAGTAGACTTATCATGATACTTGATGGTGTCAGCCTATAGTAGACTTATCATGATACTTGATGGTGTCAGCCTATAGTAGACTTATCATGATACTTGATGGTGTCAGCCTATAGTAGACTTATCATGATACTTGATGGTGTCAGCCTATAGTAGACTTATCATGATACTTGATGGTGTCAGCCTATAGTAGACTTATCATGATACTTGATGGTGTCAGCCTATAGTAGACTTATCATGATACTTGATGGTGTCAGCCTATAGTAGACTTATCATAGACTTGATGGTGTCAGCCTATAGTAGACTTATCATGATACTTGATGGTGTCAGCCTATAGTAGACTTATCATGATACTTGATGGTGTCAGCCTATAGTAGACTTATCATGATACTTGATGGTGTCAGCCTATAGTAGACTTATCATGATACTTGATGGTGTCAGCCTATAGTAGACTTATCATGATACTTGATGGTGTCAGCCTATAGTAGACTTATCATGATACTTGATGGTGTCAGCCTATAGTAGACTTATCATGATACTTGATGGTGTCAGCCTATAGTAGACTTATCATGATACTTGATGGTGTCAGCCTATAGTAGACTTATCAAGAGGGTTGATGATGTCAGCCTATAGTAGACTTATCATGATACTTGATGGTGTCAGCCTATAGTAGACTTATCATGATACTTGATGGTGTCAGCCTATAGTAGACTTATCAAGAGGGTTGATGGTGTCAGCCTATAGTAGACTTATCAAGAGGGTTGATGGTGTCAGCCTATAGTAGACTTATCATGAGACTTGATGGTGTCAGCCTATAGTAGACTTATCATGATACTTGATGGTGTCAGCCTATAGTAGACTTATCATGATACTTGATGGTGTCAGCCTATAGTAGACTTATCATGATACTTGATGGTGTCAGCCTATAGTAGACTTATCATGATACTTGATGGTGTCAGCCTATAGTAGACTTATCAAGAGGGTTGATGTGTATGTCAGCATATAGTAGACTTATCATGATACTTGATGGTGTCAGCCTATAGTAGACTTATCAAGAGGGTTGATGATGTCAGCCTATAGTAGACTTATCAAGAGGGTTGATGATGTTAGCCTATAGTAGACTTATCATGAGGGTTGATGATGTCAGCCTATAGTAGACTTATCAAGAGGGTTGATGGTGTCAGCCTATAGTAGACTTATCAAGAGGGTTGATGATGTTAGCCTATAGTAGACTTATCATGAGGGTTGATGATGTTAGCCTATAGTAGACTTATCATGAGGGTTGATGATGTCAGCCTATAGTAGACTTATCATGATACTTGATGGTGTCAGCCTATAGTAGACATATCATGATACTTGATGGTGTCAGCCTATCGTAGACTTATCAAGACGGTTGATGATGTAGTCAGCATATAGTAGACTTATCATGATACTTGATGGTGTCTGCCTATAGTAGACTTATCAAGAGGGTTGATGGTGTCAGCCTATAGTAGACTTATCAAGAGGGTTGATGGTGTCAGCCTATAGTAGACTTATCAAGAGGGTTGATAGTGTCAGCCTATAGTAGACTTATCAAGAGGGTTGATGATGTTAGCCTATAGTAGACTTATCATGAGGGTTGATGATGTCAGCCTATAGTAGACTTATCATGATACTTGATGGTGTCAGCCTATAGTAGACATATCATGATACTTGATGGTGTCAGCCTATAGTAGACTTATCAAGAGGGTTGATGATGTTATCCTATAGTAGACTTATCATGAGGGTTGATGATGTCAGCCTATAGTAGACTTATCATGATACTTGATGGTGTCAGCCTATAGTAGACATATCATGATACTTGATGGTGTCAGCCTATAGTAGACTTATCAAGAGGGTTGATGGTGTCAGCCTATAGTAGACTTATCAAGAGGGTTGATGATGTCAGCCTATAGTAGACTTATCATGAGGGTTGATGATGTTAGCCTATAGTAGACTTATCATGAGGGTTGATGTGTCAGCCTATAGTAGACTTATCATGATACTTGATGGTGTCAGCCTATAGTAGACATATCATGATACTTGATGGTGTCAGCCTATAGTAGACTTATCAAGAGGGTTGATGATGTATGTCAGCATATAGTAGACTTATCATGATACTTGATGGTGTCAGCCTATAGTAGACTTATCAAGAGGGTTGATGGTGTCAGCCTATAGTAGACTTATCAAGAGGATTGATGGTGTCAGCCTATAGTAGACTTATCAAGAGGGTTGATAATGCCAGCCTATAGTAGACTTATCAAGAGGGTTGATGATGTTAGCCTATAGTAGACTTATCATGAGGGTTGATGATGTCAGCCTATAGTAGACTTACCATGATACTTGATGGTGTCCACCTATAGTAGACATATCATGATACTTGATGGTGTCAGCCTATAGTAGACTTATCAAGAGGGTTGATGATGTTAGCCTATAGTAGACTTATCATGATACTTGATGGTGTCAGCCTATAGTAGACTTATCAAGAGGGTTGATGATGTTAGCCTATAGTAGACTTATCAAGAGGGTTGATGATGTTAGCCTATAGTAGACTTATCATGATACTTGATGGTGTCAGCCTATAGTAGACTTATCAAGAGGGTTGATGATGTTAGCCTATAGTAGACTTATCAAGAGGGTTGATGATGTCAGCCTATAGTAGACTTTTCAAGAGGGTTGATGATGTCAGCCTATAGTAGACTTTTCAAGAGGGTTGATGATGTTAGCCTATAGTAGACTTATCAAGAGGGTTGATGATGTCAGCCTATAGTAGACTTTTCAAGAGGGTTGATGGTGTCAGCCTATAGTAGACTTATCAAGAGGGTTGATGATGTCAGCCTATAGTAGACTTTTCAAGAGGGTTGATGGTGTCAGCCTATAGTAGACTTATCAAGAGGGTTGATGATGTCAGCCTATAGTAGACTTATCAAGAGGGTTGATGATGTTAGCCTATAGTAGACTTATCAAGAGGGTTGATGGTGTCAGCCTATAGTAGACTTATCAAGAGGGTTGATGATGTCAGCCTATAGTAGACTTATCAAGAGGGTTGATGGTGTCAGCCTATAGTAGACTTATCAAGAGGGTTGATGATGTTAGCCTATAGTAGACTTATCAAGAGGGTTGATGGTGTCAGCCTATAGTAGACTTATCAATAGGGTTGATGATGTTAGCCTATAGTAGACTTATCAAGAGGGTTGATGGTGTCAGCCTATAGTAGACTTATCAAGAGGGTTGATGATGTCAGCCAATAGTAGACTTATCAAGAGGTTGATGATGTCAGCCAATAGTAGACTTATCAAGAGGGTTGATGATGTTAGCCTATAGTAGACTTATCAAGAGGGTTGATGATGTTAGCCTATAGTAGACTTATCATGATACTTGATGGTGTCAGCCAATAGTAGACTTATCAAGAGGGTTGATGGTGTCAGCCTATAGTAGACTTATCAAGAGGGTTGATGATTTCAGCCTATAGTAGACTTATCAAGAGGGTTGATGATGTCAGCCTATAGTAGACTTATCAAGAAACTTGATGGTGTCAGCCTATAGTAGACTTATCAAGAGGGTTGATGGTGTCCGTATAGTTCAGTTTCCCTGTTGTTTAACTGACATTAAATAATTGGTTAATTTTCTGCTCTTAATTTTTACAACAGAAACGATATGATCTCTTTGTGTAGCTAGTTTTCTCTTTTGTGGAACCCTTAACTAAACACGTTTCATCCAGAGTCTGAAACCAGGAAAACAGTTGGGTGGAATGAAACGTTCAGGATTGCGTGTGGTGCCCCTCAAACGGGTGCGTGCTCTAGCACGGGCGATTGTTTGCCTAAGTGGGCTTAATCCAGCCTGAGTGCGCTCATGTCGCATACTGTCTCGCTAGTCTCACTCCAGCAACTCACATGTTTTTTTGATCAACGCCATCTGCACAAATGCTACATTGTGGATGGGTCATTTGGTTTATGAGTAGAATGGCGCCCCGTAATGCGCAGTGGCGGCGCATACGGCATGCTTGCCACGGGTTGTAATGCATGATATGTGGAGAGCGCCTACTTCAATCTTCCAACTGTATTTGGGATACANCAAAATTCAATCTTTCAAACGTATTTGGGATTAGGCCTGTCAACGGGTACCCGGGAACCCGGGTACCCGTTACCGACCAATTACCCGGGTGGTAAAATTGCGCCCGGGTACCCGTGAAAATGTTGCTGCTATGTCCATACCAACGATGGTTGGACTGCGGCACTTCTGTGTTCACATTTCGGCTCGAAAACAATTTATGAAATTAAACTTTTCCTTTAAAATATATGCTGTGAAATACGCTTAAAAAGAAATAACTGTCAACCGGAAATAAAACACGCTGCCGACAAACTTATATGTATTTTGATACACCTTTTTTCTTGGAACATAAAAAAAAATCATCTACCACAATAAAAGGGTTTGGATCTTTTAATTGTTCAAATAAGGCAAACAGACTGCAACCCGAGATTTAGGAAGGGCGGGAGACGACAGAAGTGACCTTGGCTTTGGCTTTGAAATACTCGGACATTCTTGAGTTAAGCCAATGTTGTTTAAATAAAATCACTTCGGCACCCCTCTACTTTTACACCACTCTACTTATGTAGTATTTGAATGAAATAATTTTTACATCGCTGATTCATTGCATCTAAATGTGTATTGCTTTCTCATAGTAAACAAAGAAGTACCAATATAATGTTAATAGTGGGCATGACCGCGAAAATTTGAGGTGTTTCGAACGGGTAACCCGGGTACCCGTTCGAAATTTGGACGGGTACCCGGGCAGCATTTTCAACAATATTGACAGCCCAAATTGGGATACATTAATTTACATCAAAATAAAATTAAAGAATTAGTTTTAATATTCATTTTGGCGCCCCCTAACGTGGCGCCCGGGGACATATGTCCCCCCTGCCCCCCTCGCTACGCCACTGATAGTTTGTCCCCAGGCGCAAAATAAACTAGTTATACCACTGGCGCTGGACACTGGACACCGAACAGAATAACCTCTCGTCATGAAACTCACTGCGTGTTTAGATCGATTTCTTCTCTATAATATAATATTCATGATTCTTATATTATTAATAGAGTAATTTTATAAAATTTACTAATAAAAATAAAACGCGATTTTGGCAGATTTTTCACCCCCCCCCTCGTCAAGCGTCGTAACAAAAACTTAGAACCTCTACCCCTCCAATATGACGTCATAAAGCTTTGCCGCCCCCCCCCCACATAAAATCTGTATTTTCTGTTTGAAAAAGAGCATGTTTCAAATCAGTTTTTTTCCCATTTAGTAAGTATGTATTTAGTGTAAGGTTCCACTCTAATATCGTAACACGCGTGAAGTCATGTAAAACGTCATAAAATAAACTGTAAAAAATCAAATATTTAAGTGGAACTTTTATTTAAAGTTTCGAGTTTTGATTTGACGTCACATTTCTCAAACACCCACCTCCCCCCTCGTCACGCTCCTTCACAGTTCCATAAAATGAATTTTGCGCCACTGGATTTTTAAAAAAAATAAGTTCCAGTGCTCGGACTAACGGAGTGTTCCTGCGGCCCCGGTGCTGGAGGGTGACATTGTGTGCCGGAGGGTGACATTGTGTGCTGGAGGGTGACATTGTGTGCTGGAGGGTGACATTGTGTGCTGGAGGGTGACATTGTGTGCTGGAGGGTGACATTGTGTGCTCCATAACGGTTTCGGACAATGTCAACCATAAAGTGATGAATGTACTGATCTAGGCGTAATTTAAACATCCACTCTGCTTGCTCTGGAACATCAAAAGATCGCAGAAATACAAGCAACAAAGAAATAACTGAGGGCTCAATCGTTTATAGTTTATAGTTTATAGTTTATAGTTTATAGTTTATAGTTTATAGTTTATAGTTTATAGTTTATAGTTTATAGTTTATAGTTTATAGTTTATAGTTTATAGTTTATAGTTTATAGTTTATAGTTTATAGTTTATAGTTTATAGTTTATAGCTTATAGTTTATAGTTTATAGTTTATAGTTTATAGCTTATATCAGGAATATGTTAAAAAAATTAGATAGATGTAGGAATTAAAACACTGTGTAAACATTTATTGTTTCATTCGCAAGAACAAACATACAAATCATCCTTCCCGTCTGGCATGCGAGCTTGGATGGGTTTCCTGAACAAGCCAGGAATAAATGCAATAAACCGTGGATAAAAATGGACGCAATAATCTTCTTATAGATTGAGCGGCTGAAATGTATAGGATAAGATAAGAATCAACGCATATTCGTCGCAAAGGCTCAAAGATATAACCGCGCTGTATTAGTTCCCACTAAGTCGTCGAAACATTGTATGGAGGACGAGTAAAGCCTGAGAATAAAAAGTACTGACGAGATACTGAACAACATCTAACATGTGAGTAACTTTAAGGTTTAGCCTACTGTGATGTGACTTGGTATTTATATTTATGATCAGATTCATAGACATGACCGCACAAACGATTTTGAACAACCGCGGCGTACATTTAGAATCAATAGGATGGAAACTGCTACTTCCGAGCCATCAGCTATATTCTGACATGTTCGGATCACAATCAAATCTCCTTCAAGTTAAAGGTATTCACTACGTGGCAGAGCCGTCTTTACACCAGTTTGGGCCCCCGGGCATAGAAACAGTGTTGGACCCCTTCCACGCAGGAATAAAAATTAAATATACATAATATATATAAATAAACATATTCCCATGGGGCCCTTATGCTCGTGGGCCCCCAGGCAAATGCCCAACGGGCCTATGCGTTAAGACGGCCCTGCTACGTGGACAATAACAGGACAAAACAAAACCCGGACTACTTGAACCAAAATGTGAAGGAGTTCATAAACATTTCTGGCATTTCTCGTATTAATGGTGTATATGCTACTGATGCAGAGATCCTGACAGCAGCTAACCTGCTGTGTTAGAATAGCGTGTTGTATACAAAGGTCAATGACTCGATGGATTGGTTTACCTATTTTCCACAAGCTTTAACTGTGGTCAACAACAGATCATGGATTTTATATTAGTAACCAGATCGATCATTCTGTTGTTGTTATCAGTGTTTGACTTTTGATGTTGTAGCAAGGAATCAATTATTTTAGCTGGTCTTAGTAATCATATCAATTCACTATAGTTTTAAAGTTTAAATTATAATGCTCCAGTTTTGTTATTTTCCTAGGGAATTCTTTTTTATTTGATAAAGTATTTAAACATCAAAGCGCAACGAGCAGGCCAGTCTAGCATGGACAGTCTTAGGGCTATAGAAGAAATCATTCATTCATTAATTCGATAATAAATATCCTAATGTCTTAAGCAAAGATTCAACTAGTTGTGGTTGGGGAGAATTGGTAGGACTCTGCAGACCCCCACCCCCTCCCCCAACAGAGAGAGAGAAGCAACATTCCCGCCTTACGCGTAACTACACCGTCCCATCATGCGTTTGACGCTGACAGCCTGGGCAATGACAGGACGCAGCGACCGGCTGCCCTTGAGACATTTGAAAGGCTTGTGGAAACCTCTGTGACCGAGTTCAGACTTCACTGACGGCTCTGCCATAAAGAGGATAGAGGAATCCGGGATAACGCCTCAGTAATCCGATACCCTAACTGGCAGGCCAAACGAGGAACTATTAGGGCTCTTTGGTACAACGGATTCAGATTTCGATGCAGAGCTTGAGACTATTATACAAGGCTCTTGAAAGTGTACAGTGTGCACTGTAGAGGTGGAACAAATAGAAATTTGGCTGATGCTAGCTAAATAACTTTTTTAAATATTAGAAGCCAACCAAAAATATTTGTTAAAATAAATATCCTAAAGTCTTAAGCAAAGATTCAACTTGTTGTGGTTTCATTACCAATTAATTCTATACCTGAATGAAACATTTCTTAAATCAAGTATTGATTGAGGAATTATGGTATCCCAACAGTAACATAAATGGTTCTCGCAGTGGCATAGCTAGGGGAGGGGTGGGTTCAAATGCGAAAGTCCCCCGGGCCCCCACTTGAGGGGGCCCCCAAAGGAGCGTCCGAATTTTTTTACATTAAATATTACGCCACCGCCATGTTTGCAGGGCCCCCCAAAGCGGCCAAGCCCCCTGGGCCCCCAAATCACTACAAATCTCTAGCTACGCCACTGGGTTCTCGATTGTTAAATCAAACTTACTTCTTAACTAATTCTTTTATATATGTGCTATGGAATGTTAAAGCGCAGTTTCGTTTTTTATCGATTAATAACTTTCAACACCATTAAAAAAAAATAAACGAATTAAAAGAAGAAAAGTGTGTGCGGGTGTGGGGGGGGGGAGGATTGCGGGTAGAATACTTCAACCAAACAAAGTAACATCACAACACATTGTAAATTTAGTAACTTACTTTATACCGCCATTAATCCATTACAGTAATATCCAATGCCTAATGAATTCTAAAGATGAGTCGTGGAATTAATTTATTTCCTCGTTCACGAAACACTCCACAAATGAACCAACACAGATCGCTTTGAACTGTCACGTTGTAAATACACAGCAGATGCACATACACAGGACGCTCTGATCTGTCACGTTGTAAACACACAGCAGATGCATATACACAGGGCGCTCTGAACTGTCACGTTGTAAATACACAACAGATGCACATACACTGGACGCTTTGAACTGTCACGTTGTAAATACACAGCAGATGCACATACACATGGCGCTCTGAACTGTCACGTTGTTAACAGACTACAGATACCAGAATACGCATGGCGAATGGAAAATTTCAATTTGTTGACTAACATTGCAATTAGTTATACAATTGAGGTATCGAAAAACCAGAAATGCTTCCTCCTGGAATTAGAATATAAAAGCTGACCGCTTCCTACAGAAATAGCTCCAGATCTGGCCTGAATGTCAGACGACAAGAACGTTTCTCGTAATATGGCGCGACCGAGTAAAAGCGGCCCCTGATGGAAACTGTCATGCGTTAGCATAGTCCGAGCCTCATTAATCTGGTGAGCATTGGCCGCTAGCAAAGCTACAGTTATAGTATGAGCTATACAATAGAAAAGCTCCGAGCTGCTGAAAGTGTGGAATGGAAGAAGGATGTTGGCCGAGGGCCACTACATGGGTGGGATTTGCTCTGGTCCCAATCAATAACACCCGTTAATTGGTTCCTTTGTGGTGATGACCCCTAGATGAGACTGTCGGTGAAATTATCAGTCAGGTTATATCAGTGAGTAGCCAACAAAAGAATGTAACAATTCATTAGACGTATTAGTTTTATTTACAACTACACAGTTAATCTTCACACCAAGTACGCCCTCGAACTAATCTCTTATAGCGATACCCAGAAACGTCCACAATACGAACTATAAAAAGCATCAGATCTACAATTAATGTAAAAAAACACCAAATACGCACTCTAGAAATGCGCGACAGATTTTTCGGCGTTTTGTTATATTATACTAGCAGCATGACCGTGCTCTGCTGCGATGCTGTATAGAATACATATTTAGTAGGATGTAGAATCTTTGGGTCTTGCCTTTCCGTTAATCAGTTAGTATAATACGCCACAGGCATACAGAAACGGTTTTCTCAAGAGCGGCAATGAAATTTTGGATCGTGGAAGGTAAAGCAATGCAGCAACCATCCTCTCCGTGGCATAATAACATGGTTAATTAGTCCACGACACCTCAAGCATGATGAATTTAGCTGATCATCTTCAAATGAGTTTTTTCACTCTTCCTTCAGTGAAAACTCGTCTTGCTCTTCGTAATGCTGCACCACAATAACAAAAAGTTAGATGGCGGGCTGGGACGTAGCAGCGGTCCATATAATGTCCATCGGAAGATTTTCCTTTCACATGAATTATCCTACTAAATTCTTACCCTTTTCAAAATCTTTCTTTAAAAATTAAAAAAAAGCCACTAATATTAAGCCATTCATTACACTAAAAGTTACAGATGACATTCCTAAAGATTTCAATTGACCTCCCTTTATAGCAGAGGCGAGACACAATTACACAGGAAACTTAAGTCGCTTGAAATAAATTTATGTTTTAAATTTGTAATCGGATGAATCATTTTTCCCGAGAAAATACAATGAAAATAATTTTTACTGACTGGGATTAAAATAGGATGAATAAACCTGCAAGAGATCTATTGAACTAAGGCATCGGATTGCAACATGACTTTTAAGAACGTTAAAATGAAGCAAAACCAGTACTGGATTTACACTTGATAAGGTCCTAAGATATTTCAAGTATGGGGGCTTTTGTCCAGATGTTCTATGTCAGCCGCAAAATTTAAATTAGTTCCCTCGGACATTTTTAGGTGAGGGGTGGGGCAAGAAAGTGGGATCCCTTAGCTATAGCTTGTGCAGCTTATACGTAAATCTGGAACTGAGCGAAACGCTTGTTATAGGTGTTTGTACTGTTAGAAAACACAAATCAAATCATTGTGTCATGACATTGACAAGGAGATGGGGGAGTGAGAAGGGGGCGAGAAGATAAGGAGAGGGGGTGTACATAGGTAGGGAGAGATGAGTACATGGGTAGGGAGAGAGGAGTACATGGGTAGGGAGAGGGGTGGACATGGGTAGGGAGAGACAGAGGGATGAAAGAAGGCATACGCTCCTTGCCTGGAGGGGGAAAAAACGCCATGTCAAAATTTTAGGTCAAACATTCGTAATACAAGAGAACCGAATTCCCGTTTTTACCTCTCACCGTCTTACAGGGAAGCAATAAAGCAATGGATTGATTGTTAATCATGCACTTCTGTAACAGTTTTCATTCAATGCTAATTTTTCTCACAGAGGGGAGAGAAGCTAATTCATAAGTACGCACCTCTCCGCAGTCACGTTCTACGCTAATGGAGATACGCATTAGAGAACCTTTACTCATGTGTTCAGATTGAGTGCTTTCCACATGCGCTGTCTCCGGCGCATCCTGGGAATCGCTTGGCGGGACCATGTCACCAACAATGAGGTGCTACAACAGGCAAATATACAAAGTATGACAACTCTTCTCCGCCAGCGTCGGCTCAGATGGTTGGGACACGTTCGCAGATTGGAGGATGGCAGAATCCCAAAGGATTCCCTCTACTCTGAGCAGGGGCGGATTAAGACTGCACGGGGCCCCTGGCTGCAATTCAAACTGGGGCCCTATCCAGCCAGCGTCCCTCTAAATAAAATGATTGCTGACAGCTAATAATATAAATAAGACTATGACTGTAACTTGTAACTAAATAGTCCATTGGTTCTTTTCTCATAATTTTTCTGTACTACGGGATCGGATTAATCAAAAAACCGAACACCAAGAAATGACTGTTTCCCCGGTGTCGTAAAATTGAGTGTAAAAACATAATTTAAAAAAAAATTATACCCCCACTGGGATTCGAACCCGACACCGCTTGCACTACACGCCTCTAAGCTGCCACCAGATCTCGATGGGAAATAAATATTTTAAAGATATAAAAAGTATTCACTATTGGGTCCGAATAGCGATCAGATTAATACATAAGATTTTATTTGTATTTAATCTATTATATTTTTAGGGATTCATGCAAAAATTTGTCCACCTTTATTATAAAATATACTAAATTTGGGGGCCCCCAAATCATCGGGGGCCCCTGGCTTTAGCCAGTTCAGCCCCCCTCTTAATCCGCCATAGACTCTGAGCTAGCCAAAGGAAAGAGGACTACAGGCCGGCCTCACCTCCGTTGCAAAGATGTCTGCAAGAGAGACCTCAAAGCTATTGGCATCGACATTAACGGCTGGGAGGAACTCGCTGGGGACAGACACAGATGGAGACAATCGTTGACTGCCGGGCTAGAAGCAGGAGAAAGAGACCTGCGACAGGTTGCAGACGCGGACCACCAAAAGAGGAAAAGGAGAGCTAATCAGACAACCACAGGTGCTGCCTTTCAGTGCCAGAAGTGCGGCAAAGGCTGCCATTCGCGAGTGGGCTTGTACAGCCACAGCAGAAGCTGCAGGGCCATGCGCGAGGATCCCACAAGAGCACAGAATCTTCCATCGTTTCACAAGACATAAGGAAAGCCAACAACTCATGTTAAATGTATATCTCATGGACTGTTAGAGATTGGTGTAGCAGTGCAATGCGATCTGGCTGCATTTATGCAAAGAGGTTAAAGTACATTGACAATAAAATAAGATTTGATCCGTTTTTGTTCCTTCCTCCTGAACTAAAAGATAGTTGTGTATAGCACAGAAAGCAAAATAAAAACATGCAAATTTAAACACCCTTGAGTGACTCCAATTTATAGTCATGCTCCCCCCCCCAACCTCCCACGAACCTAGAATGCCTAGACGCACCACATGTGGATGCGGGAACTTCGCGCTCAAATGATCAAGTGATCTAGCAATACACACAAAACTATAGTCCACAGGAATACAAATTCATAATTAAGCGGTAGATTTATTTTATATGAAAGGTTGTTTTCTGGTTGTTGTTTTTTAAAACAAAAGTTGTATATAAAAGTTGTGTAAAACTGCGCGCGAGAAAATCAAAAGGTGCAAGCCACCAGTGCACATAATCATTTGTACCAGCGCCAGGGATTGGACTTGTGTGCTTTGGGGGAGGGGGGTGAGAGTCTTACAAACAAACTAACTAATTTAACTGTTAAAAATGTAGGCATGCTACACAGTCCAACCTCACCATTGAACACAAGTGGTTGACGAACTCAGCAATCAACACGTTTAAATAGCACACACGTTAAGTACGAGTATATACCAGGGGGAACTCACAATTTTATCTCGTTGATGACATATATATCTACTTTTGTGTATCGAATCTGTCCTAGTAAATAATACTTCTATTTAGCCGTCTCCCTCCGTCCACCCATCTCTCCATCCACCCAACATTCCATCCATCTCTCCATTATTCCACCCATCTCTCCATCCACCCATTATTCCATCCATCTCTCCATCCACCCATCTCTCCATCCACCCATTATTCCATCCATCTCTCCATCCACCCATTATTCCACCCATCTCTCCATCCACCCATTATTCCACCCATCTCTCCATCCACCCATTATTCCACCCATCTCTCCATCCACCCATTATTCCACCCATCTCTCCATCCACCCATTATTCCATCCATCTCTCCATCCACCCATTATTCCATCCAACTTTCCATCCACCCATTATTCCACCCATCTCTCCATCCACCCATCTCTCCATCCACCCATTATTCCACCCATCTCTCCATCCACCCATTATTCCATCCATCTCTCCATCCACCCATTATTCCATCCATCTCTCCATCCACCCATTATTCCATCCATCTCTCCATCCACCCATTATTCCACCCACCTCTCCATCCACCCATTACTCCATTATTCCACCCATCTCTCCATCCACCCATCTCTCAATCCATCCCTCCATTATTCCACCCATCTCTCCATCCACCCATCTCTCAATCCATCCCTCCATTATTCCACCCATCTCTCCATCCACCCATCTCTCAATCTATCCCTCCATTATTCCACCCATCTCTCCATCCACCCATCTCTCAATCCATCCCTCCATTATTCCACCCATCTCTCCATCCACCCATCTCTCCATCCACCCATCTCTCAATCCATCCCTCCATTATTCCACCCATCTCTCCATCCACCCATTATTCCATCCATCTCTCCATCCACCCATTATTCCACCCATCTCTCCATCCACCCATTATTCCACCCATCATTCCATCCATCTCTCCATCCACCCATCTCTCCATTATTCCACCCATTATTCCACCCATCTCTCCATCCACCCATTATTCCACCCATCTCTCCATCCACCCATTATTCCACCCATCTCTCCATCTCTCCATTATTCCATCCATCTCTCCATCCACCCATTATTCCACCCATCATTCCACCCATCTCTCCATCCACCCATTATTCCACCCATCTCTCCATCCACCCATTATTCCACCCATCTCTCCATCCACCCATTATTCCATCCATCTCTCCATCCACCCATTATTCCACCCATCTCTCCATCCACCCATTATTCCATCCATCTCTCCATCCACCCATTATTCCATCCATCTCTCCATCCACCCATTATTCCCCCCATCTCTCCATCCACCCATTATTCCATCCACCCATCTCTCCATCCACCCATTATTCCACCCATCTCTCCATCCACCCATTATTCCACCCATCTCTCCATCCACCCATTATTCCACCAATCTCTCCATCCACCCATCTCTCCACCCATCTCTCCATCCACCCATTATTCCACCCATCTCTCCATCCACCCATTATTCCATCCATCTCTCCATCCACCCATTATTCCATCCATCTCTCCATCCACCCACCTCTCCATCCACCCATCTCTCCATCCACCCATCTTTCAATCCATCCCTCCATTTTTCCACCCATCTCTCCATCCACCCATTATTCAACCCATCCATCTCTCCATCCACCCATTATTCCACCCATCCACCCATCATTCCACCCATCTCTCCATCCTCCCACCAATCCATTCAGCATCCATCGATCAATGTGTCTGTTTGTCTGCCTGCTTGTCCAGCCACTCATCAGTCCGTCTGTCTATCTATCTAACTAACCACCCATCCGTCTTTCCAACAACATATCGATCCATCTATCTATCTATTTACACATGTATCTGTTATCTACCTTATTTTTTTCTCCATACGTGTATATTTCAGTGCATGTAAATCGTGATGAAAACTGAAACATTCAAGTGTTAGCCAACAAACGCTCAGATTCTATTCGACACACTACAACTACAAGTCAAGCATAAACCTCATCCGGCACTTAAGAACAGGGGAAAGTCGTTGTTTTCTGTCTAATATTTAGGTGACATACTAAATGTGCAACATTTCAAGGAAACTGGCTAAAAATAAAACAAGTCCATTTGTGACAGGAAAACTAGCCTACACGAAAGGTTGATAGCACTTTCACCAGATAGTAGATATAACTAAGTAGGTCACTGGTGTACAGAGATGAAAATAGAGAACTTATTGAACCAGGACACAGAAAGAGGTGGGCGGGGTTGGGGGGACTCACACAAGGTAATTAAAGTTAGAGCCGCGGCTTCTCTTCACGGGCCGACGCAAAACGATTATACAATTCCGTAGAATCCTCATTGAAATATTTCTTATCAAAAACATTATACACAGAATAATTTAATTTGTATAGTATTACCGGTTTACAATAACCTTTTCAAATCATTCATGGAACTCCCTAATCCAGAGGTGTTTAAAGTCCGGCCCGCGGGCTAAATACTGCCCGCGTTAAATATTTTAACTGGCCCGTGACCTCATTTTAATATTTTAACTGACTCGATTATTTTTCTCTGTATAAACGACAAACGATTTTGAAAATCGATGAAATTGTTGTTGTTCAATAACAAATATATTGATTTTTTAAAAACCAGATGAAGTTATGTGCCGTTACGTGCACGAAATTCGATGACGTCCAATGCAAAATCCTAGACGTAGTATTGTTTATTTAAAGTCAACTCGCAAAGAGAGGAAATTAATGTGGTGTACTTAAAATTTTAAGTCAGTTTTTACATCACATTTTTTAACACACCATCTCCATACCAATTAGTGTCCCCCTTCCAACACAAACTATTAATATTAATAATTACAACAACAACAAAAAAAAATCATAAAATTATTTTTAAAAAAAATAATAACTCAGTCTCAACGCATGTTATTTTAATTTATTTAGCTTAATCTGGCCTGCGCACATTTTTTACTGAATGGAATATGCCCCTCTTTTCAAAACGTTTGGACAACCCTGCCCTAATCAGTCCCATTGTAATTCAAGGTGACGTCAATCAAGGACATTTAAAGGGAGAGGAATATCTAAAAGGGAAGTAACCCAATTATGCACACACAAATTATGTATACAACAAATATAATACTTGGCATAACCATTGACCTCTCTAGTGCTCATCCTTGTCAGCAGTTGGTTCTAAATTTTTCTGACGCCACCTTGTTAAATGAGCTAAGAACACGTACATTCATATAACTAAAATAATATCAGTACACTACAATAAAGCATTTATTATTTAAAAAGGATATAAATCATACATAGTTATATATTATATAGTGTACGTATATTACAGTGATTGAATATAGTTACTACATTCTCTGGATATGATTTTTTTTTAAAAACAGGTTATAATCATAATGCAAGGAAATGTTATAATACATATTGTTAACTATTGTGTTCTAGCATATGATTCTTGCGTATGCCACTTTTGTATTTGAAAGGCATGGTACTGACTATTGTTACTCTTACAAAGTCATCAGGAACTGTCTTAATTAAGTACCACAAAAAATACAAGAGAGAACCACTGTTTCTCTAAGTGTCACTCCATGGCACGGCTCGCACAATGCCATGGGTCTTAGTGTCCAGGCATAAATTAAGTTATATTTGAGGAATGCAGGCCAGTGAAAATCTACCTTTTTTTCATTGCAAACTTTCTGCCACACCACCTCACTACTGCCAAAATTCGCATTGGCTGTAGTAAAGTAGTAAAAGTCTTTTCAATTTGCTACAATTATCGCCAGCCCCCTTCTCAAGGGACATTTCCTATAACGTTTTCAAGGCCCAACTACACCACTACCTTTACTTGTTACTTCAACGGAATCCATATGTGTAAAATACCCACTCTTCTTCCTCTAAGTTTCGATGGTTTGTGATAAAAAAAATAAAGTCATAAGCAAATTAATTTTTTTTTCTGTGCAAAATTTTACATCTGTTAAACACACATGGTGCCCCAACAACGGGTTAAGGGATAGTTCAAGTTCAAGTACACATAAATATCTTTATCAAAATTTGCACGCAGTAACTCTAAATTGCTGCCCAGTGTCAGGCAAATAGCTGCACACCCACACAGCTTAGAGGAAACATTGTCACCAACAATATTTGACAGTATATGATCATGTCATCCTTTAATATGAAGTACTGAGCTTCTGTCGGTCTACTCACCAAGTCGTCACCTACGCTCTTCTGCAGACACGCGCATTCTCTGTGTTCCTAAGACACAAACTAAAACATTTGGCAAAGGTCATTCTCTTTTTGTGCAGCCAAACAATGGAATTCTCTACCATTGCACATCCGGAGTACATGTTGTATTTCATCTACCAACTCCTTCAAGGCTCTACTTAAGAAACATGTTTTCAAACTTTATTTTCAAAATTAAAGAAACACCATTTCTTTTTAATGATTAACGTGTCTTATGTGTATTGTACCATTATTTATGTGGTTATTTTGTAGAGAATGTATATTTAAATTACTATATGTATGTTATTATCTCCATGTAAAGCGCTGTGAGCCCGGCTCCTTGCTGGGAAACAGCACTATAAAAATTACCAATTTATTATTATTATTATGAATTTGACATAAGCTGCCAAACATTAGTTGCAGGTGAGTATGTACCTCCCATTAATTAAATTTACTTGCCCAAACATATATTCAAAGAATGGATTTTTTAAGCACTCAGGAATGTTGTATAAAAAACCATGTGGAGCTTGAGGGAAGGGACTGTTAGGAAACAATAAGGAGGCAGCTTGACATTCACACAAGAAATAAATATATATATAACATTGCATCGTGGGTCAAAGTAAAAGGGGTCAGATGTGTTTACTTTAAAGAACTTTGTGGCTTACATGAGCTAAATGATACTCTTAACTGAACATGCATTATTATGAGTGTCAGATCTTATGTTTACGTTTACCTTACAAACATGCATGACGCATGCATTGTACTCTAAAATGTATCAAAAGCAATCATTCTGCAAACAAACTAAAAGGATATATTATACAGATGTAAAGTAGATCAAAATATATTAAAAAGTTCATATTCAAGGGATACACGTTACTAATGATCATGGTGTGTGCACTGCATGTTGTTATTAACTGTGTTAGTCAGTCAAACATCATTTTATGATTTAGTCAATCAAACATCCTTCAATATTTAATGTAGGCAAGTGGAATGCATTTTGTTAAATGTACAATAATACAACATCATAAAAAAACAATCAGGGTTAATTCAGCAATGTTAATGGAAGCATTTTGTTATGGCACATAAAGGGATCTGTGCTTCATTTTTCTTGGAAAGACTGTTGCAGTGTAGAGTTGTTCCCCTTTGCCAGTGATGAAGGTGAAGGTCATGTTGGCTGATGTTGTCTCAGTGTATAAAAACCCACCTTTACACCGAATGTCACAGTAACGGAAGAGTGAGGCCCCCGGAGGTACCTGACTGGAGTGATTAAGACACGGCCCGACTGTGCTTCCCATCCCAGAAATAAAGTATTCTATATTGCCCCCATTTGTCGCTTTGACACGAAGGTACTGTAAGGGGAAAAAAATGGAAATGTTAACAGACAGTATAATCTACAACACACAGTATTAAATTTTAACTGTCCAGACATGCAAATATAAAACAGATCAACTAAGTCTACCCCCCCCCACCTCCAACCCCTTTATGTAAAAATCTCATTTCTAAAAAAGACTGGATCATTAGCCTCATTAAAACATCCTATCAGTCCCAAAACTATTTATAAATTCAAATATTTTATGTGATTTTTATTTTGACAGACAGCCCTTTGACAGTCTTATTGCTTTGACTCATAGAAGGCTGAAATAATGCTCTCAGTAAGACTTTTAGACCGACTTACTTCATTCAAAGGGATGAATGAAATTCACAACACATACTACTCAAAAAAAATAAATCTAAAAGTCAAAGGTCAACAAAGCATTCATAACTAGGTTAGAGGCTAAAGTTGATAATTTTAGATCTGTGGTGTGCAGATAAGAAGATACAAAGATGAAAATGGGGTGGTGGCTGTAAAATGGTCTGGTGGGTGTAAAATGGGGTGGTGGGTGTAAAATGGTGTGGTGGGGTGTAAAATGGGGTGGTGGGGTGTAAAATGGGGTGGTGGGGTGTAAAATGGGGTGGTGGGTGTAAAATGGTGTGGTGGGGTGTAAAATGGGGTGGTGGGGTGTAAAATGGGGTGGTGGGGTGTAAAATGGTATGGTGGGTGTAAAATGGGGTGGTGGGTGTAAAATGAAGTGGTGGGTGTTAAATGAAGTGGTGGGTGTATAGTGACACACAATCCATGGCAGAGACATGTTGCAAGCGGAGGGGGTCACGAAATTTAATAAAATTGTCTTTTTTATAAAATTTGTAAATGTTTGGGGGTGGGGGGATGGTGGTGTTGGAGACGGGGTAGAAAACTGACCAAAATAACATTACTTCAATAAGGGAAGATTCCATTGGCAAGATTATACATGGGGCATTTTGAGGGGGAAAAAGGATGGATGGGGGGATAACATTCATAGGTCAGCTATATTCCCTTTAAGCTGCACGGCTGTGCAGATATCTGACCAATGCGGCGTAGTAGTTTAGAAATAAACAAATAAGCAAATTGTGTAAAATATAGCCAAAAAATAGATGCTGTGCAACTCTGCACACTAGTTTTTTTTTACTTTGCACACGGACCAACAAACCTTAGAGGGAACTGTGTTGGTAGTACTCTAAATATTTCTAATCTGAATATAACCTGAGCCCAGGCCTCACAGATTCACTTCTGCATGAGTTTTTACCAAATAATTGAATAATAAATTACCTCAAAGTTGTGCTCATGAGCTGCGAGGTAGCCATTAGCACTGTATTTATCCAACAAAGGTTGTAGTCTGTCTATCAAACATACTGTGGATCCGTGGTAGGAGGTGGAGTAAATTGGAAAATGTCCAGCAACAAACAAGTAACTGGCACTGTGGGGTAAAATTTTTGTGACATTATATATGTGTATGACTGAAGTGTAACTTCAAAAATGTCCAAGGAACAAAATATTACTCTCATCAGTTTCGTCAAATTCATATTTTAAAAAATAAAGATTATACCACAACATAACAAAATCAATCAGTACTTTAAGCCATGCTTAAATAGTTGTATTTAGATATTTGATGTTTACTTTGGATTGTGTCTTAATTTTTTGTTATTAAATACGTACTGCAAAAAAAAATGATTTTATCAAAACATTACCCAACATTAAATATTTTTTTTACAGAAAAGTTCCCAAACATTTTTAATTTTGATACAAAAAAGATGACGAGTTGATCATAAAATTTATAATTATTTACCGACTGCTGTTCAGATTTTGCTCTATAAAAGTCCACTGCTCTTCTGCAACTAATGGGTCAGCAGGTCCTTTCAACTTTACTTGGGTGTAATCATCAGTGTATCCACATAACATAACCGTATCCACAAAGATAATGCCCACAGTCAAGTTTGTCTTAGCCAATGAGAATTCTTTGTAATAATAAAAGTTTGGGAAATTCCTGAAGAAGAAAATTTAATTTATTTTTTTAAAAATTGTGCTCTAAGAGTGGGAACCTCAGGTTGATTTAAAATATTTTATGTTTTGAAATGTTTTACAAAGATCTGACCATGGTTACTCTAAAAGTCAGTATGCTGAAGACAGAAAAAGTGAGCTTAAGTAAAAGATATCAGTTAACGGCTTTCTTCACTGATATTCCAATAAACAGAATATTTTAAGTGATGAATAATAGTTTTAAATATTTATAGATACAGAAGACAGAGAGAACAGAAGACAGAGACAACAGAAGACAGAGACAGAGAGAACAGAAGACAGAGACAACAGAAGACAGAGACAACGGAAGACAAAATCCCAGCAAATATGCAAAAATTGATCTCTTAAATTTACTTAATTTTTTTTTCAAGTTTTACTAATTACAATTTTAATAGTTCGTTTTTTGTAGACCAGTTAAACTAAAATAAAATAAAATAATAATACATGTAATTATAATGTTTGTTGTAGGCTCACAAAGAAAGCTTGAGGTAAAATGTAGCTTTTTTGAAATTTAGGTATTGTGGGATATAAGCATCTAATAAACTGTTTTACTGTCAAATAAATATAATTGGTTAGACAACAAAGGATATTGCAGTGGTTGCTGTTTGCTTCAAACTATGAGGTATAACACACATAAAAACGTCAAGACACTAAAATTCATGTTTATTACTCAAATATCTACATATGACACTTCAGTTTAGCAGATGAACATATTTCAAGTACATTTATTTTAAATGTAAAGATTATAAAAGGCATATTACAGGCACTGGATGATTGTTCCACTTAAATAATTCAATTACCGTATATACTCGTTCTATAGCCCATTCGTTCATAAGCCGACCCCCTTCATTTGGTAGAGAATAGTATAGAAAGTGTGTAACCCGCTCGTAAGCCGACCCCAAGAGTTGCCTGTATTTTTTTGTTGTTGTTTCTTAAGGTAAATAGTATCGAAAGCATGTACATTAAAATTCGTTGTGGAAAAATTTTTTTTTAAAAACAATTTATTAAAATATTCACAAAAATAAATAAATAAGTTAAGTGCAGATGTTTAATAATATTTTATAGCTTCTGGTAGAGCATTCGCATCTTGTAGAATGTAGACAAAAAACTTGATGATCTACAATAACAACACCAATATTCAATGCACATGCAGAAATCACCTATGACCCGCTCATAAGCCGAACCCCCCGAACATTTTCCCCTAGATTTTGTCAAAAAAATTCAGCTTTAGAACGAGTATATACGGTAAATTTAATTATTTGATAATAAATTTTAGAGTCTTCATAATTGAAAAATAGCCATCAAAACTATTATTGATAAACTAAAATCAGAATTTTCCTTCTTTTTTTAAAGCTAAAATGATATTTTTTTCTCCTTAAAATTAGACTGGAATTACTTGATTTATGAAATATTTGAAAAGTTCATGCATTAAAAGCTATTGTTCCTATGTGTTGAAAACTGACAACTATACTTATATTTTTTGCTTGCAAGATGCAATCAAATTTTTTAGAGGTGAAATGCAATAAATTAACTATTGGTTATGTTCCTTTTTAAAAAAAAATTTTTTTTCGGATACACTGTAGAATGTACTTGTTTAAGTGAAAAAAAGAATACCTGGTAGACCTGGATGATTGCATTTTATAACAATAAAAAGTGATTAAAACTGTAAACTTTCATAAATAATGTAAAGGTCTTTGTAAAAAAAATTATGATTACGTCTCAACTAAAGAAGCAACAAAAAAGATTATTCACAAACAAGAAGAGAACTAATTTTGAATTTTAAGAATAAGTTTGAAGGCAATCCATCAAAATGGTGCATGTTATAAATTTAAAAAGTGCACAATGTTAACTATTCCAAAACCTAAACTTTGAAGTCTTATCTGGTGCCTGGGTTACTTAACCCGTTTTGGTGGAATTCTAATGCCACCCATGCAAGGCAGATTTTAAATTTTAAAAAAAGTAGGTATGTTTGTGAGTATATATATTTGTAGCCTGAATTTAACTAATTAAGTTAATTATGAGATATAACATTTTTTTTAAAAAAAGGAAGATGTCAAAAGAAAATGTTTTAGCAATAAAACATTTTTTACCAAGAGACACAAACTCCTATTTAAAATTATTTACCAAAGTTTTCCAGAGAAATTAGAATTAGAATTTATTAGAACATGAAATTTTCAACAAATATAGGGTATTTATATGTTTAATTAATTAAAAACCAAAAACATATTTAGAAACAAGAATAATTAAACATGAACACTAAAATATTTGTAAACATAACAGAGAGCAATTAGTTTATTTCTGTAAATTAAATTAAGTAGTCATGATTGTGCTTTGTTTATTAACAAATTTGTATATTTTAAAATTGTTATAAAATAAATGTTTATAAAAACCCTGGTTTATGTCAACAGAAAGAAATGAACAAGAAAAGAAACTTCAATTAACACTAAGGATGAACAGTGAAAGCCCTTTGGTTTAGGAGGAAATTTTTTTTTAAAGAAAAAAAGTCTCTTTTTAAAAAAGGGACTAAATTTTTCGTGGAAAAAGCACAGTTGAATAGAGCTGCTCTCCACTTGCATTGATGAATGTCAAGGTCATGTTGGTCCTGGTTGTTTCGGCATAGAGGAAACCTCCTTTTGAGGGGAGGTTGGAGTAATGGAATTGCAAAGATCCTGCTGGCACAGAATTCATGTGCATTGTGCTGATGTCAATGAAGTTAGCCATGCCAGACACAAAGTAATCAATGGTGTTACCTGCCTGTGATTTGACACGTAAATGCTAAAGAAAAAATAAAAAATAAATAATAAGGTGATTTTGGTATTGCAATAAAAATGTTTATAAGTGCAGGTGGTTGAAAATAATTATAATGAGCCTGTCCAAAGACTCTTGTTTTAATCAAATTTTAAACGCGCTTATGGAATTATTTTGTTGTTCTGATTAAGAATTGAGGCCGTGATATTAAAGTTACCTGAAGATAATGTGATAAAATAACCAAAACTAGGTCAGTGATAACACAGATGGAAAACTTAGGTACAGTATTATGTCATCAATGATAGTTTTATCATTGCTTATGATTAAAAACAAACTGCACTATATCTTAAACCTTGTGTCTGTATTTTCCATAATTTTGTTATATGAATTACTAATTATAAATATATTTTTAAAAATCTCAAACAAGCTATAACATCATATTTCTATAATAAGTTGAGCTCTTTTACCTCTGATTATATATGTGGGATTTAGCTGAAAACCTTCTTATAGGAAAGCTTAACCTCTGCCCGTAGGTCATTGATGCTGCAGTTTATGAGTCATGTCTTCACACACAACTTTTGCTAAACTCTTAGCTACAGTTTAATTCATCTTGTCCCCTAAGCTAATTAGTAAGCCAAAAGGTGTACATTTATTAATTTCAGTGACCTGAGCCATAAAAACAACATCCAATACCTGAAGATTGTGATCATGCCCTGACAAATGACCATTGGCCTTGTATGTGTCCAGCATGGGGTCTAATTTCTGTACAAGGCAATCTGTTGGTCCATGTTCAGCTATTGAATAGACGGGGTAGTGACCGGCAGTGAATAAATAGTTTGCTCTGTGGAAACAGAAAAACCAGATATAAAAATGTGTATGTCTTGCTGATGTCCTTTAACAGTAGTTCTCAAAGGTGGCAACAAATTAAATATAATATAATAGAAATAAGAGCAGAGCCTTAAGGAGTTTTTAAATGGGTGACCTTGGAATATAAGCCAGCTATTGACTTGCAACATAAAAAACTTATCAAACTTTGATAAGCAGATATTTGGAAATTATTTTCAATCAGAAGAGAGATATTTGTCTCACTTATCAAACATTGTAAGTCTCTAATTCAGTAACGCAAATTTTTAAAATAGAACCTGTGACATAATAGTCAAAAAATGTTTAAAATTGATTTATCTTAAAGCAGGGCTTACACAGCTCATAGCCAGTCTCCACATGAGATTATAGGCTCTTATAAATTACGATAACATGTGCCCAAATAAAAATACAATATTTTGACACTATTAGATTTAGACAGAAAATAACATTGAAAGCTTTATTTCTTTTGATTCTCAAGAATGTAGGAATCAAAGACCAACTTATATATTAACTGGAATTTAGTATCCCTAAAGGGGTTAAAATGAAGATGTTGGCGTTAATCATTGCTTGACAGAATTAAATTAAAATACATTTAAGGTGTTTTTATTGGATAAATTATTTTTATGACAATCTGCATTAACAAAAACCACTGTATACAAATACATTTTGGCTGAAAAAGTTTGCAGACACTTTTTCACTAATCATTGCGAGTGGATAGTTTATTCAATAAACATTTAGCCTACAACCCAAACACTTCACAGATGATATAATTATTAGTTCTACCATTTATTTAGTTACATTGTATGAAATAAAGTAGCATTCCCAAACTTTGGAAAATTAATATAATACTTAATTATTTACTTAACCTGAACATGCAACAAATCTAGCAAAAACTTTTAAATGTATTTTAATTTAAGTCTCATAAAATCAAATGACAAAGTGTGAGTTAGGTCATTATTGATCTTTATCTCCTTTCTGTAACCTTGTATTTGGTATTACGTGGAAATACAAGGCATAATTAAAGTTGTATGTTACCTGCTCTTCTTTAAAGTCTCCTCTATAAATGTCCATTGAGCATCAGCAGTGACCCTATTCTCAGGACCTTTAGGTTTCACATTTGTAAAATCATCAGTTGATCCACACAGCTGGACAGTGTCAATAAATACAAATCCCACCGTGTGGTTGCCATCAGCAAAGGGAAACTCCAAGTAATAATAAAAGTCAGGATAGTTCCTTCAGAGATAAAATTATACAAATATTATCTACAAAAAATGCGTTTCTTTTTCATTGCTTTAAAAGAATCTTTATATCATTAAGTACATTTTGTAGTTCAGGAAAAATATTATACTCTCAATTTTTAACTAAAACCATTAGAAAATGAAAACCTTAAAGAAATTAACCTACCTTTTTAAATAGTGACTTTTGATGTTCATTAAAAAATTAATCTCACACTGTTTGCGCAAATCAGCAAATTTAAAGACAAAAAAATGCTCCCTGACAAGTTTATTTACTGAGATTATAATTCAAATTTCAGTGTTAAAACTGCTAATTTGTAAGCAATCATCAGTCACAAATACTTGCCATCTGGTAGAGTACTTTCGAGTAGAGAATTTGAGCAGTGACATTGCCATGGTGATCATGGTTACCAGCAACAAGATACCATGGAATCTGTAAGGATTTAGCTGTGTAGACATTTTCAAACGTTGCCTATGGTGATAAAAAAAACAGAGGTGATTTAAAGAATAATGTTGAACAAGGCCATCTCATAACACAGTAAGAAAATATTTTACTTAAATTGTGTTAAGTCAGAAAATTTTCAGCTGTATAAAATATACAGAAGCAAGTAAAAATGAATTTTAACTTAATAAGATGCAGGTACACACAAAAAAATGTATCTTACACATGTGTTATAAAATTCTCCATGACAAGTATTAAAATATTAGGTAAGAGTAAAAAGGAGCCAACTAAACCAAAAGAAGTCATACTGACCTTAAATCTGATGTCATTAACATCCTTTACACCATCATAATAAAAGTTATCCCCCAACTCAAGAACAAACTGGGGAGAGTAGAGATCTGCTATTTTCCCCATCTCTGCAGCAGTGGAGCGCTCATAGTATGTGCTGTAAGGTGCATAGTCCACTCCTCCCATGTCCCCAATGATGAGGAATCGAAGACTTTCAACGGCATAGCTACCTAAAAATAATATGTGATATACTAATATATCAAAATTTCAGTCGTAATACCAATGGTTGATGGTTCATGTAGAGATTAAATTATTAAAATGCTTTAAAAAATAAAATGAAAGACTTTTAATATGAAATGGTTTTCCATAAAGATTATCAGTAAGTAATTTTTAAATGGTTTTATTGGAAGTATGTACAAACTATACCATACATGCAAGTGTAGCAATACAAATACATACATTACAATCAATGTTCCCTCTAAGGTTTGCCGGTTGTTGTGCAAAATAAAAAAACTCGTGTGCAAAGTTTCACAGTGTAACATTTTTGTGTGTGCAAAATTTTTGACATCCCACAAAAATACATGCATCAATTGGACTGATATACTTTATGTGACAAAAACTTTTATCAAAATAATATAGTAGATTATAATTAAATAAACAAGCATTGTTTATTCCTGTTGAACAGTATTTATCATGTATAAAGCAACCAAATGCCAACATACCCATATGCCGCTAATCTATTCTGTGGGCACTCTGGCATCTGTCTTTCAAAGAGATCCATCTTTTATAGACTTCGTCAAGGTTGATCTGATGTCCATCATTCTGATAAGATTTAATCCTCATAAGCATCTCTAAATGTAACTCCTCCAACCTATTTCTAGATTTTACTTTTATAGAATTCATTAGGCTGAATCCACGTTCGCAATCAGCGCTCGATGAAAGAAATGTAGCACAAATATCCAATAGGATGGCAATGTCGCTGAATTGTTCCTCAGTCCTGACAAACTGAATCACCTCGCCGAAAGTCTGCATCAACCCACATTTCTTTTTTTCTGCAAGCACAAATCTTAAATTACGATACTGATCCATAGGTTTTCGCAAAATGTCTTCGTATTTTGAAAGAATGCCCTGTATCTAGAAAGTAGTCCACCAAGTTCTGCTAGTCCAAAATTAAAATTTGACGTGTCGACTAACACTGACATTTCAAATATTCCCCATTGCATCAAGTCGCTTTCAGGAAAACGAGAGTCCATGTGCAAACACAGACATTCAACGAATTTGAGGATGGGACTCATGTTTACATCCTTACAGCCTGAAAGCATTTTAGCACCCTCTGCAGACCAATGAACATTTTCACCAAGGCACTGTCCTCGTAGCTTATTGATCCTTCCTTTTACAAACTGGTATGCCTCGATGGTCGTTAGATTTTTCCTTTGTAACAGTTTGCTTAATTCGGCAAGTTCTCCAACTACTTCATCAATGACACTAAATACAAGTTCGAAACTGAGTATCTCTGAGCTTCTTTAAACAATATTTATTGACTGCGTCATTATAGAGACGTACCTGCTCTTTGCAGTATTCAGTCAGTACTTGAATGTTTCTCAACAATGCTTTTAAAGCAAAGTGCCGTGAAAGCCATCTGACTTCGTTTAATGGCTTGAAGGCAACGGAATCACATTCTAAGACCGTAGCTAGTTCAGTGAACTGGGCTTTCCGTGTTGACGACCTACAGAATAATGTGTACACGGTTCTAAGAAATGTTTCAATGTCTATCATTAAAGGCATGTGTTTGCACGCATCATCTATTCCTAAATCTTCACGATGGGCAACGCAGTGTTGCTCCAGCAGATGCGTCGGCGAAGAATAGCTGCAACTCCATTATTCTTGCCAAGCATAACCGATGCTCCATCAGAAGTGAACATAACCATTTACTGCAAGTCCAGTGCATTCTGTTGATAAAATTTGTTTATTGCTGATTCCAGAGAAAGACTGTCACATGAGGACAGAGACAAAATTCCAACAAAGACTGTTTTGTAAATGTGACTGGCATTTGGTCGAAACTTTGCGTACAAGATTAACATTTTCGTTACTGATATATCAGTACTCTCGTCTACTGTTAGTGTGTGGAAATTTGCATTGCGAAGTTCGCTAATTATAGCATCCTTCACTACAGAATTGATATAGTCAACAAACTCGAATGCGTAATTCTTGCTGCGCCAGCTATCAGGCATTGAAACATATTTAGCCATATGGTTATGTATGTCTTGAATAGAATTCATAGAAGTATTCATATTTATAGCCAAGAGAACGTTATCAATCAACATTTTTACCTGGTCAGCTTTAGCACTTTTGCGATGTGCTGCTTCTTGTCTCATTTCTCGATCTGGGAGACTTTCTGTAAACATTTGAAGTACACCTCCTGTCTGCAGAGAGCGAAGTTTCTGCACTGCTTCTGTGTGTAGTTTTTGCTTTATATGTCTTTTCAGATAATCCAGCTTCCAAGCCTCCCATCTCTTCCCTTTGGAGGAATCTCCTCCTGCGCTTGCTTTGGAACAAATTTCACAAACCACATGGTCGTCAACTTCACGATATTTAAAAATTACACCCAGCTTGACTGTCTGCTCTAACAAGGAATCTGGTAGCGCTGCTTGCACAAATTCATCGAGCCATTCTATCTTAAAATTTGATCTACACGTTTTTTTAGAAAGCGAATGACTCGATGATTCGCTTAACTGACGTTTAGACATAATGGCTAAAAGGTTATTTAAAGATAACCAGATACACTTATAATAAATCAGAAGATACTCTTGAATTCAATTTATATTCACTGTGCACAAACACTTTGTCAGGAACTTAAATAAATGGTGGCGGAGGATAAAACGAGGCAAGCTCTTCCGACATTTATAACTTTGTTTTAATAAATAAAGAAGAAAAAAACACTTTAAAAAATATTTTAATCAAATGAAAATAAAAAGATTGACAGATGAAAACAGAGTGTCCCCTAAATAAATCCTGCTCCTGGTGTCCAAGGGAAACTTAGTTGTTTCAAACCACTCCTTTCACCACACTGTCACCCCAACACAACCCCCATTGTTTATATTACTAACAATACTCAGTTGGAAGGTTTCTTGAATGTTTGTTTAGTCAAGTAAATATAATAGTAGATTGTGAGGCTCATACCTTATACCAGTGCTTCTCAAACTTTTTAGTATGTCGGGCCGGCAGGAATTTTTTCCATTGCGCCAGGGACCGGTGATCTATTTTCTCTGCACTGACACTTTTTCCTGTCCTTTTTTTAGAACTTCTGCGGACCGGCGGCGGATGGTCCGCGGACCACCACTTTGAGAAGCACTGCCTTATACCATACTATACCCTGCACCAATGTTACTATAGGTTACCATAATAGCATGGCTCGGTCCTGTTAAATATTAACTGGTTAACAGTAACTTCAATTCCGACAAATAAGCATATTAGCCGAAGTTCATGCTGTATACGAAGTTCATGCTGTATACTCACCGTATGTGTGTAAATCATTTTGAAACATTAATTTTGTTTGATTAAAATATCAACACGCCTGGTTCGTGACATCAAAGTCTCTGTTGTAAGTAGTCGGCGAGTGATATCAAAGTCTTTGTTCTGCTTCATGGCTTGTCACCAATGTCAATTAATTTTATTTATTTATTTTAAGGGAGTGTTTGATATTTTTCCTCCTGGATGTGAGAGATGGGAGATACGTTCTTGACATTTAAACTTGTTTTCTTAATTGAATTTTAACAACACTGCAGCCGAGTCCCAGGTAGAATAAGAAATAAAGTTGCTACTAAATTTTCTGGCAAAGGCGCAGAAATTCTATTTTTTCCCTATTGAAATTTGCTGCGCGGGAACTCAAAACTGCTGCGCGGCATCTGCCAGATAGCTGCGCGGCCGCGCAGCTTAAAGGGAACATTGATTACAATATGTTAGGAGTGATCATTGAAACACACACACAAATTAATAGTCAACTTCCATTTATAGTAGTAATCTTCATTTACATTATGCTGCCACCCATTCATAATGGATCCTCGTAGTGCTAAAAACATAAATGTTAGTAAGATAATGACAGAGGGTTTTAATGACTGAAGAGAGAAAAAGTGAAGGTAAGAAAAATTAATGAAAGACAGAGAGAGAGAGTGGGGAGGGGGGGGAGTTGCTAATCTATATTCACCAGAACAAAATCAAGAGCGAGTAGTGTGCAAATGAGCATGACGAATGACCCTCGCTGGGGTCGACCAATCAACCGAAGTGGATTCAAAAGGGGGGGGGGATGGGCATGTTTCGAGACAAACAATGCTTCCTGCGTTCACTTGCCTTGTTCCTTCACAGCATAACATGTTGTTCGTAGTGTAGTGGTTATCACGTCTGCCTTAGCCGAAACATTATTTTTTTAAATGTTTGTTTGTGCCCGTTCTTTTCCCCCTTTTTTGCGAATATAGCTGACCATTGCTAGGGTCGGCCAATCACAGTTTATGGTTGGCAAGCTAAGTTGGTGCAGTGCGCATGTCTCAAGATCATCAATACGACAGCAATGTCGTCCCCCCCACCCCCCCCAACGTTCATTCATGTTGTCCTAATTTCTTTGTGCAGTAGTTTGTGTCCGTTCTTCCCCCCCCCCTGCACTATCTATGAGCAAGTCTGTGGTGTATACTACGCCACGGGTTGTATCTAGATATGAAAATTTACAATACTGAGGCTGGTATGAATGTGAATCATTCATATTAATTATAATTAAATAATTATAAATTATACAGTATAAGTATAGTTAAATAAGTATAATGTCTTATCTTATCTTATCAATACAGACGCTCCTTCTATGCAGAAGATAATTGCGTCCACAGACCATAACAGATGATCTGTTGGCAAGTGATGCAGCGTTCACAGGCCACGGCTTTGTGGGTTCCACACATTACCCAGCCGCCTAACTAGTGTTAGGTACCCATTCCGAGCTGGGTGACTCAGGGACGCCCTAGGCCCCGGGAACAAAGTCCTTGCCTTGACATGGATTCGAACCCGTGACCATCTGTATGCCAGTCGAGCGCGCTGCCATTTGACCACCGCGTCCCCCATAATAGTGTATTATATTATTATATTTATATCGTCAATATTGTTATATATTTAATTTAATTAATATACTGTTTTAATAATACTATAGTTATAGGATTACTATACTATATATTAATATTATATAATATTAAATATTAATATATAGTATAGTAATAATTGTATAATATAGTATTACTATTACGGTAATCCTGTATTTCAGCGCATTTTATATTTCAAGTAATCATAAAAACATTTTTTCAAACTTACTTCATTAATTATTATTATGAAATCTATTTTAAAATTAAAACATTTTTTGTTGAAGTTTAAATAAAGTTACTATTTTATGATTTGTACGAAATACAAATTTGTATATTTCACTATCTTCTGTGACTAACGGCGCCATTGTTGTTGGAAGTCTGCTTTTAAAAACCTTTTTCTAAGTTAAAAACCCCTTTAAACTCAACAAAACACAAGAAAAACTAATTGTAAAGCATTAAATTAAATTTTAGATACTTTTTTTTATTTCTGATTTAAGTTTTTAAATTAGTAAAAGTAGGTTATTTTATTTATTTTGTTCTAAAATTTTTTAATGCGCTGAAATAAAGGATTAACTTCTATTACTATTAGTCATTAGTCTACATGTATTAGAGTTTAGAGTATTAGATAAAAGATAGTATTAAAAAATTATAGTTAATTTATAAGTAAAAGCAAAGAGAATGGTGCGCTCCATATAATATAACATATGGTATTTTTGGCTGCTATATTTTATTTTTAATTTAAAAAATAGACAAACCTAACCCAGACCCTAAAACTACAACCTTAATTACGTTTATGGATAGAATAATTGCACTTATTCACTTATTCCCTTTTCAAGTGTAATAAAACAAACCCTTAAAAACAAAGTTTTTGACTATAAATCCCTTATATATGAGACAGAACTGAAAGTATTGATTATGTTCCAACGCGACAAACATTTACAGCCTGAATCTGTCTTAACTTTCCTTTGCTTTATAACCCCCTGGGGGGCGGGTGGGAGAGGGGAAAGATCTGGTCACCTATCGCTGGACCGAGCTCAGCGTGACACGTAAAATGTAAACAAAAGCACGCCGGTACTTCGATGGGTCGCGTCAACGCGTGACTCAACAATCACGTAAAAAAATACAATAACAAACAGTGAATTTGAATTACATACGTTATATTAGGATAAACTAAAAATGCATTAATTTAATTACGGTACGTTCGATCGATCTGAAATTTTGATACGATGCATTGTTAGGTAAGACGGGTCCGTGTGCCAAATTTCAGCTCGATCGGATCACGGGAAGTGGGTCATTTTTTACTTTTATTTTTCCGCCCGCCCATGAGATGACCACAGAGACGGCGGTGAAGTTAATATAAGGGATTTAAAAATACATTTCATTCCCGGAAGTACACCTCCCTCTGCTATAACAAGTAAATAGTTAAGCGCACCGTTCTCTTTGCTTGATTAGTCATTTATTACAGTTATAGTATAGTCTATATTATATTATATTTAAGTATTAATTTATAGTTATAGTTCTTAGTTATAGTACTATATTATAGTATTAGTATTAGTAAGTATTAGTCTATAATTAGTATTAGTATTAGACTAGTATTAAATACTAGTATTAAATTAGTAAGTTAGTAAGTAAGTATACTGTTATTTTAAAAAAATATATATATAGATTTAGATGTACAAAAGATGTTTCACTAGAAATATTACTGCATAAATATTCTATAAATCCCAGTTTTTTAAAAAATGGACTAAAGATTAGATGTTCTAACTTACCAGGCAGTAAAATTCCAAAAATACACAACAAAACAATGTTGACATTCGCCATTTTGAACCAATCACATGACATACAATACTTAAACAGACTTTTGTTTTTATACTCTCTTTTCGCAGGGTTCTATAATAATTTTAATTAGCAATTCTTATAACTTTTATCAAATAAACCTAAATTTTCAGATATTACAAAATTTAACTTTATTTTTTTATAATATGAATATGTAAATACATTTACCAGCACATAAGTGCGTTTATTACAAAAAAATAAGCAAAAATACATACAAAATTAAACGAGCTTCATAATCATGACAATAAAGTCTCAGTGATGTCGTCATATATAGCAACCAAAATGGCATCTTTGGACGCCAAAAATGGTCATGGGTTCTGTCAAACACTAACTTTTTCAGACGTTCAAGAAATCGTTTTTTCACACAATGTAGTTTTTAAAAATTATTTTGTACTTATTGAGATTTGTGTATTGTCCAGATTTTTTGGTAGATTTTAAAAGGATAAAAGTGGGTTTAGACAGTGGATTGCAATCCCTTGTGTTGTGGCTTACTTGTGTGGTATACTTATTATATTATAAAATTATTTAATTTATATTATAAACAAGCTGACCCGCGGCGTAGCATACTCCGCTAATGATTTAGTGATGGGTGAAGACTTTCTGAAAGATACAGTTGTCAAAATGGGGTGGGTTTGGGCAAAGGACTGTGAGTGAATGAAAAGAAGGTACTCCGGAAAGACCCGTGGCGTAGCTTACGCCGCAGACTTGCTCATCATAGAAAGTGCAAAGAACGGTTTTGGGGGGGGGGTGAGAGTATTGACACAAAAAAGCAGCACTAATTAAATTAAAAAAAGCAAGTAAACGTAAAGACATGCACACTGAGGTTGTTGTTACCCGCCTTCCATTTATTAACTGCCGTTCACTCGCGTTGTTTTGATTTCTTCATGCTGTAGTTTGTGTCCGTTCTTTCTCCACTCTCTTTGCACTCTCCATGAGCAAGTCTGCGGTGTATGCACGCCGCGGGGCGTCTAGTTTCATAATAATTAAAAATCCTCAAATACTATTTTTACATCCTTCCCTTTTCAAAAATTAAAATATAAGTATAAGCTAAAACAATGATGTCATATAATATTTTTTATACAAAATCGATCGCAGCGCCACCTAACAGCACTTACATCCATACAGACAACAGGAATCAATATACATAATTAACATTCTTGATTTATCCATGCTTGATAAATACGAAATATTGTTGTTGTTTGTTGAGCCTTCTCGTCCATGAGGGGCATCCACTGATCATCGTCGGCGTCTGCGATTCCTCCAAGGGCATAGGCCACCTACGAGAGACCTCCAGGGATCTCTATCCTGGGACAGCTTCTCCAGGATCTTCCATTCATGGCCAATTCTCTTGATATCTGCCTCCAATTCTCGGCGCCAAGTGTTTCTTGAACTGCCTCTTTTCCGCTTACCCTGTGGGTTCCATTTCAGGGCTTGCTTTGTTGTGTTAGAAGCAGGTTTTCTTAGTGTATGACCAATCCACCTCCACCTCTTCTGGATAATCTCTTCCTCAATGGGCTTCTGTTTTGTCCGCTGCCACAGTTCCTGGTTGCTGATTTTGTCTGGCCAGTGAATTCTGAGAATCCTTCTTAGACAGTTGTTGATGAAAGATTGGATTCTGGTCAGGTTTATGGCCGTTGTTCTCCATGTTTCGGCTCCATATAGCAGCACAGGTTTTACCATAGCGTTTAAAATCCTTACTTTTAACTTGCTGCCTAAGTTAATAGAGACCCAAACATTCTTGAGTTGCTTGAAGGCTACTCTTGCTTTTCTATATAAAAATAGGATTTGAGGATTTTATAATTATTATGAAATACTTTGTGTACATTTCAGCAAGTTTAATATTTCATATTTTTTTAACGAAATATTAAACTTGCTGAAATGTACACAAAGTATTTCATAATAATTATAAATCCTCAAATCCTATTTTTATATCGTTTCCTTTTCAAAAATTAAAATATAAGCTAAAACAATGACGTAATATAATATTTTTATACAAAATCGATCGCAGCCCCACCTAACAGCATTACAAATTTGGCAGCGCCACCTAACAGCATTATAATTACATCCATACATACAGACAACAGGAATTATGTATATTGATTATACTTATAATATAATAATAGTAATAGAATTTTAAAAAAAATAGAATAGTGAATAGTGAAGAATAGTAATAGCCGATGTGTCGATGCCGATAGCCTTGCATGCGCCCTGCTTCAAACAGCTTGCATATTCAATTGTATGCAACATACATGAAATTTAAAAAAAAATAATTATTATAATGTCATAGTCATATTAGTATTGGACCTAGGCTAGTGGTGTCCAAACTTTTTTTTGCAAAGAGGGCCATGTTCCATGATGTCAGTATTGAATTTGTGAAGGCTGCGTTAAAATAATAATAATAACTAGTAACTAGATACGACCCACGGCATAGCATACGGGGCATACGCTGCAGACTTTCTCATAGATAGTGCAAAGAACAGACACAAACAGCAGCATGAAGAAATGGGAACGAGAGTGAAAGTTGAGAAGACCGCGAAGCATATTTAGTCTTGAGACATGCGCAGTGCGGTTGAGCTACCACCCCCCCCCCTTGCACCACCCTTGCTTGCCAACTATATACTGTGATTGGTTGACCCTAGCGAGGGTCATTTGTCATGCTAGATTGCTTGCATCTTGTGCTTGTGCTTGTCCTAATTTCTGGCGAATTAAATATATAGATGTTTTAAGTTTATTTATTTATTAATTATGGCATTGAATCATTGACATACAATTCATACATTGATGAGTATGATTGAAACTAAGTTACAAATACAATTGATATTTTGTGAAGTTTATAAGGGCTCAAAAAACTAATTAATATCTCATTCATTTCCATTTCCATGAATACAAATTATTCAAATTGGATAAATAATGGACACATTATAGAATAAATGTTAATTTTATACTTTGTAACTTACAAAAAAGTTGAAGTATAACTAGGGTCAAAAATGGTGTGTCAAAAATTATAATGAAAAATCATTAAAAAAATTTTAAGCACACCAAAACCAAATCCTGACCCAGTTTGCAAAATAATCAAAATTACATCATCGGTTTTCACACATAATCAAATTTTACACACATAGTCATAAGAGCACACTACTACATCAGCTTTTTGTAATAAATATCCACTTGGTAAAAAATAAAAGTCATTGGTTTTTGCCATCATGTGATGTCATCATAGTTTGTACTCAAACAGAACATACGGTAATTATTAGCTTTACTTATAAATATAATGTTGACTTTTAAAAAAATCACACACGCCAGTTAAAATTAAACATGAGCTATATTTGGCCTGCTGGCCAGACTTTGGAATCCCTAGCCTACCTTTTTGTGCATGTATGCAGCTGCCATGTAATACATAATATAGAAATCTTTTTATTGTTTGACAAACTTAATTTGCCTTAATTTTGTGTATTCTATCAAAATTAAAATTTAACAATGTCTTCAAAACAGGAGTATGAAGGTAAAGAATTGCTAGCAGAAAAGCTTGGAATTCCTCCATTCAAAGATGGAAAAGATGCACAGAAACCACTTTTTATTTCTTTTATTTATGACAATATTATGTTTGCTACTGAAAAGGGATTTCCATGGTCCCAGATTCCTCAAGTGGTGAAATTTGCTCATGAACTACTAAAAAGAATGTTAGGTGAGAATAATTATAGGTTAATATATGGCCATAAATTAATTCATTAACTGCCCATTCAGTTTGGCTAATTATAATTTTAAGGAGACAAAAGAAATAAGGGAATGGAACACAATGTTGACTAGCTTTAATGCTAAGTACAGTGTGGTTATCTGCAATCAAGTTTGCTAAAATAAAAATCACAATCTTTTATGTTACCTTTAAATTTAAAAAATCTCTGCTGAAGCTCTTAAGATAAAATAAATGTCTAAGACAAGTAAAGGCTTTGTATCAGTTGATTAAGAACTTTTCATGAGTTAATCATATTAAATAAAAATAATTAGCGTATTTTGAATTATGACTTGGGTATTTTTAATCTATTCCTATTTTGAATAAATAATATTTTACAAATTTTGCGTAAATACATGTAATTTCAAATACATGTAATGTAAAAACACATTGTTTATAAATTTTTAGTATTTTGAATATATCAATGTCCATTTGTTTATTTTACTAAAACTATTAACAACAAGTGATGCACATTGAAAATTCCGCATGAACCTGATAATAGGAAGAAAACAAAATATGTTTATAATATATGCTAAGATTTAAGTGCTGCCCTTTTTTAATATAAGTAATTAAATTGCATGAAGGATCCAATAATAGTGAGCATGGCAATGTATTATACTATGTAAAGTAATATGCTTATCAAATTGCTTTGAAATATAGTCAAAGATCTGAATTTGAAAGTAGAATTTTGAAGTGTGAATGTTTTAATTTAAAAATTTCAAACTGTTCACTGCCATCTCCAGTTTTCTTGTACTTTTCAGTTGAAAAACACAAACTATCTGATGTTGTCGTAGACATGAAGGAGCTCTTCCCACTATTAGATTCACTAGAAAGCCATCAAAAGAAACAATACACAGATTTCCTTTACCAAACTGTACTTCTCCATTACAACCTTTACAAATATGTCTTCTCAAACCTAAGGGGACTGGTTTGCCCACTGGTAATGATAAACATTTCCTAAAAATTCTCTGATAAACTGTTTATAAACACTTTCCTTTTATTTCCTAGATTACATTTAAAGGAGATATTCTTTATCAAGACCTTAAAAGTGTGAACAGTTCTTTTAAAAATGATAATTTTAAGTTGCTAGGTTATGTTATATATTCATTGGGCTTTATTTGGATATATTGTGAGTTAATGAAAAAATTTAGAGGATAAAAATGTGCCAATTTGTATAGTTCTAATTCTAATCAAGAAGTGATTTGTTTTAAAACTGACTTTCTCAACAGTTTGTTTGAAAAAAAATTAATTATACTATAATAAGTGACTTTTATATAAAGTGGAAAGATAATTTAATATCAAGAACCAAATAAATATGAATCAATTTTTTTATATTTTTCTAAGGTTCGTAAAGAGGTAATAGTGCCTCCTAAACCACTTCCTCTGTTCAAAGGCAAAGTTAAGGCTGTTTATGAATATGAAGAAAAGCTCAAGGAACTTGAGGACCAGGAAGCACAAGCCATAACAGAGCTCAGAGAAAAGATGGCCAAGTAAGATCACTGTTGTTGTGATTAATTATGGGTAGCTGGATAGCGAAGTCAATAGTGCGCTCGCCTCACAAGCTGAGGGGCGTGGGATCTAGCCCACGTTAAAGCCACAATAAAAATGATGAATGACTAACGCTAAGAAAGTACTGCGCTGACCTGGAAGGGAGATGGGGCGCCAACCAAGGTCTACCAAGCCCCTAGTAAGTTCTAATGGAAACATTAGGGCCCCCTACGACCATCGGTTATAGGATTAAAAAAAAATTATGATAACCATAAATTATTTTCTTCTTATACACTTGAGGCATGCTGATGAAACATTTTTTTATAGTTGAATTAAAGATGTTTTAAAGTCATTATGAAAACAAATTAATGAAACATAAATTATAAATAATTATTTAATACATTTTAACTTGTCAACAGTTTAAGCAGTGACACATTTGGATACAAGTCCCTCAGTGATCTAGATAATGAACCAACACCATATTCTAGAAAAGTAAGATTTTAAAAAAAATTTATGGTCTTTTTTTTTAAATGTCATACCATTTAAAACACAATCACTTTAGCAAACATTTGTATTCCACTAATCGGGCAAAGTTGGTCATTTAACAATTTCAAAACTGATTATACACTGAGGAAAAATTCACATTGATCAGTCCTCTTTCAGGATGTCATATTTGTATTAGCTTTGTTGATTATTACTGCATAATTACTACCTGAAGTGTTTACAAATTTTTTTAAACTGTTTCCTTTACGTCATCCATTTACTTGTTACATTATTATTTGAAATCATTTAAATGTTTCACAAAATCTACAGATGTTGGAAGAACTGGTCCAGGATATTGTGTCAGGAATCGCAGCCAAAAAGACAACAGAGATTCTCACGAAAGCTGAAGTGGTTGTACAAGACTTGCATTTCAAGCTGGTGAAGACATTAATTCCACGGCCCTGTGATTTAGGTCTGCCTTCAATATTTTGAAAAATCTCCAAAACCAAAAAGCTAGAAGACTTAATTATTTTAAAAGTTATATAAAATCTCGAGTTGTATTGATAACATATTAATTTTCTCCATCTCCCCCCTCCACACACACACTTTACCGATGCATACAAACTGAAAATCAGGATAGCAGTCTACACATGAATTGTTCTTGCTTTTGGGTTCTGTCATGTGCATCATAGTCAGTAGATCTCCACTTGAGATACAGCCTCTCTAGTATTATTACCCAAAATGTATAAAGAGTGTCAAAAGTTATAAAAAGTGTCAAAATTTACATCAGGTTAAATAGTATTTAATATTATTGGCCATTTTTAAATAACATCCATATTTAGAGGAAAAGGGTACACATTTCTTTTCTTGCAGACTGCCTGCCCCTTTCTATATTTTCAAAGATCACTGCTTCGAGCTTAGAGTTAAATTTTTATTTCAAATTAGATCAAGTTTAAGAGGGTTTCATTTTGGCTGTTCATTAATGTCAAAATAGCCATAAACAATTAATCCCCAGATAGCTTCATGGAGCTCCAAACAAGCAAACACAAGATTATGTTTGGTGCATTGAACACTAGATTATGTTTGGTGCATCGAACACAAGATTATGTTTGGTGCATTGAACACTAGATTATGTTTGGTGCATTGAACACTAGATTATGTTTGGTGCATTGAACACAAGATTATGTTTGGTGCATTGAACACTAGATTATGTTTGGTGCATTGAACACAAGATTATGTTTGGTGCATTGAACACTAGATTAGCCTTAGATAAAATGAAGTCTCATAGCATAACAAAGATAATGTCAAAACTAAAGAGATTGATGATTTTTAACAAAAATTATTTCAGGAATACCACGCCAGTTTAGCCTGCGGCCCTCCAGAACACCAAGTGCACAAAAACTAAAAGAACTACCGATGTCATCAAAATCTACCAAGCAGGGAAGTAATTCTTCCAGCATTAGCAAACGTTAATTTTAACATTGCAAGACACGAAATCATCAGCAAAAACAAGCAAAGAAAAGGAAACTACTCTCCTTAAACAAAAATGTAAATTTAAAAAAAAATAACCTAAAAGTGTTAAGTCATGTATAAATACTATGTGCTGGTCAAGTTTAACAGCTGTTTTGGTGGATTGTCTTTCAACATGCATGGAGAAAAATTTTGGAACTTTGTCAGGGGATAGAATTAAGTTACTCTGTCATTAAAGAGTTAAATTTAAACAGTGATTACTGTTGCCAAGGAAAGTGATACTGTAACTATAGGCAACATCAAGGCTAACCAAGAAACTTGAAACAATATTTTATGCCAGCTGTTACAAGGGAAATAATGTCCTAAGAGGATATTTCAGTGGTATTACCCAATAAAAAAGTAACAACTAAGGTATAACAAATCTGAGAGTCATATGATCTAAGATGTAACTCGATGAAAAAAAAATAATTGTATAGCAAACACATCATTTTAAATTTTCTGTCCAAGAAATTTCAGAAGGCTGTAAGCTGTATTTCTCTTTTTGTCAACTGTTCAGCTGCCATTCTAAAAAAACATTGATTGCATTTTTTCCCCCACTCTGAGTATTAAAAAAAAATCCATGTGTAATTAAAAGTAGTTTTTTGAAATTGTAAATAATAATATTCCACTTTATTTTTTTAATGTAAATAATTAGAATTTAATTGTTAGTCTGTACATCCATTTCTTTCCCTACTCTTGAACATAATTAAATAATCTTTATTTTTAATCTCATTTTCTTTGTTTTATTGCTATATTTTATTGAATAAAAATAAAATTTAAAAATCTGCAGGAAAAAAAAAGATTCTTTAAACAAAGGCAGTGTAAAAAAGTTTTCAAGGTTCTTTATTTTGAAAAAAATTAATGAATTGATGTAAACAAGCACAATGTAAAAGTTACATGTAATTAATAAAACAAATATATAATCAAAATTCAAGTTTTCTACTTTTAACAAATTTATTACAGCAGTCTGAATAAGAAGAAGATAGTTTATATAAGGTATTTAAAAAAAATAGAGTAAAAATTGGATTAACAAATCAATTGCACCTACAGAATGTCATGTCAACAAGAGGGCCAATTTCATGACTACAATTGCTTTTTTTCAACAGAAACTCAAGTAACTTTCCTCCATATTGACAAACTTCTTTGTCAACTGAAGGGGTTTAAAATTCACAACATAAATGTAACAATTATAAAGAATTTGACAAAGTAATAACCAGTAATAAATTGCATATTTTTGTGTGACCATAAATCAATATCTTTAATGTCTTAAATTTTTAGTTAAAACCCAATATGTGGGTTCTTTTAGAACTAAGCTCTTCAATTGGACTTAAAAATATAGTCAGAAAATTAAGCAAATGTAAATAAGCTTTAATACTATATTTATAAGTGCTTTTTATAATTACTACTCAAAATAACAATAGTAATTAAAAGCAGTTGCTGTTAAATATCTTATAAATATTTTCAAATTTCAACACTACAAAAGCAATGTGGTTAAACCAGGAGAATTATCACTCCAACTATAGATGTGATACACCTGGCAAAATATTCAATTACTTAAACACAACTCTTTCACAATCCTACTGAAAAATGATATTTCAATATTGGGGCCAACAGCTGTGAAAATACTGCAGCAGATTTTGAGTATTCACTTGTGTTACAGAATCTCAAACTCACTTGTATACAATAGTAAATGAAAATATTTATAAATATAGAGTTTAAAAGTCAACGAAAAAAGTGTATAAATATAATTGAGCAAATAGATCACAAATAATTTAATATTTTTTGTCAATAAAAGCCATAAAAAAAAGTTTGTGACCATCAAATTTTCTGATGTTGGTAAAAATATATATCAACTAAAAAAATGAAATCTTTGAGTCAAATAAGAAATAAATTGGAATAAAATTGACATCACTCCTTAACAAAAATTAAAATTGCAGCCTTTTTTATTATAAACGTATTTGTTAAGGCTAATAATTAATAGAATTTTAGATGGAGTTATTACTGATAGTGGAAAAAACTGCTGAATTCCAAAACATTTTTAATATAATTTTTTGTTTGATGCATATATTATTTATCATAAAATTCTCTTTGAGGAAAAATATAAGAATTAATTAACACTATTTTTTTCCTAAATTTAAATTTTCATTTTATACATTAAAAAAATAAACTAAACATTCTTTAGATGTATTCACTATATTCAACTTCTTTTTACACATTGCAAAAGTTACTTTTATTTTTTAAATACATTTTAATCTGATATCACATGTTATAAATATTATTTAACTTCTCTTTGTCTGGTATATATTATGTCGGTGTCCAGATAGGAGATCTATATTCTTTGTATTCCATATAATCAGACCATTCTTGCTATCCAATATAATCTCTGTTTTCTTGGAGGCTTCTGTTTAAATCTCTCATGACCCTGAGACACGTCTCCTCTTGAAATGGCAGCGCTACACACTGGACGCCTACAGAAATACCTTCACAAGTTTTAGTGCTCTGTACCAGGAAATAAAAGAAAGAAAAAGTAAATAAATTATAATTAAAAGAGATTTGAATTTTTTTTTAAAAGTCAGCAAATAAAGGTGACATTTTGGCTTGATCCCAACACACAGCTAGAAAAACAAATAAATGAAATTTAAAAAAACATTAGTGTTCAGGAGTCAATCAATCAGAATTAAAGATACCTATCTTCATTAATATCTATAAAAGGAATATAAACATTCATAATCAAATAATAATAAAGCAATTAAAAGAATCCTTGAAAATATGCCTTTTTATTACTAAAGCTAAATTCCCAACATGACCTATAAGCAAAATTTTAGACAATACCAAAACTTATAATTAAAAGCCAAATTTGACATGCCTTCAGTAAGAGCTTGTGAAGCACAGAATTGGCGGTGAAGAAATTCTCATCAAAAGCGTTTTTCAGATCCTCCTTGTTAACTGTGGTGACAGGGATGACACCAGCAGGATAGTCGAGGGAGTTGTATAGCTGACAATATAAACCGCAGGCTAGGAAGTGGTGAAAATAGGTTACATGTTAGCTGAAAGTCAATGGAGGTTGTTAGATCTCATTATTATCACATTTTATATTTTCAGAAATCTCGAAAAATCACATTAGCTACATGTGAGGTACATCTTATCGTATCTTATTTGTTTCAGACGCTCCTTCTATACAGAAAATTATTGCGTCCTACGCTTATTTATGGTTTGTGTTTAGTCCTGCATTCTTATTAGAGATTTAAATGTTGATAAAGTGTTGGCTTTCCTGGTTTCTTCAGGCAACCCATTCCACGCCCGAATTCCGGACGGGAAGAACGAAAATTTGTATGAGTTTGTTCTTGCATACGGAATAAGAAAGGTGTTTTTATCCTTATGTCTATCGGAGGGTTGTATTAAGTTATCTTTGTGTTGTATTTCTAAATTAGAGTTAATTGCTTTATGTATGATTACTACTTTACTCTTGGTTCTTCTATCCTCTAGTGTTTCAAGGTTTAATGATTTAACTAATGGTGTTATTCTAGCCAGTTTTGAATATTCTCCTGTAATGAATCTGGCAGCTCTTTTTTGGATTTGTTCTAGTTTATCAATGTTTTCTTTGGTGGATGGGTCCCATACAGAAGATGCATATTCTAGTACAGGTCTCACCACAAAGTCAGATAGCATTTTAGTTTTATATCTTTATTACATTTGTAAAGGTTTCTTTTTATAAAGCCTACGGTTTTGTATGATTTTTTAATAACTTCATTGACATGGGGATTCCATGATAATTTCTCATTTATTATAACTCCTAAGTATTTTGCATTTTTAGTTTGGGTTAGTTCCTTTCCATGAATGAAATATTTTGAATTTAATTGTTTCTTTTTCTTTGTTACTCTTAACAGTTGACACTTTTCTGGGTGGAAACTCATACTCCAGTTAGTTTCCCATTTTATCAATTCATCTAGGTCTTTTTGTAAAATTTTGCTATCTTGTTCTGATTTAATTGTTCTATAGATTATACAATCATCAGCAAATAACGTAACTTTTGTTCCTTTACAAAAGGAACATATACATTACATACGTGTAACTTGGTGAAGGACGTCTAGGTACATACGTGTAACTTGGTGAATGACCTCTCTGGTGGGTGCTGGGCTTGGGAACACAGGGCAAATGACAGCATCAAGATGTTTTCCCAGCCATGCTTTCATAAAATCCTCCTGCCAGTTCTTAGTAATGGAATTTAAAATAAATTAAATGAGCGGAAATGAAATACACTGATAAATTCTAAAGAAACTAAAATAAAATGAAGGAAAAATAGGAAAACAGGGTGTAAACAAAAAAACATAAACTTCAAGACAATAACAATTTTTTTTGTGAATTTTAATTTCAATCAGTTTTCCAAAAACATTTCTAGAAGAATTAGTTTGGTTTTTAAAAAATTATGAACTTTTTTATTTAACCATGAATATGTATGAAAAGAAATACAGTAAGTGATAAGTCTTTGTAAAACAATAAATAGAAAGTGATTTCAATTTAGACTGTAAGTGATAAAAAGATGGTAAAGTCATATTAAATGAAGAAGTGATAATGCTGTATAAATGTATTATTATAGATTCTGAATTTATGTCATGAGCTGATAATTTAATTAGCATTTTTGGGAGCTAAATTTAGAAATCCGAAGATTATTCCAGACTAAGATGACTTTGGTGGTTAAGGATTTACCACAGGTAACAGACAGTGATAAATGAATAGTGATTATGGTTGATAAAGAATTATAATAATAATAACCCCCTTTCCAGTCCATGACGGACTATGGGGCATGTGAAGTAGCGTTCACAAGTTTTATTTAGCCACCACTAACGAGCAAGGGATTGTGTGGCTAGCCACAATGCCCCGGGGGCCTTGCCAGCACCGAGAATAGAACCTGGGACTCTCTTCTGCCTCGGTTTGGCAGTCCAGAGCGCTACCGTTAGATCACCGCGGCCCATATAAAGAATTTAAAGCTTATTTTCAACAATTGCATCATCAAATACGGTATAGAAGTTCATTTTAACTTACCTGAAATAATGAAACATGATCAAAGAATTCCGGAATTGAGCTGCAAAGCATAAAAAGATAAATATAAGTTCAAAGTCAAATTACAAGATATGACTAGTTATAAAAAAATTAGGACTGGTAACGCGTAATTAAATTTTTTATATGTTAAATTTTACAAATTAAAGATTAATTAATGGTTAATTTTAATTAAATTTTTTAAATCTGCAGTTTCAGAAATGGACATATTTGAGCTTTATTTAACTCAATAGCACTGCTTTTTGTTTTTGTTCAAACACACCAGCATATTAACAGTAATTGGTTAAGTACATGGAACTGATGTAACATCAGTGATGGGCGGAAATTTATAATTTGATTAATCGTTAATCCGAAATTTAATCTTTAAAAACAATTAATGATTAATCGACCAACTTTTTAAAAAAATGTTCCAATTTCAACCTGTGTCTTTAAAAATACAATACTAACTTTAATCCTAAGTCATACAATCTAAAATATACTCACTCAAATCCAACACTACAACCAAGAATGGATGCACCAAATGGATCCTGTAAATGTTAAGGAAAAAAAATTAGCCAAAAATTATTTTTAAAGAAATAAACATTTATTGAAGAAAAAAAAACTACTAAAGAGTGAAAGATTTAAGATTTTTATATTGGCTCAATTATTTTGATCAATATTTCAGTCAAACATGTAACTGGAACAAACTGCTTGCACTAATTTTATTTTGTATTTCCAGTCAGTATGGTTCAAAAGTTTCTTTATATGAGAACCTACCTTAAAACTTGCAATGAATGCAATGGCTTTCACTAGCCAAACTGGCAATGCCCCCAGCTTTAACATAAGTCGCAATGGCAGAGCTGGTTCATCATTTTTTCTTTAAAAAAAAATTAATAAGTAAAAGCATCATAAAAAATTAAAGTAACTAAAACAATTACTTCAGTAACACTCAACTACTTCATGCTTACTTTTCATGCATTTCACACTCACACTGCTTAGTGGATCTTCTCTAAGAATAGGTTCAGCAGATTTTCTCTATTTAGCTGCTTTTATTGTTCTTATTGTCATCAGTAATGTAAATACAAATTAGATTTTTTTTCCCTCTAGTCAAAGCCAAAATGTCTTATTGGTAATAATGTAATGATTGTATTGTATTGTAACAAGCAACTTACAACATTTTACGAAGTCTCACACCTCTGTCGGCCATCATGATGCGAACAAAAAAATCAGCACTTTTAAAACCTGAGCCCAAAATTTTAGGAAAATCAAAGGGAACAACCTGGAATAGTTATACAAATTGTATAGGTTTTCTTTAAAAAAAACTTTCAATGGATTCATATATCAATGCCTTGTAATTAATTCATTGGTTAATATATTACAATTACTCCATTTTAAAATACAAACTTTCAATATTGGCTTGTAAATAATTAATTTGGTTTTAAATGTACATACATTTTATAAAAAGTGATGTGAGTAAATAGTGGTATTTTGTTCTGTAGCGTAGTGTTATATCATTCATAGTTCTTCAATTGTAGCCTTTTACCTCATGGCCCATTAGTTCCAAGGCTTTTTTGGCTTCATGCACAGCTCTGACAACTGGTGGTAGACACTCAAATGTCCCATCAAATGTGTAGAAACCAATTCGTAGAGGTCCTCTCTTTTCATATTTCTACAAGTCATAATGTAAAGTGTTTTCAAGTTATGTTTTCTTTCACTTCTCTTAAAATTTTAGTAGTTGCCAGCTTCATGATAAAATTTTGAGAGAAATATTTGAAATGAATCATATTGTTAGATGTGCAGTTTAGGTAGGACTTAGACAGAAAAAGAACAGGATGGTATGATGCAGAATAGAGAAAAGATACAAACAAGACTAAATGGTGAGTCTGCAAAGAGAAACAAGGAAACGAAAACTATATACGAAAAATATATTATAAAACAATAAAAAATGAATGCATGTCGTGTCGCTACAATTTTGACAATGGTAAAAGGGCTCCCAAAAAATGATGTTGAAAGCTGAGCCAACTAAAATGATAACCAAGAAATAATTACAGAGCTGAAAGGATAAATAGCAGGAGGAAACCTGTCTTATTTCAGCCTTGAGCTTATTAGAAGCAAGAGCTTATCAAGGAGAACAAAGCAAACATGCCACTGTAATAAGACGAGTTGTTAAATACGCAGTTGAAACTAGGAAATTTACCAGAAAACCAGAGAACTTGCTAAACACATGGGATAGAAAAAAAAATTAATGCCCAGTAAGCACAAAAATTTGTAGCAGAATTCCCACAGAGACATATCAATTGTTTGCAGATGGCAGCAATGATTAAAAACGCCAGACTGCATTCTAGGCAAACAAAACCTTATCATCTGAGCCTTTAATTACCTGCTTGTCAAAAGGTAAAGGTGGCAGTGACCAATCAAGCTCGTACATTTCAGGAGACATAAGTGCTTGAGACAATATTAAAAGAGCATCAAAATTTCTTGCCATTGGACCAACTGAGCCTTGAACTGAATGGATATATAAAGGAAGCAACTGATTACTTAGAGCCAAAGAAATATTCAACTATTTTAAATTGTATTCATAAATCATATTTAGATGACATACTGGAAAATTATTTAATCTACTTACTAGCTAAATTGCCACGTACTGGGGTGTAGTAATTTTTGGAGCTGTAATAGATGGTAATTTTAAAATAAAATAACGCAAATTATATCATATGTAAATCATTCAGTGAAATAGTGTTTCTAATTAATAATAACAAATATTGCTCTGAGGATTTACAAATTTTCTTATAAAAAAACTAGAGCTAAATAGAAATCATTTGTTATCTTAGATTTAAAATTTTCATTTCAGCACCAAATTAAAAATAGTTTTATTCAAAAGCACATTATTCTTATTTAGGAAATATAAACAAAAACTCCATCGATAATGTCTAAAATTTAATACATATACAGCTATACTTAATGATAATATCAGATGTTCATGATGGTTTTTAAAGTTTGAAAAGAAGAGAGTTAGGCATTAATTTTAAGTAAATGGCTAACCTCATGCGCCCCCTGGTGGGCTTCAATGAAAAAATGCCACAAAATTCAGCTGGTATCCTTGCACTGCCACCAATGTCAGTTCCAATGCCCATCATGGAGCCCCCTCCTCCAATGATGGCCCCCTCTCCTCCTGACGAACCCCCAGGACACCGCGTCTGGTCTTGAGGATTCAATGTTTCACCATATATGGGATTTTCACAGCAGTAACTAAATACAAAACAAAAATCTATAATTGATCTTTTCAGCTTAATTAAATTGTAACATGCAGTCAAATCTCAATATCTTGGATTCCCCACACAGATGCTTTTACTTTTACTCATAATTAACCATACACAAATTTTGTGTAGATTGTTGGTGAATGGTTTGAATGCTTGGTAATATTATACAAATAGATAAAAGTTTGAAGGCTTGTTTAGGGGCTTGAAATGCCAGTGGCTACTGCCAACTCCATCATGCTGTTTTATTTAAGAACCATAACCTTTCTTGCATGACAGTGTCAAACAATCGTAATCAAAAGAAAAAAACCCTCCTCAATGAAGAAGAAAAAAAATTGAAAACTTACCCCCCCTGTATTTCTTTGTCCCATTTGTGAAAGGATTATACTACAACAAACATTTACAAGCCCCAAACTGAACTTTTCCCATCAAGGTGTGTTTTCATAGAAAAAATATGTACATTATTTTGAGCAAGTGGTTGTCTGACATTCTTGCAGTATGGCCAGACCAACAAAGCTAGGACTGCATCTAAGTGGTAAAGATGCTGGGGACACCTGTGGATGTGAGTACCTCAGTACTTGGCACCCAGTGTTGAATAGTGAAAGCCTTGGTCAGGTGGTCAAGAGATAAAGGTTATGTTCCTTACATTTTATTGTAACTGTCTCAATGCCAAAACCATATATAAAGTTTCATGTTGGAACCACGCTGAATTTAAGGCAGGAGCAAATTGTTTAAAGGCCATTTAGGAAGATTCTCAGAGAGTATTTAGCCTGCCATCAATTTAAATATTGAAAAATTAATGAATGTTTATTAAGAAAAAGAATCAGTTAAGCACATACCTCAACATAGTCTGTGGAATATTTGTTCTGGCAAAGGGAATCGCCCCATGTAGCTTTAATACCTACATATATTTTAATTAATGTTAATTTTGGACTACAAATAAATTCCTTTTTAAAGTAGAATATGTATTATAAAATGTAAGCACACACAAAGGAATTTTAAAATAATGTAAGAAGAAGAAAATCTATTTAAAAAAACAACACTTTTTTTAAAATAATGCTGGCCTGTCTATTTTAGAAATAACCAGTGATGTGTTAGTTCAGTTTAAACATATGAAGTAATATTATATTTTCAAATTAATAATATATATGTAAAGCATTGTTTGTTGTCTCAAATTCATTTGCTTTGTGGAGAAAAAAAAATATCCTTTTTTTAATTTAAACTTTGGAAATGGGCCACACAAATTTGCTAACTTATTTCTAAAATCATTTTAAAAAAGATCCATCAGGCACCTGATTTAAGAATTTTATTATTAGCTTACCTGAACAACAACACAATCCTCAGTGACCTTTTTATCAATGTTTATTTCCATGCCAGCTGTATTATCATATCCCTGGGAGAAAATGATTTTTAAGAAAAAATTGAATGAGGTCAGTAGAAGTGGAATATCTATCTACATAACAAAATAGAATGTGCTGATGAAATTCAACTGTTAAAAATCAAGAGTCAACAGATGGTATTTTAAGAGAATGAACAACTTTGTTATGAAATAATGAACAACTTTGTTACTGCCTGTTATTTTATCTTTGACAATGAAGAGTTTTTTTTTAATGAAACTTTAAGAATTTGATAGTTTTATTTAATTTAAGATCAAAATCGACTAGAGAACTACTCTGCTTATCTTTTTAACAAAACTAGTTAAAATGTATGTATTGTGTAAGTATTGTCTCCCCTGTTACTGACGAGCAGTTTTTTGTGTGCAAATACTTGATGTTATGTGGTCATATAATACGTAGGCTAAGGGGAGAAAAACCTTCAAATATTAAAAACAGTGGTAGCCATAATATTTTTGGGACTCACTGTTTCTGATCGTGAAGACATATTTAATTTTAATACAGAAATAATGAGCATCTTATCAAAACAAAAATATTGAAGAAAAATTAAATGTATCGATTAATTTAGTCCAGTTTAAAATAGACTTACAGAGAGTTTACAGACTTACAGAGAGTTTACAGACTTACAGAGAGTTTACAGACTTACAGAGAGGTTACAGACTTACAGAGAGTTTACAGACTTACAGAGAGTTTACAGACTTACAGAGAGTTTACAGACTTACAGAGAGTTTACAGACTTACAGAGAGTTTACAGACTTACAAAGAGTTTACAGACTTACAGAGGGTTTACAGACTTACAGAGGGTTTACAGACTTACAGAGAGGTTACAGACTTACAGAGAGTTTACAGACTTACAGAGAGTTTACAGACTTACAGAGAGTTTACAGACTTACAGAGAGTTTACAGACTTACAGAGAGTTTACAGACTTACAGAGAGTTTACAGACTTACAGAGAGTTTACAGACTTACAGAGAGGTTACAGACTTACAGAGAGGTTACAGACTTACAGAGAGTTTACAGACTTACAGAGAGTTTACAGACTTACAGAGAGGTTACAGACTTACAGAGAGTTTACAGACTTACAGAGAGCTTACAGACTTACAGAGAGCTTACAGAGAGCTTACAGACTTACAGAGAGCTTACAGACTTACAGAGAGCTTACAGACTTACAGAGAGCTTACAGACTTACAGAGAGCTTACAGACTTACAGAGAGCTTACAGACTTACAGAGAGCTTACAGACTTACAGAGAGCTTACAGACTTACAGAGAGCTTACAGACTTACAGAGAGCTTACAGACTTACAGAGAGCTTACAGACTTACAGAGAGTTTACAGACTTACAGAGAGGTTACAGACTTACAGAGAGGTTACAGACTTACAGAGAGCTTACAGACTTACAGACTTACAGAGAGCGGCAAATTCTCTTTCAAACTTATGGGCATACCATGGAGCAGACCAGTTTTAGTTGGACATTCATCTAATCTCTTTGCTTGTTCCTTGAAAAAACAAAAATGTAATCAATTAATTTTAATCCCCATAAACAATGAAATTAATTTTGGAGAAAAATTGTAAAACAACAATAAAATAAAATGTAAATGTACCTCTGCTTCTGGGATGAATTCAACAACACAGTTGATTTCTTTGGTGACACTTAATGCCTGGTAGTAGTAGTAGAAATAGTAAATATTACGTAAGGTTACACATTGGAAATAGTAAATCAGTGTGCAATTAAATATAAATACATTAGAAAGCCAAAGCATATCATGTTTTATCAAGTTGTGATCAAAATAATTTTCTTCTAGTGATAAATTTTCATTTGTATGAACCTAAAATAATTATGTTTGATGAAAAAATAAAACAGTAGATAATTTGCTAAATACATCAGTAACCAATGACAAATAAAAACTTCTGTTATTCAAAGTTAGATACTATAAATGTTTAATATAGTTAACTAGGTTGTGGTGCGGCGCCGTGGCGGCCACTTTTTTTTTGGGCGCCTACGGCGACCACCTTTTTCAAAAGCCCAACTAACTTATCCTTGTATGATAAATATGTAATATTGAACTTCCTTAAATGTACACAAAGTATTTTATAAAGGGGTTGTAGGGTGCCTACCACGTTTTTATTAACTCACTTTCGTTCCTGTTTGTCTGTCCACAATTTTTCAAATCTGCCAACGTAAAATTAAACCACTTCTGATGGTCCTAGAGATCTCAAAATTTTACCACAGATAGATCTTGGATGACAATGCATTGGATCAAAATTTCAGATCGATCGAATGTACCGTTATTAAATTATTGAACTTTTTAGTTTATCTATATATAAGCATATGTATTATCCGTCTGCTCTTGTTTACATTACATTCACGTGCCAAGTTCACACCAACCCCCACCACATCAACCATGTTTAACATCAAGGGGAGATCAGTCATTTCCAGTCTGTAAATGTTTGTCGGGCAATGCGTATTACATGTATATTTGAACATAATCAATACTTCAAAACTCACCATAGCATACACTTAGACTAAAAAGAATAAAATAAATAAAAGTAAAAAAAAAGATTTTTAAAAACCACGTTTTTATCAGCTGACTAAATAAGTACTATGATTGATGTAATATGACTAAAAACGTGGGCGGGCGCTTTTTAGGCGTTTGGCTAAAATAATTAGGGTTTACAAATGACGAGTAAGAAAATGAGTGAATTGAATTAGTTAAGCCCGAGAAGCGCCTGCCCCAAGTTTTTAGTCATATTACATCATAGTACTTATTTTAAATTTATAAAATTTATTTTCTTCTTTTTAGTCCACTTATAAAAACGTGGTTTTTAAAAAAAATAAAAATTTTTTTTACTTCTATTTATTTTTGGTCAAAAAGCCCAAGTAACTTATCCTTTTATGATAAATACTAAATATTCCTGAAATGTACACAAACTATTTATATAATTTTTTTTTACAGTCACACACAGCGCACCAAATTACTGCACCAAAAAATAACTCTTTGAGTCAGTCAGCACTGTTTAAAACATAAATGCTGATGTCAAAGGTTGGTGCGTTGTTTGGTTAATGTTAATCTGGAAACCAAAATGATTATGATTTTTAAGTCTATATTTTCAATTTTTAAAAAAAAGCAGAGTGATGTCCCTTAGCGTTAGGCCACAGTGAGTGAGTCAGAGATAATTGAGGGTAAATATATATATGATTGTGTGCTTGTTGGGTCATTTTAAAATTACATGTAACTTAAATCAACTTTCATAACAATGAACCACCTTTCTCTGATAAGAATACAAAACATCCACAGCAGAAAGATCACCAGACTTGAGAGCCTCTAAAAGTTCTGAGGCTGATTTCTTTATTATTTCTTCAGATGATCGTGAAACCTGAAGAGGGCATATGAATAAAGAGTGATATATTTATACTTTTTTTATAAAGTTCACATAGTGATACACAAAATATATAGTAAAGTAGGTAACTGCTTATTTGTTGCTTTTTTATTTTAGCCCAATTCCAATTGTCTGTAGTAAGGTTAGACATTTCACTAGTAAAAATAACAATGACAATACATTTTTGCCCAAAAAGAACAAATATTTTAGAGGAATAAAAACATTGATTATTACAACATGTTTAAATAGCTTTTAAAAGTAGCCACTATTACCAGTGCATTTATTGTGGGCCCTAAAAAACAATAAGACCATTGTATTTATAAATAACTAAAACACAAAAATAACAATAAAAAAAACTGTTAAAGACAAATCTAAATGCACTAAAAAGGAGAGTCTAAGTAACTATGATTTTAAAATCCTTAAAACAGGTACTAAAAAAGTAAGAGTAGAAGGGTATAAAGTTTAAGTATGCCAATTAAATTTTTTGCCTGCTAAAATCCCTTTCTTTAGCAATGACGAGCATAAAAACTGTCTGTTAATCCAAGAGTCAACTAACTGAAATGCCTAACCCCAAAACAAAGTCGTATAGTTAGGACCCATGTGGTAGTTGTTTTTTTAAAAAAAACTTTATACCCCCAACACAACCTTTTTTTCCTCCTGAAATCCCATTGCTCCAAAAACGTCCTTTCTTAAACTAACATGCCAGATCTATAATTCTGCGTCATCCTCTTAGATCCGAGTTTTTGGTCAGCATGAGTAAGACTGCTTCATGTAAGCCAGTGTTTCTCAAATAGTGTGGCGCGCCCTAAAGGGCGGGGGGGGGCGCGAAATGGTGTACTTATAACAATTTTATAGAAAAATAATACTATTTACTGTCGCGCGGGGGGGGTGGGGGGGGTGGGGGCGTGATAGAAAATAATTGAGCAACACTGATGTAAGCCAACAAAAAAAAACAACAAAAAAATCACTCTCAAAAGGAAAGTATTCTTTAATTATTGCTATAGAATCACAATTGAAGAGGGTCTTGACAATTTTTTCATGGATTATAATACATTTTAAAAAGTAATGAAAAATTTAATAATGCAAGGTAAATGGCAAATTTTTTATTTTTATTTTATTGAGCTTAAAAATCCTAGCCAAATACATAGCTACAATGTAAAAAAAAAGAAGTTACCTGAGCCAAACAACCAGCTTCAATTAATTTTTTCCTCTTTTCTGCTTTTGCCCTTCTCGAATTTATTTTATTTCTCACACTCTTTTTCTTCCATAAAGTGTATATAAATTTCTGTAAGGCAAAACATCCGAGTAAAGACAGAAGTAGAGGTGTTGTTCTTGGATGGCCATACACAAATGTGACAACTTCATTTATTGTTCTGGCTTGAATCATGTTTAAAGAAATCTAAATAGAAAAATAAAAAACCCTGTAAAAACCAAGGTTGTTTACTATAAATCATTTATATATGAGACGCAATCAATATTTATTTAAATTTTTGTTTTCTTTACTATTTTATTGTATCACACACATTCACTTGATTTACATATCATCACATTTTTGGAAGGAACAAAATAGGGGAAAATATTATAAAAGAATGTGCAATATAATATGCACCATGCGACAGACTAGCATAAACATATACAAGCTTCATAGAAATACATAGAGATAATCTTATTTTATCTTATCTGTTTCAGACGCTCCTTCTATACAGAAGATTATTGCGTCCTACGTATATCTATGGTTTGTGTTTAATCTAAAAATTCATTAATTTAATTACAGTACATTTGATCGATCTGAAATTTTGATAGAATGCATTGTTAGGTGACAAAAGTCTATGTACAAATTTCAGCTTGATAGAATTCCAGGAAGTGGGTCATTTTCTACTTTTGTTTTTCCGCAGGCGGGACCACGACAATACGGTGAAGTTAATATAAAGGATTTAATAATATTTAATTTAATAATTCAACCACAGTAATTAATAAATTCATTATATATATTTCTGCATTAAAAAAAAACCCTATTGAAATGCTTTTCAAATAATTCATTTTTACTTATCTTATCTATACAGACGCGCCTTCTATGCAGGAGATTATTGCTTCCACAGACCATGCTGGTCTGTTGGTAAGTGACACAGTGTTCACAGGCCATGGCTATGAGGGTTCCATGCATTACCCAGCCGCCTTTGTTTCCCTAACTAGTGTTAGGTACCCATTGGAAGCTGGGTGGACTCAGGGACATCCTTGGCCCCGGGAACAAATCCTTGCCTTCACCTCTTATCTATACAGACGCTCCTTCTATGCAGAAGATAGTTGCGTCCACAGACCATGACAGATGATCTGTTGGCAAGTGATGCAGCTTTCACAGGCCACGGCTTTGTGGGTTCCACGCATTACCCAGCCGCCTAACTACATGTAGTGTTAGGTACCCATTCGGAGCGGGGTGACTCAGGGACGCCCTAGGCCCCGGGAACAAACCCTTGCCTTCACATGGATTCGAACCCGTGACAATCAGTACGTCAGCCAAGCGTGCAAGCTACTCGAACACTGTGCCCCTTACTTGGGACCAAACTTTGGGTCAAACACAACAACAACAACAACAAAATTTTAATGTGTTTTTAACCGTTAGTTCTGGATAAAAGGACAAAGTACAAGCTAAACTTGAACAGTTATGGACAAGTCACTATGAAGTGTTGAACTAATAAATAGATTATAATAAATATATATATATAAATATGTTCCCTTTAAAGTTTTTTTATTTGTGTGCAAAATACATAACTTATGTGCCAAGTTGTAGGGCATCTATTTTCTGTGTAGCCTAATATTGCATATCATACCAGCACATATACCACAATAAGGTCTATGTAATCTAAGAAATAAGAGGTTTTATGAAATTAAATAATTATTTAAAAAATGTAACAATAGTAAAGCTTTGTTTATTTACTAAATGCCAACACACCCACTACCAAAGATAACATGTCATTTATAGGGGTTTTCTGTCATCTGTTTTTCAACAAGATCCGTCTTTTATAAATTTGTCAAACTTTTATCTGATGTGTATCACTCGGATATCATTTACTCCTCATAAAAATATCTAAATATAACTCTTTCAAGCAATATCTAGATTTTACTTTTACATTGTACATAGGCTAAATCCTTGTTCACAATCAGCGCTTGATGCAAGAAATGTAGCACAAATGTCCATCAGAATGGCAATATCTGCGAATTTTTCTCCATTCGTCAACAATCAAACCATCTTCTTGAAAGTCTGCATCAAACGCCATTTAATCAAACCTTTATTTATGAAATTTATCCTTCAAATCATATGTAACGATGTTGATCCATAAGTTTTAGTAGAATTTTATCATAGCTATCAAAGAACTGCGTATTTCTTGATACAGGTGCTGCAAGTTCTTCTTAGCTAAATTAAATCTATGACATGTTGGCTAAAGGTGACATTGGCCAATATATCTATTTCATTTAAATATAAGGAAAACTAGACTTTAAGTGTGAACACAGACATTCAATGAAGCTTAGAAGGAAACAGCATTTATTTATAGCACTGCTACGATTTGCAGCTTCTACTTCTTGTCTTATGCCTTAGCTCAGTCATATCTACTTTAAACATACACAGTAGACCAAAGTTTCTGCACAGCACCTCTGGTGTTTTTGAAATGATATAGTGTTTAAAATGATCCAGCTCCCAAGCCACACCCAGCAATTTTTTCCTGTGGACAAATAATCCCTAGCATTTGCTTTCAAGCATCTAGCTCAAATCAAATAATGGTCTGTTTCAAAATACATGTAGTGCCCAGCTTGACAGTCTGCTCTGAAACTTTGTGGAAAAAATATAGGACATGGGTCTTTAATTTGTGTTACTGCTGCTTGAACTTAAAGCAAAGTTCAGAATTAGTATTAATGGGGCCATCACCTTTATTTATTCTTATGTCCATATTTGTCGGCATCCTATGGTCTCGCGAGACGATGGCGCATTACCGTTAGGGTGGGTTGCATTTCCTCGTGCGGCAGAGCAGTCCTATATTTGAGTGACAGTCTTTACCACAGCTTTTGCACACGAATTCTGTGCTTCCCAATGTTTTGGCCTTTCGCCTAGCTCTTCTGTCAAAAGCCTCCTCCATCCTGCACTCCTCAGCTACTTTTAAGCCCTCTTTGACAACTCTGCTTTACACTTCCAATCACTTGGTGTTTTGCCAAACTCGTTTATTTAGTTTAGCCATTGTGGCCGCAGCGGCCACAATGGCTAAACTAAATAAACTGTTTCTACTGTTTATTTTGTCCTCGATGGACAGTGAATTGGAGACCTAGGACCCAAAGTAGATGAAGCTGTCCACAAACTCCAAATTTTCATTGTCGATATTGATGGTAGGAGATCATGTGTCTTGAGCCATGATGTTTTTTTTAAAGCTGGTTTGTAGACCAAATTCTTTGCAGGCGTTGGAGAAGCTTGACATGAGTTGTTTCAAACCAGTTTATCTGTTTGTTATCAGTGCTGCATCATCCGTGGATGATATCCATATTATGATAAAATAATAATCATAATTATTAATAATATTACGGCTGATAAATTGCTAAATTTTATTGAGTATTGAGAATTACGTAACATTTTGACAATTTTGTATCTTTTCTTATATATTACAGACACTCCTTTATAGATTATTGCATTTTCTGCTTATCCATAATTTATGTCTAGTCTAGTCTTGCATTTTTATTATAGTATAGAGTTTCAAATGCAGATAGTGTATTGTTTTGGAGAGAAGGAGGCTTTGTAACTGTGTGGTCTATATAGTATGGTATGACACAATATGTCTTTGTTCTTGCTTAGGGAAAAATGGAAAAGAAAAGTCAAGTGTTTTTATCCCTATGTCCCTGAGACTGAGTGTTGTATTAGTAATAGCAGTGCTTTTTTTCCCCGCATAATGCACCGGGACGCGTTCCGCACTTTTTTTTTCCACATACATTATTTATTTCTATTAATTAATTTAATTAATTATAATTAGGTCTAAATTACAAATATAAAATATAATTAAATGTATTTAAAATGTTTAAAATTAAATATTTTCATCATAATAATTAAATTTTAATAAACTTACATTTAAGTTTTAAAAGTTGTCTGCTGTGACACTGTCACTGTGACCAGAAAATGAAAAGCTCAGTCAGCTGAACTTGTACATGCCTATTTACTATTTAATTTAGTTTAGATTGATTAATATTAATAATTACCAGTAATAGCATCAGTGTTTTGACTGTAAGTACTGACAAGGCCAATACGAAGAGGGTTCAAAGTGCAATACTTATACTTCATCTTAAGTAGTTAAAGAAGTTTATTGACTGCTCTCTTTAATCTGTAACTGTAACTTAACTTATCTGAGCATTACGGCTATTTTTACACACCATTAGTATATTATAAGTTTGTATATTTACCGTACATACTCGTTCAAAAACCGATCTTTTGACAAAATCTAAGGGGAAAAGTTGGGGGGTCGTCTTATGAGCGGGTCATAGGTGATTTCTGCATATATTGAATTAAAGTAAACAATCATAATGAACGATTTAGTTTGTAGTTTTAAAAAAAATGTGTACCATTTCATTTAAGCTGTCCTTTTATTTATTTTGTCGACTTGCGAGCCGGTTATGCACTTTTAATGCTTTTCTCTTCCAAAAGAGAGAGAGTGTCGGCTTATGAAGGAACGCGCTATAGAACGTGTATATACGGTAGTTTTGTTGAATGAAATCTTAAAAAACATGAATTGAAATGTCATGAAATTATCTATAGTTTAAGTAAGTTTAAGTTGAGGCAAAGTAATCAAAAGTTAAAGTAGCCACTTATTGGCACTGACACTTATTCTTCACTCACTAAGACTATAAGTATAATGTCGGTTAAGTGTTAAGTTTAAAATTAACAAGGTTTCAAATTTGAAGTTTAAATGTTCTATAAAATTAAATGATTTGTTTAAGATAAACCAAATAGCAACCTGCATTCTTTAATTCACGGTTCTAAATTTTAAATTTGTTTCATTAAAATAACTGGACAAATATTTGTATTGATGTCCCGGAAGCGGGTATCTCAAAACATAAATTCCTGGATTAGAATTAGACTGTACCTTTCCATAGCCATAGTTGTGCTGGAAATATTTACTTGAAAAAGTAATAATTAAATAGTATAGGATAATTTATTTCTGCCTAAAATTAAACGATAAACTAAAACAGGCTTACCCTAAAACATATCAACGACATTTCAGTCATTTCTCTATATTAATATTTCTAAACTCACCTGCAATTTTGGTGGACAATGACAATCAATAGATAATAAAATCAGAACCTGTTCAGTGTTCAGTCGTCACTCACTGAAACTGTTACAGTAAACTCGAATGAATGTGATTGAATGTGACTGTGAAGTTGTGAGAGTGAGTGCGACTGTTCAGCTTATATCGGATTCAAATTCAATTCACTATTCCTATTTAACTATTTTAATATACAACATAGTACATAAGTTAAGTAAGTCATAGTTAGTATGAGCGCTCGTTATTCAACTTTGGAGTTGTATTGTATTGTTGTAACAGTTAATAGTAAATCTGTTAAAGTTAAGTTAAGCCTATTTACTTAAATTTACTGTTTATTTTTATATTTACTTTACTATTTTAATTTAGCCTATACTATACTATAGAAATTAGAAAAATTATTTTAACCTCATCCTTGTCTCATAGACGCCATCGTAACAAAATTATTTTGGTAATTTTGCAGATTTTACGCGTATATATTTCACAGCGAAATTTAATTTTCTCGTGAGAACTTACGTTTTTAATTTATTAGATGCATTATTATATGTTGTATTTCAGCTTTGACAGAACTAATTTTTATTTGTGAGTCTTTTTAATTTCTAAGGCATTTTTGCGGCTCTATATAATACATAATAATCTGGTCATGTTAGGTCCATTTTGTTTATCTAGCAAAGTGCTTGCCAGATGTTTTCTTTACCTGGCTCGACCCATGCTAAAATAAATTTACCGCTGAAGATCAATGTATATTTTATATTTTAAATTTCTTTCAAGATCAATAAATAATTTACAGAAAATTTAATATTAGGTTTCGTTACTAGATGTTTGATTCTTATTTTGTTTGTAAGTGAGAAATTTCCATTTGGCATCTTACTGTGACAACCCGGCAAGTAGGGTGATAAATAAACAAAATGGTTGCATCTCTCTCAGACTATTTACTGTTGAGAGCCGAAAAAATGCCTTAGAAATTAAAAAGACTCACAAATTAGCACTGTAATATATATATATTTTTTTTAAAGGTTACTGGGTCTTCGGTGGCATCTGCATAGAAAGAGTGGGTGGGCCTGTTTAAATTTATAATGATAATTTATAGTAATATTCATTTTAGTTCAAGTTTAAGTAGGCATATCATTTTCGTCTAGACACCTCTAAAAGTAGAAAACTATAATAGGCCTAATTATTACTGGCCAGATTCATTCATTCATTGGTCAAGTGTTTATACTGGAAAGAACAAACCCATTAAATTCAGATTATCGGAATGAGTGTCTAAACCAAAACTTAAAATTGGAATTAAGATTCCAATCTTAGGCGATCTCCTTAATTTTATAAGGCTTATTTATTTCCTTTGCAAATGTGAACTTATTGTTTTCTTCTTTTTTAGGGATTAAGATGAAAGAAAATGTTTGTGCCAAGAAATGAATTTATCAGCTGAAATTATATCAGGATTGAGGGTGGCTTGCTACAAATCAAGATGGATACAATAAACTTGTGTTCTTTATGAAATAAATTATTAGTGTATGAGCTCAGCACAAGGGAAACATTCTTTGAGGTTTTCTCAGCATCTGCCCAAATTGAAACTTGGATGCATCTGTACTTTAAACTTTCATTTCTAGTACAATATTCTAGTAGCTATTGATTCTTGTTTTCTGCTCACCATTGTCAACAGATTTTTCAATGACAATCATCACAATTAAAACAAAATTATTACTTGCTAATCCATGTCACTTCATGAGACCTGACGAGCTCAACTTTGATAATAATGATACATAGCATCATTAAAGTTATGACTATTTAGCCTATTCAGGATAAATACTACAACTGAACTTTGAAGTTGTTCTTCAATTTAGTTATATATTAAAAATAATTATGGAGGACATATTCAGCAAACATGTTCCTTTACTGTTCAAGGCATCAGATAGAGAGGAAAGGTAAGATCATACCCTTGCAATACAGTTTTGTAATAATCAATGTTTTTGAGTTCAAGCTCTATTAGTGAGATATGGATGATGGGAATGGTTAGTGAGCAATGGCTTTAGTGGGAAAGAGAAGATGAAATTAGAAAAAAAGCCAGGAGGGGTAATGTGAGACTTCAATACAGGTTGAAGGAAATGAGTTGTGGCTTAGTAGAAGTATATCAGTTAAAATTGAATGCATGCATATGTGGCCAAAAATATAGAATTCAGGTTCATCAGTGAAGGGGAGAGAGAGCAGGAAGGGTTGTTTAGAATGTGTTAGTGTGATTAGAGTAATATGGTTGAATTACGTTTTTAGTAAGTAAGATGAAGAAATGTCTGAGGAAAAGTTATGTTGGGAGAGAGTACATATTTTGGTTTTTAAATGGTTATGTAACAAATATATTTAAAGAAAGTTTAACAAAGTATATTTGAGATAAAAACATGATTTTAATTAGTCTACTCATTTTAAAACTGGGGGTAGGACTTAAGCTATTAAATGTTTTTAAGAATAAGGAAGAATAAAATCACACCATGTCAGGCTGTCAGATTGAATTTTAAAATTTAAATGAATAAATTAAAATAAACCATGAACATTTTTATTAAATTAAAACACTAATTATTAATTTTGAGGTAAGTTATCATTACGCGGATCAGGCCAAAATAAGGTATATTCCGCCCGCCATCTTTGTTACTATGCAAGCGTCTGAAGCACTACAACTAAACCTAACCCTAATAACTTCCATTTTGGAAAAATTCACTTTTAAAAATTCTAAAACTAAACCAATCTAGCACAAATTGGGCGGTGTATACAGTTTCCATTACTTCAACCTAGCAACAGTAGCGTCTTCGACGCGACCACCATCTTCGGCCGCCATCTTTGATCCGTGAAACGATAAACAGTCAATTTTGATTGCCTTGTTTTTAATTTTTAAAAATAAATTTCCTGAAACTGTTGCCACCTCTAAATAATGGTTTTATAGTTATAGAATATATTTTATATTTGTAGTAATGTTCCTTTTCCAGCAAATTAATTTCAACACACCCTTAAGCATAAATTAAAATAAATTTAAATTGAGAAATAATTTTTTTTAGCAGCTCTTTAATAACTTTATATATCAAAATCATTAGAAAAATTGTGCTATTTAAATTTATCAACAATGATTAAACAGTTTTAGTTGAAAAATATTCATCTCATTGTCTTTGAAAAAATAAATCTTTGTTTATCTTTAAAAACAGGAAAGTTTATGTCCAGCTTCATATGAAAATGCAATGCAGTAAACATGACTCAAAAAAGGTAACCCTAATTTAAATTTTCTTTTAAACATTAATAAGTGTTTGAGAAAATGGTTTCCAAACTCTTTAAATTCTGGGAATTCTTTCTGAATGCAGCTTTGCCCAAATCCCCTGTGAAATCTAACATTGTCTTTTTTTATTTAATTGGGTATGAAAAAAGAAAAGAAGAATCAATAGAAATTTATGATCATAAATATACTAACTATTAGTACTGTATAAACAGTTTTTACTAAATTAGTTATTGTTTTGCACCAGGTCTGTTATTGCTGACATATTGAATGGAAATTTAAATTATTAAGTGCATATTTCGCAGCACCCCCTTTAAAAAGGCTTCTTAGCTCTACCGGAGGGTTTGCACATTTTGGGAATCCTTTGTTATAGTGAATGGCTGATTTTAGATTATGACCGTTATCAAATTCAAGGATTCAAAATATTTTTTCACAAAAGTTCATAATTTAGTCAAAATTTTAGTTAAGTATTTTATTAAATCTGCATTGTTTTTTTGTGTGTTTTTTTTTGAAGTGGGGTTTGGGTGTTTGGAATGTTTATAAAAATTAAAGAAAAGTAAATTAATTATGTGATACTGATACTCTTATCTTTATTTAATTCTATTTTTACTAACTTCCAGGAATTAGTTGTGAAGCTGACAGATGATCAAGATTTATTTTTCTTGTACACACTGCGTTTGGCTGAGGAGGATTTTCAGAGGTTTCAATATTATAACAGATTTTACTTTTTAAAGAGAGCATTAAAATATTTTAAATTATATGTTAGCTTTTTAAATGTTTAATTGCAACCTTAAAAAATTAATCTTGAATAGAATTGAGTTGGAAGCCAGCATTTGAGAGTGAGATTTTAGAAGAAATCAATATTGTTACTATTTTATTTTAGATAAATTATCAGTTTTCTTCTTCTTCTTCGTTCTCAAAATCTTTTGATAGAGGATTTAGACAGCAAGTCCTATATTTGTGATGAACTGCGCTGTGGCTGTCAGTTTTTCCAGTCCACCATAGAGTTTGTCATCGAGGGTAGCTTCCTGGGGCCATATGTCTGTCCGGGTATGGTGGTACAGAGGGCAGTTTTGGAGAACATGTTCCGGCCAGGAGGATCTAATGATTCAAAAATTCTGTTGGAAAGTAAACACAGCTTGGGCCGGATCTGTAACCGTATCAATAGATTTGTAAAGTTGTGTTTTATGAAAGTGCCATGGTAGAAATATTGAGACTTTGAGAATGCGTGCAGATGTACACACTAGAATACTTTAGGAGGCAAGAATGCCCATTTCGCACACACCACTCAGGATAAAATAAACTGGACATGGTATGTTGGAGAAAACGGCAAGAGTATCAACACATCAAGTGACTTTGCTACAGTGCAAAAAGTTGATGGAAATAAACTGATCCCTGATGCTGGGTCTCACCTGCCACTATCCATCGCCAAGATAAGCAATTGAAGTGAGAAATAGCCTCTGCATTAACTTCCAATGTAAATGGACTCTCATTTGTGGTCAGAGTCATTTTTCCTTGACCGAGTTTCCACCGATGTTGAAGCTTTAGAGGAAGGCAATCAACCATTGTCTTGGTGTTGAGACCTTGGAATGACAGGCACAAGTAAGTCGGAAAATCTCCAGCAAAAACCACACAGACTGTTCCTCCCAATTAGTTTTGTAGTAATCCTTTTAAAAATCCTGAAGAGAGTTTTCAAGGCTTCACGAGCTCGCATGTGTGACATTGTACACTCATATCCCAGACAATGAGAGAACACTGGTCTAGTACCTTGGCCTTTCCTGATCCTTTGATATGTTGCAGGAATACATTCTCAGAATGTTCATGGGGGGTTCAAAAAAACTTGAAGGCAGAATAGCATTCTAACCCCTGCACGCAATGTTATGATGCTATGCCAAAGAAGCAACCGGCTATAGCAATACCTTTTGTCCTCGACAGATTTGTAGAGCCAAGAGCAAAATTGAACACAAATGTTATTAACCTGTACCTCCTGGAGCATCAAGGAATATGATTCCACCTTTTTTGAGGTAAAACCATTATCTAAGAGTGAATGAATGCAACTCTTTGATCCTCAACTAAACGTGGTTGTTTTCTGATGACATAGGCCATAAATATCATTTGTGTAATAATTTTGTTTCATCGTGAGAATTCACAAAGTCTGAAGATTGTTTTCATTTCTTTGAGGCGTTGGTAACCCAAACTGGTCAAGCGTTCCCCCCATCCTGACATTGATACAACCACAAATCCCTCCAACAACATAAGACACCTTTTGTAAAACTTACAACTAAGGAGACTCAATTCGCAGTGGTATGATTCATCATGCACTTAGTTTGCACATAAATTCCTCACACCAATCTGTTTAAAATGTAATCCCAGAGAGCAAGNTTTCTCCAGGTTAGCCTTGGGTCAAACGTAACTCCTAGATATGTCGGATTGTCATTTTTTTCCAGGACTTTTTTGTCTAAGGTTAGTTTGATGCTTTGTTGTTTGGTTGAAAGGGAGAAGATTGTGTAGGTGGTTTTTTTGGAATTTATGGTCATACCCCATTCATTAGACCATAGGTTGAGGTTGGTCAGTGCATCTTGTAGCCTAAATTTTGAAGTGTATTCTTCTGTGCTAAGTAGAGCCAGATCATCAGCGTACATGCTGCCTTTTACTTTTCTAGGAATAATTTGTAGTAAGTCGTTTATAAAAATTAGAAACAGTGTGGGTGACAGAACACCTCCCTGGGGGACTCCATTGTGTATCGTAGCTGTGTTGCTCCTTATTCCTTGAATTTTGACTAGAGCCTTGCGATTTGTTAAATATTCTGTGATCCAGTTTAACAATCGGTGGGATACATGGGTATTTTGTAGCTTTAGAATTAGACCTTCTTTCCAGACCTTATCAAATGCCTTTTCTAAGTCAACCCAGACAACGGTGGTTGATTTCTTTTCCTGGAAGCCGTCTTCTATTTCTTGGGCTATGTATGCTATTTGATCTTCCGTTGATCTGCACTTCCTGAATCCTGCCTGTTCATCTGCAAGTAGATTTTCGGATTCAAGTATCCACATCAGCCTATAAACTATTCATTCCATCAGTTTGCAGGCGCAACTGGTCAGACTTATTGGGCGGTAGCTGTCAACTTGGCTCCTTGGTTTGCCAGGTTTTGGTATTGGAATCATGATAGCTTTTTTCCAAATAGTTGGGATTTTTCCAGACTTCTAGCTGGCATTGAATATTTGTAGTAGTTTTTTCTTAGCCAGAGGTCCTAGGTGAATGAGCATATCATTTGAGATCTTGTCTGTTCCTGGAGCTTGTTTGGGTTTGAGTAGTTTCAAAGAGTCCATAAGCTCTTTCAAACTTAGGTTTGCAATCATTACATGAGAGTGTGGTGTAGCCATTGTCTGAGCTTTTTCTATTTTATCTTTAACTTCTTTGGATCTTTGTTCACTGATACTGATATTACCCACGGTACTAAAGTGGGTTGAAAAATTTTGAGCAGCTTTACGGCCTGTGAGTTTTTTATTGTCTGCTTCTAGGCTATTGGAGAAGAATGGTTTTCCTCTTGGGTAAGACTTTTTGCAATATTTTATAGTTTATGTCCATCTCTGTCTACATTTAGATGTTCGGTTTTTTCGTGCGAGCTTTTCCTTAGAGAAGAGAGATGTTCCTTTCTGAAGATTGCATTTGCGGCTTTTAGTTGGATATTGTTTTCTACTGTTGGGGATTTTTCTGCTAGATTTCTTGCGTTGATGGATTCGTTGTGAAGTTGTTCTAAATGTTGAGACCAGTTTGGTATGTAGTTTATTCTGGCTCCCCTGGGGATAGATTCCTTAGCGGCTTTGATGAGAGCTCTTGAGAAATCAGAGTAGGATTTGTTTACCCGGTTTGTTTTGCAGTTGATGTTCGTCATATATTCATCTGTTAGCGGGCAAAGAGATCCCAGTTTGCTTTCTTGTAATTCCATCTGGGAAGGGTGGATTTTCTATGGGCAGTTGAATGGTTTCTATGTGTATGAGAATTGGTCTATGGTCACTAGTAGCAAGTTGGTCAGCGACTTCTCTTTTACTTCCTTTGGATAATTAGTTTTTTTGCAAAGGCTAAGTCTGGTGTTGATGTTGTCATCCATACTCTGGAGTAGAAGGTAGGAGTGTCTTCTGGTTGGTTTAGGAGAATTAGACTGTTTTCAGATTGCCATTCCTCAATTTCTTCTCCTCTGGCGTTTAGGTCTGAGTATCCCAAACTCTGGGAATGGCTGTTCATATTACCCAGTATTAGATATTCTTTCATTGTTTAGGATTTGAATTCTCTCGAGTTCTAGTTCTTTGTCTGGTGGGCAGTAGCATTGAAGACGTTTATGTCCCCTCCTGGGAGGATTAGCTTGGTCCCCAATATTTCTGATTGAGTTGAGTTGGGTATAAAGATATCTGTAGTTGGTATGTTGTTTTTAACTAAGGTTAGAATTCCCCCTTTGGTTCTGTTTTCTCTGTCTTGTCTTAGACATGTATAGCCTCTAATAGAGAAGCGCAAGTTGTTGTTGAGGTGCGTTTCTTGGATGCATGCCACATCTATTTCATTTTTATGTAGGAAGATCTTTAAGGCTTCTTTTTTCTTTTGGATGCCCTCTGCGTTCCATTGTAGAAAGACTAACTTATGTTTAGTTTTTCTTATTTTAATTTGGTCAGTAGGGTTTACTTCCTTTTCTCTGCTCCTGACTCCACGAGCAGAGGAGGAAGAACCACCAGCTCGCTTTGGTGGGCTCCTTCGAGGCGGAGAGCCCGGCCCCCTACCTGCGCGGCGGGATTCCACAGGCAGGACGCCACAACTATATTTGTTAACTTCTATTTCCTCCATCATTTTGAGTTTTGCGTGCCGACGAGTTTTGCGCCAATTTGCCCGTGGTCTCCGACTTCAGCCTGCTGTTTTTCTGGATGTGCTTCCATAGCCTTTGGTCAGCCAAGACCATCTGTAAGGCAGCAGTTGATTTTTTTTCACAGTTTTCTCTCCTAGATGAGTTGCTATCCCTAGCTGACGGCCTCATCTGTCCGGGTTTAGAAATTAAGCGCTCTATGTTCGCTTTTTGAGGCATTTCCTTGGGTTTATGAGGCATTTTTTAAAGAGTATCCTTACCACGGGATACTCCACCTCACCCTCCACGACAGCAAACCAGTTGGTCCACGGCCGCTTATTCAATATTCACGGCTAACCTTTATATCTAAAGGTCATTCCTCTATCCACCGCCTGAGGACGCGCTTGGTAGGAGATGGTAGCTCCCCCAAGTGTAAAATATACCATACCGTACCATTTACCATACCGTAACATTTACCAGGCAGTACCATATACCATACTGTACAATATACCATACCGTACCATTTGCAATACAGTAACCTATACCAAACCATTTACCGTACCATATCCCATACCGAAACATTTACCATATGATACAATATACCATACTGTACAATATACCATACCGTACCATTTACCCATACAGTTACACATACTTAACCATATACAATACTGTACAATATACCATAACGTACCATTTACAATACAGTAACATATTCCAAACCATATACCGTACCATATACCAAAACGTAACTTTTACCATACGGTACCATATTCCATACTGTACAATATACCATACCGTACCATTTACCATACAGTAACATATACCAAACCACATACTATAACATAAACCATACCGTAACATTTACCATAAAATACCATATACCATACTGTACAATATACCATAACGTACCATTTACAATACAGTAACCTATACCAAACCCTATACCGTACCATATACCTATACTTCTTCTTCTTCGTTCTCAAAATCTTTTGATAGAGGATTTAGACAGCAAGTCCTATATTTGTGATGAACTGCGCTGTGGCTGTCAGTTGTTCCAGCCAGTCTACCATAGAGTTTGTCATCGAGGGTAGCTTCCTGGGGCCATATGTCTGTCCGGGTATGGTGGTACAGAGGGCAGTTTTGGAGAACATGTTCCGCATTTTCCGCAGCTATCCCGCAGGGGCACATTTCGCTTTCTCCAATTCGAAGTTTGCGGAACATGTGTTGCCTTAGTTTGTTGTGGCCCGTCCTTAGCCTGAAAATGATGTTTTGTAATTTGCAGGGGAGTTTGAAGTATGCATCACTTTTTGGGTGGTTTTCTTTGAGCTTGGACCATCTTTCAGATTCACTTCTTTTGAGCATTGCCTTGATTTCTTCGTGGTGTAGAGATGGCTCTGCCTGGTTTTGACTGCTTCCAGTTTTTGCCAAGGAGTCAGCAGTGTCATTTGCTTCAAGTTCCACATGTCCAGGGATCCATTGGAGAATAAGTTCTTTTGTTATTATTGATCAAAGTGTTTGGGTTTTTGAGAGACTGAAGCACTGTCTTAGCATCAGTGAGGATGACAATGTGGCTGTTTTTAGAGTGGGGGTCACTTGTTAGAATTTTTGCGGCAAGCTCTAGTGCTTTCCTTTCAGCTCTAGTGCTGAGAGACTTCCTATGGCAGTTGCTTTTTCAAGGTGTTCTCCGTTAGGCCACTCTATAAGAATGCCGGCTCCTCCATTTTTTGTGGCTTTTTCCGAGGAGCCATCGGTGTAGACTCTTGTCCAGGAATTTTCAGGATATTGTTCTGTGATGATGTTATTTACTGTTACTCTTAGTATGTCAGTTGTGTAGTCAGATTTTTTTCCTATGCTGATTAAGTTGTCTCTGATTATTAGAGGTGGACTTGGGTCCCAGGGTGGGAAGTGGCTGTGGGGATGTGTCGCTTCAATCACAATGTTATCAATTTTATGTTTGGATTTTAGATGTTTGGCTTCTTGTATAAAGTTTGCTCTTTGGAGTCTTTTAGTTGAGTAGGATTTTTGCAGCTTGGGTTTTAGAGGGTGATGTACTGATGCTTCTAATTTGGTGAACTGTGTTAAGGTTTTGGTTTCTCGTCTAACTTCCATAGTGCTTAGGGTAGCTGGGTCCTCCATTGCTCTGATTGGGGTAGTTTTCATTGCTCCTGTAATTATTCGAAGCCCTAGGTTTTGAACTTTGTCTATTTTTTGGAGGTTGGATTTGGCTGCTGTGCTCCACACTGTGGATCCATATTCTAGGGTAGGTATTATATAGCTGGTGTATGTTTTCTTCAGGATGGAGTGGTTTGCGCCCCAGTCTGAACCAGCTAGTTTTTTCATCAGCGCCAGTCTTTAGATTCCTTTTTTTTGTGCGTTATCTATTTGGTTTCTCCAGGTTAGCCTTGGGTCAAACGTAACTCCTAGATATGTCGGATTGTCATTTTTTTCCAGGACTTTTTTGTCTAAGGTTAGTTTGATGCTTTGTTGTTTGGTTGAAAGGGAGAAGATTGTGTAGGTGGTTTTTTTTGGAATTTATGGTCATACCCCATTCATTAGACCATAGGTTGAGGTTGGTCAGTGCATCTTGTAGCCTAATTTTTGAAGTGCCTGTGTATTCTTCTGTGCTAAGTAGAGCCAGATCATCAGCGTACATGCTGCCTTTTACTTTTCTAGGAATAATTTGTAGTAAGTCGTTTATAAAAATTAGAAACAGTGTGGGTGACAGAACACCTCCCTGGGGGACTCCATTGTGTATCGTAGCTGTGTTGCTCCTTATTCCTTGCATTTTGACTAGAGCCTTACGATTTGTTAAATATTCTGTGATCCAGTTTAACATTCGGTGGGATACATGGGTATTTTGTAGCTTTAGAATTAGACCTTCTTTCCAGACCTTATCAAATGCTTTTTCTAGGTCAACCCAGACAACGGTGGTTGATTTCTTTTCCTTGAAGCCGTCTTCTATTTCTTGGGCTATTTGATCTTCCGTTGATCTGCACTTCCTGAATCCTGCCTGTTCATCTGCAAGTAGATTTTCGGATTCAAGTATCCACATCAGCCTATTATTAACTATTCTTTCCATCAGTTTGCAGACGCAACTGTTTAGACTTATTGGGCGGTAGCTGTCAACTTGGCTCCTTGGTTTGCCAAGTTTTGGTATTGGAATCATGATAGCTTTTTTCCAAATAGTTTGGATTTTTCCAGACTTCTAGCTGGCATTGAATATTTGTAGTAGTTTTTTCTTAGCCAGAGGTCCTAGGTGAATGAGCATATCATTTGAGATCTTGTCTGTTCCTGGAGCTTGTTTGGGTTTGAGTAGTTTCAAAGAGTCCATAAGCTCTTTCAAACTTAGGTTTGCAATCATTACATGAGAGTGTGGTGTAGCCATTGTCTGAGCTTTTTCTATTTTATCTTTAACTTCTTTGGATCTTTGTTTACTGATACTGATATTACCCACGATACTAAAGTGGGTTGAAAAATTTTGAGCAGCTTTACGGCCTGTGAGTTTTTTATTGTCTGCTTCTAGGACTATTGGAGAAGAATGGTTTTCCTCTTGGGTAAGACTTTTTGCAATATTTTATAGTTTATGTCCATCTCTGTCTACATTTAGATGTTCGGTTTTTTCGTGCCAGCTTTTCCTTAGAGAAGAGAGATGTTCCTTTCTGAAGATTGCATTTGCGGCTTTTAGTTGGATATTGTTTTCTACTGTTGGGGATTTTTCTGCTAGATTTCTTGCGTTGATGGATTCGTTGTGAAGTTGTTCTAAATGTTAGCGGGCATAGAGATCCCAGTTTGCTTTCTTGTAATTCCATCTGGGAAGGGTGGATTTTCTATGGGCAGTTGAATGGTTTCTATGTGTATGAGAATTGGTCTATGGTCACTAGTAGCAAGTTGGTCAGCGACATCTCTTTTACTTCCTTTGGATAATTAGTTTTTTTGCAAAGGCTAAGTCTGGTGTTGATGTTTTAATCCATACTCTGGAGTAGAAGGTAGGAGTGTCTTCTGGTTGGTTTAGGAGAATTAGACTGTTTTCAGATTGCCATTCCTCAATTTCTTCTCCTCTGGCGTTTAGGTCTGAGTATCCCAAACTCTTGGAATGGCTGTTCATATTACCCAGTATTAGATATTCTTCATTGTTTAGGATTTGAATTCTCTCGAGTTCTAGTTCTTTGTCTGGTGGGCAGTAGCATTGAAGACGTTTATGTCCCCTCCTGGGAGGATTAGCTTGGTCCCCAATATTTCTGATTGAGTAGAGTTGGGTATAAAGATATCTGTAGTTGGTATGTTGTTTTTAACTAAGGTTAGAATTCCCCCTTTGGTTCTGTTTTCTCTGTCTTGTCTTAGACAGGTATAGCCTCTAATAGAGAAGCGCAAGTTGTTGTTGAGGTGCGTTTTTTGGATGCATGCCACATCTATTTCATTTTTATGTAGGAAGATCTTTAAGGCTTCTTTTTTCTTTTGGATGCCCTCTGCGTTCCATTGTAGAAAGACTAACTTATGTTTAGTTTTTCTTATTTTAATTTGGTCAGTAGGGTTTACTTCCTTTTCTCTGCTCCTGACTCCACGAGCAGAGGAGGAAGAACCACCAGCTCGCTATGGTGGGCTCCTTCGAGGCGGAGAGCCCGGCCCCCTACCTGCGCGGCGGGATTCCACAGGTAGGACGCCACAACTATATTTGTTAACTTCTATTTCCTCCATCATTTTGAGTTTTGCGTGCCGACGAGTTTTGCGCCAATTTGCCCGTGGTCTCCGACTTCAGCCTGCTGTTTTTCTGGATGTGCTTCCATAGCCTTTGGTCAGCCAAGACCATCTGTAAGGCAGCAGTTGATTTTTTTTCACAGTTTTCTCTCCTAGATGAGTTGCTATCCCTAGCTGACGGCCTCATCTGTCCGGGTTTAGAAATTAAGCGCTCTATGTTCGCTTTTTGAGGCATTTCCTTGGGTTAATGAGGCATTTTTTAAAGAGTATCCTTACCACGGGATACTCCACCTCACCCTCCACGACAGCAAACCAGTTGGTCCACGGCCGCTTATTCAATATTCACGGCTAACCTTTATATCTAAAGGTCATTCCTCTATCCACCGCCTGAGGACGCGCTTGGTAGGAGATGGTAGCTCCCCCAAGAGTAAAATATACCATACCGTACCATTTACCATACCGTAACATTTACCAGGCAGTACCATATAACATACTGTACAATATACCATACCGTACCATTTGCAATACAGTAACCTATACCAAACCATTTACCGTACCATATCCCATACCGAAACATTTACCATATGATACAATATACCATACTGTACAATATACCATACCGTACCATTTACCCATACAGTTACACATACTTAACCATATACCGTACCATATACCGAAACGTAACTTTTACCATACGGTACCATATTCCATACTGTACAATATACCATACCGTACCATTTACCATACAGTAACATATACCAAACCACATACCCTAACATAAACCATACCATAACATTTACCATAAAATAACATATACCATACTGTACAATATACCATAACGTACCATTTACAATACAGTAACCTATACCAAACCCTACACCGTACCATATACCTATACTTCTTCTTCGTTCTCAAAATCTTTTGATAGAGGATTTAGACAGCAAGTCCTATATTTGTGATGAACTGCGCTGTGGCTGTCAGTTGTTCCAGTGGACCATAGAGTTTGTCATCGAGGGTAGCTTCCTGGGGCCATATGTCTGTCCGGGTATGGTGGTACAGAGGGCAGTTTTGGAGAACATGTTCCGCATTTTCCGCAGCTATCCCGCAGGGGCACATTTCGCTTTCTCCAATTCGAAGTTTGCGGAACATGTGTTGCCTTAGTTTGTTGTGGCCCGTCCTTAGCCTGAAAATGATGTTTTGTGATTTGCAGGGGAGTTTGAAGTATGCATCACTTTTTGGGTGGTTTTCTTTGAGCTTGGACCATCTTTCAGATTCACTTCTTTTGAGCATTGCCTTGATTTCTTCGTGGTGTGGAGATGGCTCTGCCTGGTTTTGACTGCCTCCAGTTTTTGCCAAGGAGTCAGCAGTGTCATTTGCTTCAAGTTCCACATGTCCAGGGATCCATTGGAGAATAAGTTCTTTTGTTATAATTGATCAAAGTGTTTGGGTTTTTGAGAGACTGAAGCACTGTCTTAGCACCAGTGAGGGTGACAATCTGGCTGTTTTTAGAGTGGGGGTCACTTGTTAGAATTTTTGCGGCAAGCTCTAGTGCTTTCCTTTCAGCTCTAGTGCTGAGAGACTTCCTATGGCAGTTGCTTTTTCAAGGTGTTCTCCGTTAGGCCACTCTATAAGAATGCCGGCTCCTCCATTTTTTGTGGCTTTTTCCGAGGAGCCATCGGTGTAGACTCTTGTCCAGGAATTTTCAGGATATTGTTCTGTGATGATGTTATTTACTGTTACTCTTAGTATTTCAGTTGTGTAGTCAGATTTTTTTTCCTATGCTGATTAAGTTGTCTCTGATTATTAGAGGTGGACTTGGGTCCCAGGGTGGGAAGTGGCTGTGGGGATGTGTCGCTTCAATCACAATGTTATCAATTTTATGTTTGGATTTTAGATGTTTGGCTTCTTGTATAAAGTTTGCTCTTTGGAGTCTTTTAGTTGAGTAGGATTTTTGCAGCTTGGGTTTTAGAGGGTGATGTACTGATGCTTATAATTTGGTGAACTGTGTTAAGGTTTTGGTTCAAAACACTCGTGATACATACGTAACACCATTGAATGCCATATTTAAGTTAGTGGCAATAAAGGAGGCCAAATAAGATGTTATTCCTATAAATGGATATTTTTATACAAATACGAGATTTTTTTTTAAGGTTACAAGAAAGTTACTGAGGTTGCATCATGAGACAAACGTATTCCAAATTATACCAAAAAAGTAAATTACCAATTAGTATGCTTTTATTTTGTATTTATAAATAAATGATTTAATTATATTTTTACAAAACAAATTGTGTACATTAGTATGTAAACATATTATTTATACATTTATTTTCCTAACTTTCATAGTATTTGTTATATTTTGTTCTATGGACAATATTGCAAGATTTTGTAGTCTTAAATAAAGGGTCGGGAAACGTTTTGTCTGAGAGAGCCATACATTATTTTTAAAACTAAAAATTCAAGAAAATGTGTGCATTTTGTGTAATTTCAACACTAAAAGTACGATAATTATTAATATCATTGTTATGCTGTTTATTGTTTATGCAATTCAAAGGAATCTGAATAAACGTTTTTTTAAAGAATAGTCGAACATTTGTCTGAGAGCAAGATGCAGCCATCAATAGAGCCACATCTGGCTCGCTAGCCATGGTTTCCCAACCCCTGTCTTCAATCATGCACTCATTGTGGAACGAAGATAATTTTTTATCAACTTCAGTTTGGAGAAGCTCCTTTCACAACTAGCGACACTGATAACAATAATTGTTATAAAAATTCTTAGAATACAAAATACACAAAACAAATTGTGCAATGAAAACAATATATTTAAGCTTTATTTATAAAATAATACGACAAGCGGGCCTTTTCCTTCATTTTCCCAACGCAATGCCTCTTTTTGTAGTATAGGTACAGCCACAAAAACTGGATAATTTTTCTTTCATTATGCAACTGTTCTTTATCAATGTCAATAAAATCATTTATTTGACATTCAATTTCTTCACTTAGTATGTTACATGGGATTATACACGAATATTTTCTTACATGGACATGCAACTGATCAAATAGTTCTTTTAATTCCTTTATAATTCGATCCATGGATGAAAACATGTCTCGTTGTACTTCATGTTCTAAAGATAGGACCACGTCTTGTGAATTTTCCCCACTCACATGTTTTTCCCTTCTAACTTGGCGTTACCTTTATTTTCTACAAAGTAAATAAACGATTCTACAACTTTAACTTCGCCAACATCAAATAACTACGTATCTTTTAATTTGACTAGTTTTAATATTTGTGGGAAATATCTGGAGAGCTGTCAAATTTCATACAAAAGTTTTTAGCTTGATTTAATTGGTCCATTATTGTTTTTCTCGCTGCACCTCTTAATAGGTCTATGAATTCATTTTGAATCATTTTCCACAAATAGGAGACACTATATTTATTACCCATCTTAATTTGTACTAAATGTTCACATAATACTGGGTCGTACTTGGCCAACAAAGTCCAAAAGCTCTAGAAAATTTCCTATATTTTCAATTGAATTGATGTCTTCCTCATGAATACTTTCACGATGACCTCTCAACGCCAAATTTTGTTTAGCTAAGAATCTAATTATATCAAGTATTGTGAGAATTTCCTTTCCTTTTTTCTTATTTCTTTATCAATATTCTGTTGTAGATTATCAAAAGTTGCACCATGTCCAATTGTTATTTCTAATTCATTCCATTGGAAAAATTATCGAATCTGCAGTAGACTCAACTCGTGTTGACTTATTCAGTAGATTAAACTCATGTTGACTTATTCAGTAGTCTCAACTCGTGTTATTTTGAGATTTAATTTCCACTATTTGTTAAAACTATTTTCCGTGTTAAAATTTGATTGGAAAAAATCATCAAACAGTTGACAGCAAAAACAATATATAATTTTCTTCAATGGTGAATACACCATCCACGATCTTAACAAATTTTCACCATTATGCAAAATTTGGGGAAAAAACAACAATCGCGATTAATCTTTCTTGTGAAAAATCGTAATAATTTTCACTAAAATAGACTAATTCAAACTATCTAAACATTACTTTAATAGGATATGCATAAAAGTTTTAGTGAATAAACGTATTTTAATGAAACACACACATTTTGTTTGTGCTACTTTAATGGAAAACAAAAAAGAAAAAAAAAGAAGAAAAATAATTAATTTTTAATAAATTACCTTAGAATGATTTTCTGAAACTTAAACAGTAATATAAATTACTACTTGCAAGTTAAACACAATATTTGAACCACAATGCCACGTGGGTACTTTTTTCGCGTATCATTCTGTGCATGTCGAAAATCCACGCAATAACTGTCGCGGTGATATTAATAGTATATTCGGTCCAGCAGTGATGTGTTCGTTGTGTTGTTTTCTTAAAAAAGCGTCATCTGTGATGTATACCGCTTAACTTTCAAAACAAATCGATATAATTTTTAAACGATTTTAAATTTCTTAACGGTTATGCGTTAGTTATAACAAACAGTATGTAATTTAAAAAAATGTCTTGAGAATCCGTTAATTACGACTCGAAAGTACGAATATTTTATTTTCACCCGGGTTTTCCTCTTTTAAAAGAAAAAGGGCGGTTGTCCGAAAGTGCTGTACTTTTCAAATGCCCCCAAATGCCGCCCCCAAATTGTGTGCCACCCGGGGCGGACCGCCTCCACCGCCCCCCCCCCTAGCTACGCCACTGCTGGTAAAACATGTTGAATATATTGCGCACAGATCGGGAATATATTTTTAAAAAGTGTGGTCAATATAATACGCACCGCACAGCGCGACAGGAATGTCTTTAAAAGTTTGTTCAATATAATACGCACCACGACACGCTTGAACAAAAATTAACATGCTACATAGAGAGAAATAGAGATAATCTAAAAATTCATTAATTTAACTACAGTACATTCGATCGATCTGAAATTTTTAGAGATCATTTGTATCATCGCAAAGAGTCTGCCTGCAAAATTTCAGCTAACCAGCATACGGGGAAGTGAGTTAAAAATCGTTCCAAAGTTTTTTCGGCAAGCAAGCAAGAAGACACCACGAGTTAATATAAATAATTAATTTAAAAATGAGCTTTAAAATATCGTAAATTTTTTAAAATGGATTAATAAAGTGCAACCATAATACAAATGATTTTCATTTATACTGCGCTGGTATGCATGCACTCTTGCTGCTCCTAGTATGCCCTTGCGAAAAAAATAACGTGTTAAGGCAAAAGCGATTACAGTCCTAGCACTGAAATTCGTCATGCTCTGTGCAAAGATATAAAAGACTGGTTTAAAGTGCCGCTATCTCTCCCCCCCCCTCTCTCTCTCTCTCTCTCTCTCTCTCTCTCTCTCTCTCTCTCTCGCTCTCTCTCTCTCTCACTTTCACACGCTTCGCCACAGGAACCCAGATCTGGTATTTCAGTGTGCATTGCGTTCCACTCATCTTCATGTAAGCTGATAGAGATAGCAGATTTATGTGTTGGAACTTCAAGTTTGTGCAGGGTATCTTTTCAACCATTTTATATTGTTTAGAGAATCCGTTATTTCAGATCTAGAAATAATTATTTATGTTAACTACGTTTTAAGTCATTTACAACTTTTAATTGCATTGTTTGAAGTATTAATTTGCATAATCTTTTAATTATTTACATTGGATCATCCTAAAAATGTTAAACATATTTTGTTTAAATGCTCCATCAGTAGTGAATTAATAGTAACTCAACAATAAATGTAAAGCTAAGGTTTATGACAAATTAAAAATGTCAACATTGGTGAGAATTCATGCAACTGTACAAATAAACATGAAGTGTTTTCAATAAGTAATTGTTTCTATCTTCTTTCTTTTCTTTCTCTACTTAATTGGGTTTTCGTTGCATAATAATAGTAGGTAATGTATAGTATAAATTTAATTTAAATACCTTTTTTTTTGTATTGATGAAGGCATTATCCAAAATTTACTTATGTATGTGTCTAAGATAAAGATTTAAATTTATTGTTTTAATCACACATATCGTTTGCGTATCTTGTAGTCAATGATGAGGACCACATTTTCGGTAACTTGTCTTTTATGAGGTGTGGTTCTCAAAAGCATCGGGTTCTCAGAGGTCTGATTTTTTAAAAGATATGTGCAAGCAGAAGTGCCTAAAGTTGGGGTGCAGGTTATTGTAGAGGTGCAGGTTAGTGCTGAGGCACTGGTTAGTGCTGAGGTACTGGTTAGTGCTGAGGTTCAGGCTAATGCTAGGTTAGTGTTGAGGTCCAGGCTAGTGTTAGGTTTGTGCTGAGATGCAGATTAGTATTGAGGTCAAGGTTAGTGTTGAGGTACAGATTAGTGCTGAAGTACAGGTGAGTGTTGAGATACAGGTTAGTGTTGAGGTGCAGGTTTGTGTTGAGATGTAGGTTAGTGTTGAGGTGTAGGCTAGTGTTAGGTTAGTGTTGAGGTTCAGGTTAGTGTTGAGGTGCAGGTTAGTGCTAGGTTAGTGTTAGATGCAGGTTAGTGTTGAAGTGCAGGTTAGTTTAGGTTAGTGTTGAGGTGCAGGTTGGTGTTGAGGTGCAGGTTAGTGTTAGGTTAGAGTTGAGGTGCAGGTTAGTGTTAGGTAAGTGCTAGGTTAGTGTTGAGGTGCAGGTTAGTGTTGAGGTGCAGGTTAGTGTTAGGTTAGTGTTGAGATGCAGTTTGGTGTTGAGGTGCAGGTTAGTGTTAGGTTAGTGTTGAGGTGCAGGTTAGTGTTGAGGTGCAGGTCAGTTTATGTTAGTGTTGAGGTGCAGGTTAGTAATAGTTTACTGTTAAGATGCAGGCTAGTTTTGAGGTGCAGGTTAGAGTTGAGGTGCAAGTTAGTTTAGGTTAGTGTTGAGATGCAAGTTGTTGTTGAGGCGCAGTTTAGTGCTGAGGTGCAGGTAAGTGTTAGGTAAGTGTTTAGGTGCAGGCTAGTGTTAGGTTGCTTTTGACGTGCAGGTTAGTGCTGAGATGCTGGTTAGTGTTGAGATGCTGGTTAGTGTTAAGGTGCAGGCTAGTGTTAAGGTGCAGGCCAGTGTTAGGTTATTTTTGAGGTGCATGTTAGTTTTAGGTTAGTTTTGAGGTGCAGGCTAGTGTTGAGACGCAGGTTAGTGTTGAGATGCAGGCTAGTGTTAAGGTGCAGGTTAGTGTTAGGTTAGAGTTGAGGTGCAGGTTAGTGTTAGGTAAGTGCTAGGTTAGTGTTGAGGTGCAGGTTAGTGTTGAGGTGCAGGTTAGTGTTAGGTTAGTGTTGAGATGCAGTTTGGTGTTGAGGTGCAGGTTAGTGTTAGGTTAGTGTTGAGGTGCAGGTTAGTGTTGAGGTACAGGTCAGTTTAGGTTAGTGTTGAGGTGCATGTTAGTAATAGTTTACTGTTAAGATGCAGGCTAGTTTTGAGGTGCAGGTTAGAGTTGAGGTGCAAGTTAGTTTAGGTTAGTGTTGAGATGCAGGTTGTTTTTGAGGCGCAGTTTAGTGCTGAGGTGCAGGTAAGTGTTAGGTTGCTGTTGACGTGCAGGTTAGTGCTGAGATGCTGGTTAGTGTTGAGATGCTGGTTAGTGTTAAGGTGCAGGTTAGTGTTAGGTTACTGTTAAGGTGCAGACTAGTGTTAGGTTAGTTTTTGAGGCGCAGGTTAGTGTTAGGTTAGTTTTGAGGTGCATACTAGTGTTAGGTAAGTGTTGAGGTGCCGGCTATTGTTGAGACGCAGGTTAGTGTTGAGATGCAGGTTAGTGTTGAGATGCAGGTTAGTGTTAGGTTAGTTTTGAGGTGCAGGCTCAAGTTGGGTTAATTTTGGGGTGCAGGTTAGTGTTGAGGTGCAGGTTAGTGTTGAAGTGCAGACTAGTATTAAGTTGAAGACTAGTGTTAGGTTAGTTTTTAGGTACAGGCTAGTGTTGAGGTGCAGGTTAGTGTTGAGGTGCAGGTTAGTGTTGAGGTGCAGGTTAGTGTTAGGTTAGTTTTGAGGTGCAGGTTAGTTTTGAGGTGCTAGTTAGTGTTAGGTTAGTTTTGAGGTGCAGGTTAGTGTTGAGGTGCAGGTTAGTGTTAGGTAAGTTTTGAGGTGCAGGTTAGTGTTGAGGTGCAGGTTAGTGTTGAGGTGCAGACTAGTATTAAGGTGAAGACTAGTGTTAGGTTAGTTTTTAGGTACAGGCTAGTGTTGAGGTGTAGGTTAGTGTTGAGGTGCAGGTTAGTGTTGAGGTGCAGGTTAGTGTTAGGTTAGTTTTGAGGTGCAAGTTAGTGTTGAGGTGCATGTTAGTGTTGAGGTGCAGTTTAGTGTTAGGTTAGTTTTGAGGTGCAGGCTCGTGTTGGGTTAGTTTTGGGGTGCAGGTTATTGTTGAGGTGCAGACTAGTATTAAGTTGAAGACTAGTGTTAGGTTAGTTTTTAGGTACAGGCTAGTGCTAGGCTTGTGTTGAGGTGCAGGTTAGTGTTGAGGTGCAGGTTAGTGTTGAGGTGCAGGTTAGTGTTGAGGTGCAGGTTAGTGTTAGGTTAGTATTGAGGTGCAGGCTCGTGTTGGGTTAGTTTTGGGGTGCAGGCTCGGTTAGGTTAGTTTTGAGTGCAGGTTAGTGTTGAGATGCAGGTTAGTGTTGAGGTGCAGGTTAGTGTTGAGGTGCAGGTTAGTGTTAGGTTAGTATTGAGGTGCAGGCTCGTGTTGGGTTAGTTTTGGGATGCAGGCTCGGTTAGGTTAGTTTTGAGTGCAGGTTAGTGTTGAGGTGCAGGTTAGTGTTGAGATGTAGGTTAGGGCTGGGGTGCACATTAGGGCTGAAGTATAGGTTAGTTTTGAGGTGGTGGTCAATGATGGGGTGCTTATTGGTATTGTCACTAACTTTTTGTTTTACCTCACTCAATATTTTAACTGTGATAACCTTGACGATCTTAGGGGGAATAAAAACATTTTTTTGATATTTTCTTCAACAAACGTATGTTTGAAAATTGCAAATTGTCTGTTTCTAAAAAGTACCTTGTCTGATTAAATTTCAATTTTTTCTTAATTGAGTACGTAAACCCACATTTCATTCCTCAGAACAATGTCCGATGCTGTCGAAGAGGCTAATGCGGCTTTGCAGTCTTATATAGGCTACGGTGTAGGTGCTCAAGGGGCCATACAGAGATACAGTGAGTCGGGAGCAAAATATGACGAGGTAAATGTTACTTAAACATCACTTTTTAAAAAGAATTTCCTTTTGCTGTTATTGTTAAAATAGATCCGCTAAAAGTAGTCAATCAATAAGCTACAAGCATTTTATGCAAAGTAAGAAAGAATACCGAAGCCCCTCATTTCTAAAATAAGTTATACCGAGGAATAGAGCCTATCAAAGGCAAACGTTCCCTGACAGGTTATTGAATAACAATCAAAATAGATTTATATACCCAACCAAAGTCCATTAACCCCCACCCCCCAAAAAAAGAAAAGCTAGCAAAATACCCGCGCTGTGTAGCGGAAAATTTGAATTTCAGTTAGCGTTGAGACTCCGCGTAACACATTTCTGGAAGATGGGACCATAAGTAACAAATACCATTGGAAAAATTAAATGTTGCAACTGACATTAGGGTCATACTACCAAAGTAAGTATGTTCATCGGTTTCAGTTAGATTCGGAAATTACATAAGATTTAGATAACTAAGTTTGATCAAGAAACATCCATTGTAGCGAGAACCCTTCAGGGGAGTGTACTCAAAATCTTTCTAAAGTTTCATGGTGATCAGTGGCTAAAATTATATTTATACAGCTTGATAATAAATAAATAATTTTTAATAGACATTATGTAAATAAAAATAGCTATTCTCAGAAAAATAATACATTTGGGCCCCCTGCCCCGATTGTGTGATAAATTAAATTTGTTTTTCCGCCTATATCATTGCGGAAGGGTACTCAACAACTGCCAAAAGTTTCATGCTTCTACCTAAACCGAAAGCTAGAAATTTAATATTGCTCATATAAGAAAAAAAACTACATTTTGACCCCGGCCCCCAGTAAGTGATAATTGCAATTTGTTTTTACCTGTTACAACTTCACAAAGTTTCATTCTTCTACCTACACGGGAAGTTGGAGAATAAGTGATGAGTCAGTTTTTTTTATATCAGAATGAACTATATTTGGGCTCCCGGCCCCCAGTAAGTCATAATTTAAATATTGTGTTCACTTATTACCGTCACGGAAGAGTACTTATCAACTACTCAGAGTTTCATCCTTCTACTTACACGGGAAATTTGAGAATTTGTGATTTTCAGTTGTTATAATGCTCATATAAGGACAAAACTTTATTTGGGCCCGTCACCATCGCGGGTTGTACTCAACAACTTCCAAGACTTTCATGTTTCTACTTACACGGGAAGTATGAGAATTTGTGATTTTCAGTTTTTTATAAAGGTCATATAAGGAAAAAAACATTATTTGGGCCCCCGGCTCCCACTATGTGAAAATTTAAATATTTGTATTGCCTGTTATCATTGCTGGAGTGTACTCAACAACTTCCCAAACTTTCATTCTTCTATCTACTCGCGAAATAGGAGAATTAGTGATTTGTAATTTTAATATAGTCCATATACGTTGAAAAAACAGTTTTGGGCTCCCGGCCCCCATGAGTGTGACTTTTAAAATTCTTTTACGCCAAGTATTGTCGAAAGAGGCTACTTAACAACTTCCCAAGGTTTCATGTTTCTACCTACACGGGATTTGGAAAATTAGTGATGAGTCTGTTTTTATATAAGAAAAAAGCTACATTTGGGCCCCCGGCCCCCAGTAAGTGATAATGTAAATATTTTTTACGTTAGTTAACCCTCCTCAGACTTTCAAGCTTCTACCTACACGGGAAATAGGAGAATTTGTGATTTTCAGTATTTATATAGCTCATATAAGGAAAAAACTTCATTTGGGCCCAAGCCCACAGTATTTGATAATTTTAATATGTTTTTTGCCTGTTATCATTGAGGAAGTGTACTTAAAAACTTCCCAAAGTTTCATTCGTCTATCTACTCGCGAAATAGGAGAATTAGTAATTTTTAATTTTAATATTGCCCATATTAGGGGGGAAAGTTTTTCGGCCCCCGGCCCACATGAGTGTGAATTTTAAAATTCTTTTACGCCAAGTATTGTCGCGAGAGGTTACTTAACAACTTCCAAAAGTTTCATGCTTCTACCTACACGGGAAGTTGGAGAAAAAGCTACATTTGGGCCCCCCGTTTCCGAGTAAGTGATAATTTAAATCTTGATTTCGCTTGTTACCATCGCGGAAGTGTACTTATCAACTACTCAGAGTTTCATGCTTCTACCTACACGGGAAATATGAGAATTTGTGATTTTCAGTTTTTACATAGCTCATATAAGAACAAAAAATCATTTGGGCCCCCGGCACCCAGGAAGTGATCATTTACATATTTGTTCTCCCGTTACCATCGCGGTTTGGTACTCAACAACAACTTCCCAAAGTTTCATGCTTCTGTTTACTCGGGAAATAGGAGAATTAGTGATATTCAAATTTTATATAGGCCATTTAAGGGAAAAAAAGTTTTTAGGCCCCCGGCCCCCATGAGTGTTAATTTTAAAATTATTTTACTCCAATTTTCGTCGCGAGAGGCTACTCAACAACTTCCCAAAGTTTCATGCTTCTACTTACACGGGAAGTTGGAGAATTAGTGATGAATCAGTCAGTGAGTCCGTAAGTCAGGGCTCTGCCTTTTATTAGTATAGACTAGCAAAATACCCACGCTATCCTGCGGAAGTTAGGATTTTAGTAAGTCCTCGGCTACAAAATATTGAAAAATATATAATTTTAATGCCCTAACGAATTTTAATATAGGCCATCAAGTTTTTATCTTCCAAGTTTTGTAAAAATACATTTACACAGTATACAAAGTTTTTTTATTTGTAATTTAGCTCATATAAGTAAAATACTACATGTGTCCCGGGCCCCCAGTGATTGATAATTAAACCAAACACAATTCGCCTGTTACCCTCCCGAGAGTGTACTCAACAACTTCCCAAAATGTCATGCTTCTAACTACACGGGAAGTTGGAGAATCTGTGTGGATTAACTTTAAATATAAGAAAAAAATTGGGCCCCCGGCGCCCAGTGAGTGAAAATTTAAATATTTTTGCCCTGTTGCCATCGCGGGAGTGTACTCAATAATTTCCAAAAGTTTCATGCTTTTACCTACACGGGAAATCAGAGAATTAGCTTTGAGTCAGTTTTTACATAAGAAAAAGTACATTTTGGCCCCCGGCCCCCAGTGAGTGATAATTTAATAATTTTTTTTGCATTCTACTATCGAGGGAGTGGACTCAACAACTTCCCAAAGATTCATGTTTCTATCTACACGGGAAAGTGGAGAATAAGACGATTTTCAGTATAAGGAAAAAACGCTTTTGGGGCCCCCGCCCCCAAGAAAGTGAATTTCAAAATTCTTTTTCACCATTTTTCGTCGTGAGAGGGTACTCAACAAGTTCCCAAAATTTCATGCTTCTACATGCACGGGAAGTTGGAGAATTAGTGATGATACAGTTTTTAATATAAGAAAAAAACTACATATGGGCCCCGGCACCCAGTAAGTGATAATTTAAATATTGTTTTTCGCCTGTTACCATCGCGGGATTGTACTCAACAACTTCCCAAAGGTTCATGCTTCTGCCTCTTCGGGAAATAAGAAAATTTGTTATTTTCATATTTTATGTAGTCAATATAAGGAAAAAAAGCATTTTTGGCCACCCGGCCCCCATGAGTGTGAATTTTAAAATTATTTTATTTCAATTATCGTTGCGAGAGGCTACTCAATAACTTCCCAAAGTTTCATGCTTATACCTACACGGGAAGTTGGAGAATTAGTGATGATTCAGTTTTTAATATTATAAAAAAATAGATTTGGGCCCCCTGCCCCAAGTAAGTGATAATTTAAATACTTTTCCCCCTGTTACCTTTGTGGAAGTGTACTTAACAACTAGCTCAAGTTTCATGCTTCTACCTACACGGGAAATATGAGAATTAGTTATTTTCAGTTTTTATATAGCTCATATTAGGAAAAAACTTCATTTGGGCCCCCGGCCCACAGGAAGTGATAATTTAAATATTTTTTCGTCTGTTACCATCGCATGATTGTACTCAAAAACTTCCTAAAGTTTCATGCTTCTGCTTACTCGAGAAATGACAGAATTAGTGATTTTCATATTTTATATAGTCTATATTAGAAAAAAAAAGTTTTTGGGCCCCCGACCCCCATGAGATTGAATTTAAAAATTCTTTTAATCCAATTATCGCCGCGAGAGGCTACTCAACAACTTCCCAAATTTCATGCTTCTACCTACACGGGAAGTTGGAGAATTAGTGATGAGTCTGTTTTTTATATTAGAAAAAAAGCTACATTTGGGCCCCCAGCCCCCAGTAAGTGATAATTTAAATCTTGATTTCGCTTGTTACCATCGCGGAAGTGTACTTATCAACTACTCAGAGTTACACGGAAAATATGAGAATTTGTGATTTTCAGTTTTTATATATGGGACCCATCCACCAAAGAAAGCATTGATAAACTAGAACAAATTCAAAAAAGAGCTGCCAGATTCATTACTGGAGAATATTCAAAACTGACAAGAATAACACCATTAGTTAAATCATTAAACCTTGAAACACTATAGGATAGAAGAACCAAGAGCAAAGTAGTAATCATACATAAAGCAATTAATTCTAATTTAGAAATACAACACAAAGATAACTTAATACAATATTGACTTCCAATAATTTGTAAGTGATGGGTCTATTTATCTTTGAAAAATAATTTAAGCGTTAAAAAAATTTTAACCGTTAATTTCCGCAGCCCTAATATATATATATATATATATATATATATATATATATATATATATATATATATATATATATATATATATATATATGTATGTATGTATGTATGTTTGTATGTATATATATATATATATTTATATATATATATATACATATATAATAAATTCATAATAAAACAACAAAAATGATTTGATGCAATTTTTTAAAATTTTTACACCACTTTACTTTATTTTTTAATACTAAACAATTATTCAAACTTCATATTTAATATTATATGAATGGTCAAGGGTAAAATGAATAGGGGCTACGGTGGATTAAAAGAGGGGGGGGCTGAACGGGCTAAGGCCAGGGGCCCCCAATGATTTAAGGGCCCCAAAACTTGTTATTTGGTATAATAAAGATGGACAAATGTTTGCATGAAGCCCTGAAAATATCATAAATTAGTTAATAAAGTCTTACCTACTTTTCACGAAAAAATGTCGAAGAGTGTGAAATACCAGAAATTGTCATCGCTTGTAATAATATCTAAAAATAGTATGCAGGAAACGGAAACCTAGCTAAAGAAAGAAAAAATGATGTCTTATTAGTTTGGAAAACTTACGAATACGAAACTTTGACATAATATAGTATATTTCAAAAATCGAATTTTTAACCAACTACTAACTTACTACACTGTACACGAATTACGACGCTTCGACCTACAAAAAGTCTGCAGTAAGAAGTGAATTTGTTGATAAACTTGATAAAGAAGTAGAGGATGAAGCTCACCAAGGGAACATGAGGGAACTGTTTGATACCATTCAGACGCTGTCAGGGAAATTTAGCAATGTAGAGAGACCAGTGAAGGATAAAATGAGAAACACCTTACCAAGTGAGGAGCAACAGAGAGGGAGATGGAAGGAGCACTTTGAAGATCTCCTACACAGGCCGGAAGCAAGGAATCCACCAGATATTCAACCAGCCGATAATGACCTGCTAACTGACTGCAATATTCCCACCAAAGAAGAGATTAGAAGGGCTATTAAACAACTCAGAAATGGAAAGGTTGCAGGAACTGATGGCATCCCAGCAGAGGCACTGAAGACGGACTTGGAAGCCAGTGTGGAAATGCTACACCCTCTGTTTATGAAGATATGGGAAGAGGAGCAAGTTCCTTCCGATTGGAAAAAGGGATACCTTATCAATATCCAAAAAAGGGGGATTCAAGCTCATGCTCGAACTACAGAGGGATCACCCTGCTGTCCACCCCAGGAAAGGTTTTCAGGCATGTATTACTTAACAGGATGAAAAACGCTGTATACCCTCTGTTGCAGGACCAACAAGCTGGCTTTCGCAACAACAGATCCTGCCCTGACCAGATAGCAAAACTGCGCATCATTTTTAGAGCAGTCACTAGAGTGGAACTCGCCGCTCTATGCCAACTTTGTTGACTATGAAAAAGCCTTCGACAGTGTTAACAGGCAAACCCTGTTGAGATTGCTAAGGCATTACGGGGTGCCACAGCAGATTACGGTCGATATATCAGAAACATGTACGAAGGGATAAACAGCCGAGTTGTCCATGGTTGCTTGCTGTCACCATTCCTGTTCCTGTTAGCCATTGACTGGGTGAGGAAAACATCTACACAACAGAAAAGGAATGGCATCCAATGGACCTTGTGTGATCAACTTCATGATCTTGACTTTGCTGATGATCTAGCCCTTCTTGCACATACCCAATAACAGATGCAGGAGAAAACAAACAGTGTCGCAGCCGCTTCTGCTAGCATGGGTCTCAACATACACAATAGGAAGAGTAAAGTCCTCATGGTTAATGACACCGTTAAATCGTAGGTAAAATCGATTATTTCGTTGTTAGCCATGACTATAACACTAGTGTACGCACTAGCATAGATATCGATAGACTTAAGTTTAAACTGAGCACCCTAGTCTTATAGTCATGGCCAACAACGAGATAATCGATTTCACCTACAATTTAACATTACTGTCTCATTTTAAACTTTTACATTTTCATAAATTTGGAAATAAAGGTCTCTTCTGACTGTAAATTCAAATAATAAAAAAGTGCATTTCTAATATAAGACTAGTTTTTAAAAAGTTTTTTAAAAAATTTTATACATTATTTTATAAACTCCACAAGAGAATGCAACAATTTAAACACGCCTCGTCCATTGGTAGCATTATATTTACAACGCTTGTGTAACGTACTTGAAATCGTGGAGAGAAAAAAAATGGGGAAAAAAAACAACTCGTGAGCTTCGGAGTAAAAAGTTATGATAATATTGGATATTTTATTAATGTCATAGTATATTTCAACCTTTAACTTGCATGAATTACTGTATTTTGCGACGCACAAGATGACATCCTAATTTCCTGCACAAATGTGGGGTTCGTACTGTACTCGCCATATTCCTCTTCCAGCGCATACAAAATAATATTTAGAGAACATGAGATTTGATGTCAATGTGGTAATTTTAGATCAACTTCCTTTGATGTGTATATACTTAGCAGGAAAACTGTCATTATAAGATCGAAATCAATGTGAGGAATCATCCTGTATCTATATATTCTAAATCTATCAACAATAAAATGATCATTGTAATATCAATAGTCACATTCTCGAGCTTAATCAAGAAGGATAATCACATCAAATGGTTTTTGACAATACCGCTTCATTGTTCGTTAGCTGTCTCGCCTATGCCTTGGCAACCAAACAAATTTTTAAATTTTTTTTATTCAAAACAAGCCGAATTCGTACTTAATCTTATAGGGCTTTAAGCCATGTAGGGGCTCATTTTGCTATCACTTCAATACAGGGAAAATCACGTCAAAACGGGAAAAGAATGCAACCGGTAACGGTGAAATGCATAAAAAAATTCCTGCCGGTCGTCTAATACGAAAACGTTTGAGAAGCACTGGCTTACAATTTTTTTAATGCCGTTTTACATAGCTTCACGCGTATTACGATATTACAATGTAAACATACACTAAATAAATACTTAAAATGAAAAAAGTGATTTATAACATACTCATTTTCAAATGAAAAATAAGTTGTTGTTTTTTTTTAAATGTTTTGTGACGTATTTTTGGAAAAAAGGGGGGGGGGTCTAACTTTTTGTCACGACGCTTGACGAGAGGGGTTTGAAAAATCGGTCAAAATTGCGTGACGTCATTTATGGACGGCCCTTATGCTATCTATGATCGAGAGAATTGATAACTTTCTCATGCACTACCTTTCGTTACGCATGCTAAAACTTAACTAATCACGTGACATTTTCTTGTGGCGTCGAGTGTTACACTTTTAAAACCCGGCTCATTTTATCGCAGGCGAGCCTCACCAAGCGGGCATTGCCGTATAGGTAGGTACCTTTACACAGTTATTCAGTTTTCTCCATCTAAATCCACTGCCTCCCAGGGCACTCCACCAGCAGGTGCTCGACCAATTCCTCAGAGTTACCACATAATCGACAGCCAATATCCCTTCTCATGTCGAACCTGTGTAAGTAGCTCCGTGTGGGACAGTGTTCAGTCCTCATCTGAGTGATGAGTGTCTGATTGCTACGTCCAAGCCCATGGGCGTCGCTAGGAATTTTTCCAGGGGGGGGGGCAAAAAAATCCAACTTTTTTAAAATTTTAACTGGCAATGCCATACAGGTACAATTTTCAATTAAATTCAAGTTCAGTATAAAATAAGGGTTGAAAAAAGCCTTAGAAATTAATAAGACTTACAAATTAGTACTGTAATAGTTAAAATACAACATTTATTAATGCATTTAATAAATTTTTAAAAAATTTCTCAAATGTAGGGGGGGCAAATGCCCCCCCTTGCCCCCCTTCCCTACGCCCATGTCCAAGCCCCCACCAGGGATCGCTCTTGCTCGGTCGCTGTAAGTACTGGAAAACCTTTCTGGCCGTGTCTCCAGAAGCCCGCCCTCGAGCCACTTCCCCTGGAAGTGGCCTTTAAACCAGAATCTGGCCCCCAGCTGGGTCATCGGCGGTTGGGTTGGGGCTGAGCAGACCCTTCTCTTGTCAATTGATCCGCCTTGTCCGATTGCGACACACCGCAGTGCCCAGTGATATACTGGCTTAAAAAATTAACTAAACAGTTATATCCTTTCACGGGCCACGTGATCACAAATAACTTCAAATAATCCCTTAATGATATTTCATCTTGATAAATTTATTCTCCTAGTACATGGTTAAACTGAAATATCGTGGACCAGAAGTAACGGCAAAGACAGCTGCTGGCCTCCTGAAAGATTCGTATGATGCCAAAATACTGGATGTATGTGCAGGAACCGGACTAGTTGCAGAAGAAGTAGGTATAGATTGGTGCAGGCTACACAATACTCTTCTAATTTAGATAAATTGACTGCGAGTATTTAGACAAACACGACCATGGCCTAGATTTACTACAATGTCTTATTTTCTAACACCAAGTCCCTTGCATCATTCCAGAAAATATGGTTCATGTTTGCCAAAAAGAAATTAGTTACATTTAACCCAAAAAATCGCAGAATTATTGAATGCGCTATGTTTGAGGCTCTAACAATTATTTATGTGAAATCTACAATGTTAAGCTTAATATTAGTTTTAGTAATTGACCCATTGGAAATTTATTTCGAAAGATTAGAGTTGTTAAACTCTCTTTTTAGTTTATTTTATCTGCAAACAAAAGAATCACCTATTGTTACACCATTTTGGCAATGTCAGTGCAGAAAATACGTAGTTTTTATTTTCAATTAAATGTGAGTTTATTAATTTGTTTTTATAGCATTGCCTTGGAGCTATAGCTTGATTATTATAGTTTTTCAGTCCATGGTTTTATTTTAATTTTCTAAAGAAGAGTTAATGCTTTAAGAAAGGAAATCATTTTATTTCTTCCTTAAAATTTAAGTTAAACATATTTTTACAAATTTCCCTTAGTTATCAAAGCTTGGCTATAAAAACATCGACGCAGTGGATGCATCCAGTGGCTTACTGGAAGTTGCCAGGTCAAAAAATCTTTATAAACAGATAGTAAACCAGTATGTTGGACATGGGCAACCATTGCCCTTTGAAGACAGTAAGTTGGAATTATTTAGCTTTTGAAAAGAAATTGTGTAAAGTATAAATTATAAACGCACTGACCATATTATAAGATAGTGCTTTGTATTTCTTAAACTACTTCCTATACTTTGGTAGTTTTGCTAACCTCTACGTATCCGTTCTTAATATTATACATTTTGTGATGGCTGATTGTTCTAGACACATACGATGTGGCTGTGATTTGTGGAGCCACACAAGAGAACCATATCCCAAAAGAAGCTTTAAAAGAAATAATACGAGTAGTAAAATCAGGTATGCACAAACCTACTTAAATATGGGCAACGATTATCTTAAAAGAAAACTAAAGAAAAAACTTAATGGATGTGCAAAAGCACATACTATACACGTTCATTTCATGAAAGAAAGACCAAGAAAAATAATGCCATATGATTGTGCTTTGAGATTTGAATAGTACAATAATTTTAATGAATTTCTTCATTTTCAGGGGGCCATATTGTTAATATATTTCGGGAAGCAGCCTTGCGTGTGCCATGGTACGAGGGAAACCTTGAACCTTACATGAATAGTTTAGAAAAAGATGGCCTGTGGCAAGAGGTTAGCAAATACACTTTTCCAGACTTTGTTACTGATGTGGAAGGCCTGGTGTTAATTCACCGAATACTATAAACAAAGACAAAGCAATGTTTCTCAAATATTTTTATTTTACTGTTATCATTTTTGAATTTGTAGGCATTCACACCAAATGTTATTCAGATATTTTTAATGAAATTAAATTTGCACAGTTTTTTTTTATTGTGAGGGATTTTCATACAGCTAAGTAAAAACATTTTAACGCAATTTACCTTGGAAAAATGGCGTTTATAGAATCGAAATGTCTGTCAAGCTTGACAATGAAACTCCTCCGGAACCATACCAGATAGAGGGTTCGGGTCTTTTGCAAATATGCTAAGGAGGTCCCAAGGATGTGCAACGGCCAAAAAAAAATACCGAAAAAGTTTACTGGATTTCCTGGAAAATCCAAAAACCCCAATAAAAATATCAGTATTTTGTCAATTTCTCGCCAACCATAACATCAATGGGGTTGAAACAAACGTGAAACAATAGCTAATAATATTTAGAACAATGTTGAAGAAGGAATTTTGCAAAAATCACGTATACGTATTCTCCCGTAATTTTAGAAGCAATTTTTTAAAGCAATTGTTTTGTTTAATTTCAAAGTTATTGATTTGACATGACTTTTAATGTAATCTAGAATGATAGTTAATTGGGTTTTCCCGCTTTGTGAATGCTTATGTTAGATTGTTGCGTGGTGCGCATTATATTGACACATTATTGGTGTGAGGGGATATGACGTCTTTTTTGTTTACTTTCAAAATTACTGATTTGAAATTATTTTTAATGTACTCTAGAAAGATTTCCCTTGAATAAAAAAAATCGAATATTCTTTGTTGGAAATTGTGTTTAAATACTCATTCGAGTTTTTATTACTTGTATTATATAAGTGACTCTAAAATAAATATGCCACTGATGAAATAGGTATACCTTTGTTGTAATTTGTATTTTAAAAGTAAAAATTGATTATATTTTAAAACCATTTTTAAAAAAATCAATATAACTCTTTTTAAATTATTAATTTTCAAATATTATGTGATAAATAAGGTAAATAAATTGATATAATGGTTTTAAGTATTGACAAAGTTCAAGTAAGTTTAAATCATATGTTTAAGCAAGTCATATAACAAGATAACACAACATGAAACAAACAAATATCTCCCAGCAAGAAATGTCAAGCAAAATTTATTTATTAAGAAACATAATAAACAATTTTTAAAATGATTTAATTATCAGCGTTTGGGGCCGTCCATAAAATTAAATGACATCACGCTATTTTCGCCGATTTTTCATTCCCTCCCCCCTCGTCACTAAAAGTTAGACCCCCCCTCCAAAATTACGTCTCAAAGCTTTGACCCCAATCCCCCCCCCAAAAAAAAACAAAACCCCACTAAAACCCACCTAAATTTCTATTTGAAAATAAGTATGTTTCAAATCACTTTTTTTTCCATTTAAGTATTTATTTAGTGTAGGTCTGCATTGTATTATCGTAACACACGTTAAGTATATGCACGTCAAAGGCATTTGATCTAAAATTACCACATTGATATCAAATCTCATGTTTTCTAAAAAATTATTTGGTATGCGCTGGAAGAGGAATATGGCGATTACTGTACGAACCCCACATTTGTACAGGAAAGTAGGGTATCATCTTTTGCGTCGCAAAACACAGTAATTCCTGCAAGTTGAAGACTGAAAAATACTATGACATTAATAAAATATCCAATTTTGTCATAACTTTTTACTCCAAAGCTCACGAGTTTTTTGTTTGTTTTTTTTTATTTGTTGTTTTGTTTTTTTGTTGCTTTTTCCAATTTTTTTTTACGATTTCAAGTACGTCACACAAGAGTTGTAAATATAATGCCAACAATGGACGAGGCGTGTTTAAATTGTTGCATTATCTTGTGGAGTTTATAAACTAATGAAAAATACATGTATATTGCTATCGGGCATGTTTAACCGAGGGGTCGGTGAACAGCGGTATATTATCTCGTTCGGTGTAAAAAGGGAACTCTTGGGGGTAATGCTGAATCATTGTGGGCATATACGAAGACACCTAAATCCACCCTACTTTCATTTATATTGACGCGGGTGACAATAATCTTAATCCACATGACTTGAGTGTATCAAGTATCCTTTCTGTGATATTTAAAATTAATGCCTTAAAAACTGAGCTAAGAAGAAAAGTTGTTTTGTACAGTGCTACTCTCGAATTGCGATGTCAAGAATTGATGCATTCAATAAAGTTAATTAATACTATTACATGTATATCTAGAATGGCCAGGAGCGTTAGACCAAAACACAATTGAACAATTATATCAAACTTAAAATGTTAATAATTATAAAAATAAAATAATAATAATGGATATTCCGCGTCGTTTTTACTTAAAATATCTACACATAATCCTATTCATATCATTTTTAGACACTTATCATGCTTGTTAAACTCACCAGTTGCATTTTAGGGGGGGGAGTCATGTAGGCAGGACCTCGAGTCTGGGAGGGGGGGGGGTTAACGCACACATAAACTTGTATATTTTGGGGTAAGGGGCAAAAAAGTTCGCCGACTCCTGCCTTAAGAGAACCAAACGGAGCTGCGGTTACATCACAAATGCTTTGATGTCAACATCAAACGACAGAGGGTAACAATTTTATACGTTCTCTTGTGGGTTCTCAAACTTAAGGATTATAATTAGATTTAATTTTCGTGTCTTGATAGCTTACGCCAACCAGCGTCTGATGGCCTACCGATCGGCACATTGAGAAGCACTGATTTAAAAAAGAAAAAGTAAAAAAAAGTCATTAAGTAAATTGTAAGCGACCAAATATGTCAGTGGAAGTTTTATTTAAAGTTACCATTTTGATGTAACGTCACATTTCTTCAACCCCCTACCTCCACCTCGTCACGCATCGTCAAAAAAGTGTGACCCCCTCCCCCCCCCCAGGTGTGTGACGTCATTTATTTACGGCTCCTAGAACTGAAGACTGAATTAAGTTTGCACAACAATGGTGTATCAATTTTTCAATTTATAAAACTGTCTAAATTTTAAGGGACAAAAGCTTTTTTAAATAGATGAAGTAAGTAAAAAAATTTTTTTATTTCCTTCAAATTTAAATACAATGGCAAAAAGAAATCAATTTAAAGTATCTCCATGTTAGCAAATTAAAAATATTTCATACACTAAATATACTATTCACTGAACATAGTACAAGGATTCGGAATACTAAACATGCTTCAATTAAATGTTACGGATAAAATAATAATTCCTTTGAAATGAATAGTAAAAGTATAAATGACCCTTATGAAATTTAAAAATAAAAATTCCGTCTTAGTAACATTTAAAATCATGAGATCATATAAATTCATGCTCAGGACTTTAGTTTAAAGAAGTCAATTCTGATATTAAAAGTTTCCGTAATAAAATGGATTAATTGATTACGGCTAAGTTGCTTCTGATTTTCTAGATGAGTCTGCTAACAAACTGGATTAACAGACTATAGTTGCAGTGGCATCGCGAGAGGGGGGGTAGTGGGCAAAGTCCCGGGTGGCACTTTTTAAGTGGCGGCAAATTCCTTGTCTTTAATTAACTTCTAACAGAAATTGGAGCCTTTAAATACTTTAATCATTAATAAAATAAAAACCAAATAAGAAATTGAGAAAAGTAATAAAGGAGCCATCCTAAAATATTTAAACGTTTTACGACCAAAAATTCTAACTTCATATTAGATATAAATTCTTCTCATACTAATGCTACTGTACTTAAAAAATAAGCAGATTAAGTCATATGAGAACCTAATAATGATATGGTGGTAACTTAATTGATTTCTAAAATTTGACAGCCGCTCCTATTCTAGAAGCGAAAACTACTGTGCCCCTTTCAATTTCATACATGAGCCAATCGAAAGCCCCGGACGGCACTTTTGGGGGCAAAATACTATTAATTTGTTAATCAGCTTGAAATTTAAAAACAAAAATTATGAATAGTTTTTTTTTAAAAATGTTTTTAATAAGCCAAGAGAAAAATAAAAAATGAATGAATGAACTTTAAAAAAAAATCAAAATATGTAAATGTTTCTAATGCCAATATTTAAAAAACTCCATAATGAATCTATATTCTTTTGATACTAATGGTACTGAACTAAAAAAACCAAGGGGCTGAAGTAGCATAAAACATGACGCTGATGTACTGGTACCTATATCTCCTGATTAAAATGTGTACTATCTGGAAACATTATCTTTATGAAAACAATTTAGCCCGAAAATTAAGTGCTAAAAATGCTTTGCAGAGGCTACTTACAGAGAAAGTAATGGAATACTTAAAAGATACTTTGACTTTTGTTAAAAAAAATTATGTGGAGATCTTGGCATTTCAATCGAACTTACCAAACAAATAACGAGATAGCAATTTATCGGCCATCAAAGCGAAAATGTAGCCATGTTATGTAGAAAAAAAAATTAAAACTAATGTTGTATTCTTCATAAGATGAGTTCACTGTAGAAATGTATGTGAGGTTTTGGTAGTTACAGAATTCGGAAAACATAAATGATTTCCCTAAACCAGCTACTCTAATAGGATTTGAAATTTTGTCTTCAAGTTAGAGTATTATTCAAAGTATCTTCCATGGCAGAGCTACGAGCATCACAGATTTTTTAAAAAATGAAATCATTTATTCAAGTCGATATGATTTCATGAAATTTTATGAATATCTTTGAGATCGAAGTTTCCCTTCCGAAAAATTCATTAACACTGCCTTCTGTGATGCCAGCTTTGAGAGAATCTTCTTTAAAAATAAGTTAATGAAAATTTGATGACGATGAATAATGAATACACCAAGATGGGCATATATCTTTTGCTTTTTAGGCTATTGAGCATCGCATTGCTGAAAATAATGATACATCAAAGTTTGTGCACTTACGAAAAGCAGAAAACTTTAATTTTAATCAAGCAATGAAAATAATAATAATAATAATAAATTGATTATTTATATAGCGCTGTATCCCAGTAAGGAACTGGGCTCACAGCGCTTTACATGAAAGAAATAACATACCTATAAGTATTAAATTAACTTTCATATCACAACAAACACAAAAAATTACAGTACATTATACATAAGCTACGTTAATCATTTACAAGAAATGTTGTTTCACCAATTTTGAAAATAAATTTTGAAAAGATGTGTCTTAAGTGCAGTCTTGAAGGACTTGATTGTTTGAATACTACGTATGTGTAATGGTAGAGAATTCCATTGTTTGGCTGCACAAAAAGAGAACGACCTTTCACCAAATGTTTTGGTGCGTGTTGTTGGAACAGAGATAACGCGTATGTCTGCAGAAGATCGTAGCTGGCGAGTGGGTGAGTAGACCGACAAAAGTTCAGTAAGATACGATGGGCATGAGTCCGAAAAGAAGTTGTGACAGAGAACGGCCAGTTTGTAATCAATACGGGCTTGTATAGGCAGCCAATGAAGTGAGCGAAGAAGTGGAGTAACATGGTCATGTTTTTTTTGCCTTGAGCACCAGTCTGGCAGCTGAATTTTGAACTTTCTGTATTCTTTCAATGCATTGTTTTGGCGCACCTGACAGAAGAGAATTGCAGTAATCAATACGAGCTAGTACAAGAGCACAGACTAGAGTGTTTGTGGCACTAACTGTTAAGTAATGACGGATTGAGCTGATCTGACGAATGGCAGATCTGAAGCAAAAAGTGAAAATCACAACACATCAGAATTTGTAAGTATTCTTTTATTTTTACTTCAATTAATGTGTAGCGTCCTCATTATTGCTTTCGAGAAAAAAAAGATATTTTCTTTATAGTATCAACAAACATAGTTTACCGTGTAAGAGGGGTGGCAGCTAACCTGGGTTCTGCCCCGGGTGGCACATATCGACGCTACGCCGCTGTAAAGCTGTGACATGAAAGTTAATGATAGAATAAAAGATTCAAGAAATGCATTTTTTCAACATCTTACTGAAGTTTGACCAAACCCTGCAAATATTAAAATATCACTATCAAAAAAAATTTCATGGTCAGAAAAATAAATAAAAATACATGTACCTCAAAAGTAAAAAAATGTTAAAAGCTCCAGCTTAAAAGGGGTATTTACAATGATAAATAAAGGAAGTTTTTGAATTGCATTGTCCATTTAAGGTCATTTGAACTGCATCACATGCGAGCCAATATGGACTGAACATCAAAGAGGCTACTGTTTTTTTAAAAGAAGTACATGTACATGTATTAAGGACAGCTTTACATTTTATAATTTTTAAAAAGGATAAAATTAAGAGTATTCCTGGTTTATAATTTTATAAATAATTTACAAATTTAACTTAAGAATACATTTTAAAAAAAAATTATAATATATACAGATTAGACAGAAATAATGTATGACTATTGCTGGAAGTAGACACACATATGTGAGATGAATTCAATCTGTTTTGGTCTTAATATGACTCATACTTAAAGTGGCCATAAAGGTACTTTCCATGTAGAAAAATTCAACTCTTAATTTAAACAATATGAGTAGGAATCCACTACTTTTGAATGGCGTTCATGCATTATATCCAAAGTGTCTATTAACAATAAATATTGGTCAATTGTGAGACACATATCAAACAAGATTAGATCTGATTGAAATATCTTGACATTTAAAATACCATCTCAAGACTAAAATCACCAATTGTGCTTTGTTACCCTATTGATATGTTAATAACATTATACTTATAAGAATAATGTTTTTTTTAAATAAAATACATTTAAATTAAAGCATCGTACGTTATGTCGTTATGTTACTTTTGTTTACATTTTAATGTGCCAGAATAAATTAAAAAAACGTTTAAAACCGAATCCTGCCAACATTAAGTGGAAAGATGATACATATCTCAGCATACAAATAGGGAGACCGGGGTGAAAAGTCCCAGGGGGGAAAAGTCCCAATAGGGTTTTGGCCCTTAGATATAATTTTTTGGCCTTAATCGTTTTTAAATCTGGTATATTTTGGATGTAGGCCAATCTTTAACATCCCGTTTCCAGTTTCCTCTACCTTTTTGAAAGATAGACACTAACACATGTTGATCTGAAGCAAAAAGTGAAAATCACAACACATCAGAATTTGTAAGTATTCTTTTATTTTTACTTCAATTAATGTGTGCATTTGTCATGTATCTCTATGGCCATTTTTACATTAACTCTGACATGTTTTACACTAATGCTGGAATTCATATAGGCACAGTTAGCTCCGAATCAGTCTCCNAGGGTTGGCCTCTACGCGGCCCGGGACACGAGTAAGGTGTGGAATTGACTGCACCTGAAACCAACAACCCTGACGCACACCGTCAAACCATGTCTGTAAGGAATCCTTGCTTTAAGCAACAGACGCACAAAACCACGCATGAGTGGCGTAGTGAAAGGACTCGACTCATTAGTCTAACTCCCAGGGCAAAGGTACGTGTATGGCAACATGCACGGACCGGGAGAAGGTAATAAAATGCGCCCACTTCATTCATTAAATATGGCTGGAAAACCTCAAGATTGTCTTAATCATGGGAGGACTACGGACCCTCCCCTCCCCTGTGTGTCGGTGACGGGGATCAGGACGACACAAGGCGTGATGTGCTACTGTAAGTCCGGAGAGACTAGCTGCCAGGGTTCAGCTCCCCAAAAACCTATCCATTTTACAATTAAATTGCTGTGGTGTCAGAGGCAAGATAACTGAAATAACTAAGCTGCTCCACGAGCAGATGGTGGACGTTGCTCTTTTGCAAGAAACTCTGCTGAAAAAGAACCCATTGCACATTACGGGTTACTCAGTATATCGCTGTGCATGCAAAAATTGCAGAGGTCTGGTTACTCTAGTGAAAAACAACCTCACAGCGGAGATTGTAGAGAGCAAAGTACTTAGTGGTACAGATACCCTGACACTCAGCGTAACTAAAGCTGGTAAAACTTTTACCATTTCTAATATTTATAACACCCCGAGAAACACGTTGTGTCTTCCTTTACACAACACAACGATGTTTAAGAACTATGTAATTGCAGGGGATTTTAATGCCCATACTGAAGCATTAGGCTATCCCGATAAAAACGCCTCAGGGCGATACTTAGAGGAGGTCGAGCTTACTACCAACTTAATAAGGCTACAGGACAAAAATAGTGCTCCGACACTACTCCACACCGGCAATAGTGCCCAATCACGTCCTGACCTAACCCTAGTCTCGGCGGAGCTAGAGGCGAAGGTAGGATGGAAAGTTATGCCGGAAGTTGGTAGTGACCACAAGCCTATACTCATAGAAATAGACATAGAGTTGGTGAAGGCACGTTTTGCCAGAAGACACTGGCTGTTCGGCAAAGCCGACTGGAAAAAATTCCGTGGCGGGATTGAAAGCACGCTCGCGGGTTCAACTGAAGACCCAGAGAACCCCAAGTCAATCGAGAATGCCTATAACGACCTCGTGGGAGTTATATTGTCAATGGCCAGGAAATCCATTCCAAGAACGTGTAGACACCGAAAGTTCCGACCATTCTGGAACAAAAAGCTGGCGGTCTCGTTCGTGAACGTAAGAAGGCAAGGAAAAAAGCAGGGAAACTTAAAACGGCGGCTGCTCGTGCTGCCTATAATAAAGCTAACTGCTGAAGTCCGACAGGAAACGCTCAAGGCGAAGAAGGAAGAATGGGTTAGTTCGTGTGGTAAACTTAACCTGGCAGACGGAAGAAAGGTGTGGCAATTGATTGATTCTCTTTCTGGTATGGGGAAAACGAAAAACCCGAGCCCCTTGCAAACGACCACAGGCACTGTAACCACAGATACAAAATGTGCCGATGCTTTGAATAAGCATTTTGCAAGCGTGAGCCTAAAACAGAAAGAAACCAGTCAGAGCCGTAACCTGAACCGTCTCAGGAAACATGGAGAAAAGACCCAGAAGTGGGGACCGCATGCTGAGGTCTTTACCGCTCCTTTCACTATGACCGAATTGCAAACAGCGATCAGTAAGTGCAAAGCCGCCAAGGCACCAGGACAGGACAAAGTCAATAACGAGATGATTAAAAACCTTGGCCCGATAGCAATGTCCTCGCTATTGAATATCATAAACAGGACGTGGGCCACGGGTGCCCTGCCTGGAGCTTGGTTGAGCGCTAACATCGTCCCAATCCCTAAAGAAGGTAAACGTCAGGGACTCCTAAACAGCTACCGTCCGATCTCCCTAACATCGTGTTTGGGGAAGGTAGCTGAGAGAATGGTGAATGCCCGGCTCTATTGGTACTTGGAAAGTACGAATAGTCTGAATATCAGTCAGGCTGGTTTCCGTAAAGGAAAACAGCCGATTGATCAAGTGCTCCGTCTTCTACAGTCCATAACCGACGGGCTCCAGAAAAAACTGCATACTGTGGCAATTTTCTTCGACCTCCGACAGGCTTACGATAGGGTCTGGAGGTCCGGTCTGTTGTTGAAATTACAAGCCCTAGGTGTAACTGCCAACATGTACAGGTGGATCCAAGGTTTCCTTACAAACCGGACGATCCAAACAATTTATGGCAGTGAAACCTCCAGTAAGAGAACGCTGCAACAGGGGCTGCCCCAAGGGTCAGCACTCAGTTGCACACTGTTCTTGGCTTTCATCAACGACCTCCCTGGAATGTTGCAATCCAGCGCGGCTATGTATGCAGATGACTTGGTCATCTGGAGCACCGGTAAAGATGCCAACCGACTGCAACAGCTACTACAGCGAGACCTTTCGTATATCAGTAGGTACATGCAGAGGTGGCAGATGGAAATCAATACCGAGAAGACGGTCTATTCCCTTTTCACTAACGGCAGAACCATTCTCAAAGAGGAGATAGTGCTCAAAATAAACGATGTGGCGCTCAAATGGGACAAACAACCGTATATCTGGGAGTCAAACTGGATCAAAAGGTGCAAATGCATAACTTTGTACAAGACCTGTGCTCCCAGGCTACCGCCAAGCTCAACCTGGTGAAAAAGCTTGCATGCACGAACTGGGGCGCTGGAGCAAGTACACTCAGAGCTCTCTTTCTGGGTAGTGTGAGGTCGATTATGGATTACAGCATGCCCGTCCAAGCCTTTGCCAGCAAAACGGCATTGGAAAAACTGGGTCGAATCCAGAACCAGGCCTTAAGATTTATCTGTGGCGCATATAGAACGACACCCACAGCTGCTGTGGAAGTCATTGCAAACGTAGAACCGCTCGATATTCGTAGGGACAAGGCAATTATAACGACTGCAGAGAGGTATCGCAGGTTAGACTATAGGGAGCCCTGCTACCAGATGCAGCACAACTGGGGCGGACGTGGGTGTTTGAAACGTTCCTCATTTATGCATCAAGTAACGGAACTTGATAGGAACGTCAAACCCCCACAAAATAGAAGACAAATTATAAGTGTCCCACTCAAACCGCCCTATGCGGAATGCTCACGTCCCGAAATACGTTTGTCTCTGACTGACACAGCGGTGACGAAACGCAGCCCTGAACATGTACAGAAAGCGGCTGCCCTTGAGACGATAGAAGGGTTCGCGGGAACCCAAGTGAAAGTGTTCACGGATGGGTCTGCCAGTTCGAGTGAAGGAATTGCAGGATACGGTGCGCTCATCTTATACCCAATAGGAGGGCCACCAAGAGAAGAACTTCTAGGTCCCTGTGGGACTATGGCATCGAACTACGATGCGGAGCTCGAGGCTATACACAGGGCCCTGGAAAGTGTGCACCAGACACTGCAGGGGTCGGAAATATTTGGTTTCGACACGGTACTGTTTTGTGACTCGAGATCAGCCCTCGAAGTCCTGGCTAGTGAGAATCGTAGTACCCACTTGGTTGACGTCATCTTGGAAGACGTGGGTAGACTCGAAAGACTTGGAGGTAAGGTAACAGTGCAGTGGATCCCGAGCCACGTGAATGTTAATGGCAACGAAAAAGCAGACTCCCTGGCCAAAGCAGGCGCAGCACTGCCCCAACCAGAGACCCCAGTCACCTATCTCGGGGCAAAAAACTGGCTAAAGGACCACTTTCGGAATAAGTGGTACCAGGAGTGGGCTGACAACACAACAGCCAGAGGGGTATTCGCTAACATGCCCAGGCCAAGCCGTTCAGACACAGTGGTGGAACCTGAGTCGCAAACACCAGGGCTTGGTGACTCAGATGAGGACCGAACATTGCCCAACCAACTCTTACTTTCACAGGCTAGACCACAACAGGACTCGAACTGCCGTCATTGCAGCCAAGCCCCTGAGACAGTCGAACACCTGGTGACGTCTTGCCCGGCGCTCGATATAGCCGGGGGGGTGAGGGAGGCGGGCGAGTCCCATGTAAAGACAATGTTGTATGGCAATGCTCAGCAGATGGAGCAGATTGCCCAGGTTCTAGCCAAGGCCTTAAGAGATTAGTCTCAGGCCTACAGAATATGTGTTTAGTTTAGTAGAGGCAGTGAGTTTGGGGTGGGGCGGGGGTGTAGATGCGTGGTGAGATGAGGTCTGCGAGGGTTGATTAGGACCTGGGTCGTGTGAGATTAAAAGTCGTGTCCTGACTGCCCAGAACTGGGGATGTCATTACCTCTGTATGACCATCACGCAGTGGGTGGGGCAGACTTGAGGAGACCACGTGGGTGAGGACAATTGGAAAATATTCATGTCGTTAAGAGTTGTACTTACAGACGGAGTGCTTGTTAGACTGATGGTGAACTCAGAGGAGTCAGTGGTGGTCAGTTGGTGAATTGAGTGGAATGGGTGGTGGATGGTTGTTATACTCAGTGGAGTGGGTGGCATAAAGTTGGTGCACTATGTGGAACGGGTGGCATAGTGTTGGTATACTCTGTGGAGTTGGTGGTGGATGGTTGTTGTACTCAGTGGAGTCGATGACAGAAGGTTAGTATACGCGGTGGATTGGGTGGCAGAAGATTGGTAATCTTGGTGGAGAGGGTGGCAGAAGGTTGGTATACGTGGTGTAGTGGGTGGCAGAAGGTTGGTATACTTGGTTGAGTGGGTGGCAGAAGGTTTGTGTACTCAGTGGAGTGGGTGGCAGAGGGTTAGTATACGCGGTGGAGTGGGTGGCAGAGGTTAGTATACGCGGTGGAGTGGGTGGCAGAAGGTTTGTGTACTCAATTGAGTGGGTGGCAGAAGGTTAGTATACGCAGTGGATTGGATGGCAGAAGATTGGTAATCTTGGTGGAGTGGGTGGCAGAATGTTGGTATACGTGGTGTAGTGGGTGGCAGAAGGTTGGTATACTTGGTGGAGTGGGTGGCAGAGGGTTAGTATACGCGGTGGAGTGGGTGGCAGAAGGTTAGTATACGCGGTGGAGTGGGTGGCAGAAGGTTAGTATACGCGGTGGAGTGGGTGGCAGAAGGTTAGTGTACGCGGTGGAGTGGGTGGCAGAAGGTTTAGTGTACGCGGTGGAGTGGGTGGCAGAAGGTTTGTGTACTCGTGGAGTGGGTGGCAGAAGGTTGGTAAACGTGGTGGAGTGGGTGGCAGAAGGTTGGTATACGTGGTGTAGTGGGTGGCAGAATGTTGGTATACGTGGTGTAGTGGGTGGCAGAATGTTGGTATACTTGGTTGAGTTGGTGGCAGAAGGTTTGTGTACTCAGTGGAGTGGGTGGCAGAAGGTTAGTAAACGCGGTGGAGTGGGATGGCAGAAGGTTGGTATACTTGTAGTGGGTGGCAGAAGGGTGGTGTACCCAGTGGAGTTGGCAGATGTTTGGGGGAGCTACCAGAAAAGACGGATTACATTTCTATGCCCTCAGCCTGAAGTTTAAAGCGTGGCGTTCTTGTAACGTGGAGATGATCCTAATGGCTCACTACTCTGTTTATACGAGGAACTAGGGGCGGCCAAGTAGGAAAACAAAGCAGTTCATACAATATAAAGACATTATAGCAGAAAACCTATCTGAAAGTTGATACAGAGAGCAGGTCAAAATTTTAACTATAAAGAGTCTTTTTGCTGTAAAAGAAATTTTATAACTCAAATTGCAAGTTGTATATGACTTAAAAAGTGAACTTTAGTATTTACATATCGTGTCCCGGGCCCCGGGTAAAAATGTGTAATACACATTCTATTTTTTTCCACTTTATATTTAATAAGAATACGCTAATTGTAATTTAATCACAGGCAAGTGGCCAGAGTCAAGTATTAAAGTGATTTGAGCAACTTAAAGTGAGAAGACTTCCATTTTGTCAGCTCTCATCCATTAAGCCAGGGACTAGTATTAAAGGGATTTCAGCAAGCGCCTGAAAGCCTCACAGAGGTGAACATCGAAGGATCATAAATCAGAACTTACTTCCCCTGGCTGTCCATGCAAATTAGTTTACTGTTTTTCCCCTTCTAAATGTCTTTCATATTACAGGTTGTGTGTGTCTGTGTGTGTGTCCGTGTGTGTGTCCGTGTGTGGGTCTGTGTGTGTGTGTCTGTCTGTGTGTGTGTCTGTCTGTGTGTGTGTCTGTCTGTCTGTGTCTACAATGTTTGTTTATGTGACATGTTTTGTATGTGTTTGGGTGGTCGAGACGAGGCGGGGGATATGAGTATCTGAGAAATGATAGTTTTTTTAATGAAGTAAATTAATATCCCAAAACTAAAGTGAATAAGCTCATGTACTAATTGATCGATACAAGATTGTGTGTGTGTGTTAGTTTTATCTGTATATTGAGTGGTTTTTAGTAGATAAGAAGTGGTTAGTATCATTACCAGGGCGTACCCTCATTCGGTCTCATTAAAACCCCATTATTCGCCAACAAATAAAAATTAAAAATATATTCTCTTAATAAGCTTACGCTCCCACGTCATGCGCCTTAAGTAAGTTGATTTTTTTTACGCAATCAAGTTATTTGTGAAAACTTGTCTTCCATGCTCATCTAGGTAGTTGTGATTTATATGTAAGGGAACGAACTCACTGGTGCAAAAATAAACACTTACATATTCTGTATCTTCCCGTCAGGCGTTAGAGAATAGAATGGGTTGCCTTATCAAACCTGGAAAGTTAACACACTATCATTTAAAACTCTAATATAAAAGGAAGGTTAGACATAAACCATGGATAAGCGTAGGACGCAATAATATTCTCTATAAAAGCGTTTGTAATAGATACGATAAGATGCGTTTACTTTTTTTTGTGCTTCAGACGTTATCTCAAATGTGTTGTGCATTCAATCTTGGCAAATTTTAAATAAAGCCTTCGTTTTTTTAGGCATATGACATTCATACAGCATCCAAAACTCCTTGCATCACACATTTGATCAGACAATTTCTGTTCTTTCCTTGTTGGGTCTTGTTTTTATCATTCATGTCTGTCATACGGTACTTCTTGTATCGTCCTTGTTCCTTAATCCTAACTAAATATCACGTAATGTTTCCAGCCTCGGCGTATTAATCAGGATTTCTTACAACATTCGTTTGACTTGCTACACATCTTTAACTACAGTCACCACATCACACCACTATTTGACTTCTACTTGTATCCATCGTTAACTGCAGTAACCACATCACATCCCTATTTGACTTGTACTTGTATCCATCGTTAACTGCAGTCACCACATCACACCACTATTTGACTTGTTCGTGTACCCATTGTATGGTACAGTCACCACATCACACCACAATTTGACTTGTTCTTGTACCTTGTACCCATCGACAAGTACAGCCACCATATCACACCGCTATCGACCTGTCGTCTCTGACTTAATGCTGTTTGCCTGGCCTTAATGATTCCAACTGGCACACCACTCCCATCCCCTGATTCACTGGTTACTTACACCCCGCTCAACCCCCCACCCCCACCCCCCACCAGTGATGTTTCCCCTAATGTACCCCAACTCACGACTGGTCCGTGGTCTTGTTGAGCTGAAAGGTTTCAGTCATCGTCCAACAAACCCGAGGATTTAACCGAGGCAAATGTTATTGTTAAACAAGAGCCGTTCGATGTCTGTTGTGCCCTGTGTATATTGAGTCATCTAGATAATAGACACAGAACAGCTTCAAAGTCAAATGTCATCTAGATGATAGTCTGATTTTCTGTCAATGTTAAATAAATGCGATTCGCCTCTCATTAGCTCTAATTCTGTTGTACAAACCACATGTACTGCCTTTATAAGTTTCATAGAGCTGATCATATAGAGCTGACGATATCTATGTATTTATTTAAATCATTTTGTAGAAAAAGGGGAGGTGTAATTGTTGTATAAATTAGTAGCGAATGTCCAATAGTGTGCACTCGCCTCGTTTAGACTTTATGTGAGTTTACAGTACATCGCAATCAATTTACAGTTATTTATTTTGCTTTGTGAGAAAGTCGCTATGATTTCTGTAATTTGAGTGGCACAATCTTCACAAAAGGGTCACCTTTCACCGGTCTATTCACCAGGTGTACGTTTTTTCTAGCTTTTTCACGTGGACTTTTTCTCTCTCTACTTAACACTGTGCAAAGTTTGTGTCAAATAAGTTATTTTTTTTTCATGAGGCGTTTTATACGATGTTAAGTTTTAATGTTACCTTGTGAAAGCCACCATCAGAACAATCGTTGATGTTGGCCCTGCTGTTTAAGATACACAGAGGAAACTGACATTGTTCTTTTCCTTTACTCTAATACACAGAGGAAACTGACAGTTATTTTCCTTTACGCTAATAATAAGAGGAAACTGACATTAGTTCTTTTCCTTTACTCTAATACACAGAGGAAACTGACATTAGTTCTTTTCCTTTACGCTAATACAAAGAGGAAACTGACATTAGTTCTTTTCCTTTACGCTAATACACAGAGGAAACTGACATTAGTTCTTTTCCTTTACGCTAATACAAAGAGGAAACTGACATTAGTTCTTTTCCTTTACGCTAATACAAAGAGGAAACTGACATTAGTTCTTTTCCTTTACGCTAATACAAAGAGGAAACTGACATTAATTCTTTTCCTTTACGCTAATACAAAGAGGAAACTGACATTAGTTCTTTTCCTTTACGCTAATACAAAGAGGAAACTGACATTAGTTCTTTTCCTTTACGCTAATACAAGAGGAAACTGACATTAGTTCTTCTCCTCTAAACTCTAATTCACAGAAACTCTTTATTTATAATTTCTAGAAATCTGCTAGTCACCGTCCAAACGTAATGTTCATTTCCGATCTGCTCTCTAGTGCACCCAGTCTGTTCTTAGTTTCAAGGGTTTTTCAATGTTTCAGTTTCTGTAAATGTTGATACGTTTTATTCAAGTGAGTTGTGTTGTCCACTTGAAAACAGTTATAGAAATCAATGCATTCAATGAAAAATATACATATATATATATATATATATATAATATATAATATATATAATATATATATTATAACCACAACACATAACGACATTACAGTGCACATAAGCTACGTTGATTATTTAAAATTTAAAGAAATGTTTGTTTGTTATTAAATTAATTTCGGGCCTTACACATGCCCACGGGCCATGGTTTGCGTACTGGTCGATATCAATTTGAGCGTTGGGTCGGCTGTAGGTGACGTCGTCTCGTTAGCCACGGAGAGTTGTCCGCCGAAAGATAAACCAGCTTATTGCACAAGGTCTCCTCTAATCTCATCCGAGTTCTTACTTGCAGCCCTGCTCTTATTTTTCCACAGTGTTTCATTATCATTTTAATGATCGGTAACCCACGACAACGGATGCGCCAAGATAAACTGTTTGTGTAATGGGTTCGAGTGTTTTGACCGCCCACGTCAAATTGTTCAACAAATGCTCCCAGTGATAAGCCGGGCACTTACTGTTGTAACGGCCCCAGCCTCGTTCATCCATTTATGTCAAAACCTGTGTACGCCAATAATACGCCACAAGGACAAACTGACCAGGTCAAACCATACGTTAATAACAAAACAAAATGGACCTCCGTTCGATGCAGGCACCCCCCCCCAATCTTTTGTACTAAGGGCCATTATCTAGCTTTTTGTCTCTCTTTTATCGTGATTTTCGCCAGCGCCCCTTCCCACCTTGCGCTTGTTTTTATCCGCAGAGAAAGATTGGGTTTGTCTTAACGAGGCCCCACGGTCGTATTTGTCGCCCAACTCAGTAAGACCGTTCTCCCGTCTCAGACAGGTCCACATCTCAGGCTGGTCCACCATCCCAGACTGGTCCACCATCCCAGACTGGTCCACCATCTCAGACAGGTCCACCATCTCAGACAGGTCCACCATCTCAGACTGGCCCCCATCTCAGACTGTCCACTTCTCAGACTGGTCCACCATCTCAGACTGGTCCACCTTCTCAGACAGGTCCACCATCTCAGAATGGTCCACCATCTCAGACTGGCCGTCAAACACAGATATATTTCTTAAACACATTGAAAATCTACATTTACCGTGGTATAAAAAATGTTGACACGGCACATTGACAAGTAGTATGAATGATAGTGTTTGTTTTTAAACTCTCATCTGTAACTATCTTCAAGTCCCTAAACTAATAAAGCATGGGAAAATATAAACGCCTTATATTTATTTCAGTGGCTTAGGGGAATACTTATAAGATTAAACTTAATATACCGGAACACGTAACGGGGAGTAAAAGAAAAAAAGTCAATTTAAAAAAACCACACACAAACGCTTTTTTTTCATGTGAATGCGTCATTTATTGATTAAGGCGAGCAACCCCTTTAGATTTATCGGCTGCTTGTTAGTCACTCCCGAGCTTGTCATAAGCCTGGAGCATTTTGTCTGTGTGACAACTGGGTGATGTCTGACTGACTGACTGACTTAGTTTGTGAACAAGATAAAGCAATGACCCGTCTGTTAACCGCAATGGTGTATCAATGGTATGGCCCTTTAGTTTACTGTAGTGGTATACCAGTCGCGTGGCCCTTTAGTTTACTGTAGTGGTATACCAGTCGCGTGGCCCTTTAGTTTACTGTAGTGGTATACCAGTGGCGTGGCCCTTTAGTTTACTGTAGTGGTATACCAGTCGCGTGGCCCTTTAGTTTACTGTAGTGGTATACCAGTGGCGTGGCCCTTTAGTTTACTGTAGTGGTATACCAGTGGCGTAGCCCTTTAGTTTACTGTAGTGTTATACCAGTCGCGTGGCCCTTTAGCTTACTGTAGTGATATACCAGTGGCGTGGCCCTTTAGTTTACTGTAGTGATATACCAGTGGCGTGGCCCTTTAGTTTACTGTAGTGCATGGTATACCAGTGGCGTGGCCCTTTAGTTTACTGTAGTTGTATACCAGTGGCGTGGCCCTTTAGTTTACTGTGGTGATATACCAGTGGCGTGGCCCTTTAGTTTACTGTAGTTGTATACCAGTGGCGTGGCCCTTTAGTTTACTGTGGTGTTGTACCAATGACGTGGAGTTAACCTTGACTCCGATGCAGTTTTCTTGTTTCGGAATCTCTGCCGTGTGAAGGTTTTCCCCCAGCACGCCGACGAATGGTGAGTTCTGGGTTGACCTTTGACCTATTGGGTCGTGTGAGAGCGCGAGGGCTAATCATGTGTTTGTGTCAGTACTCATTCATTGTGTTTATACTTGTGCTTAAGGGATGTTCACTGCTGTGAACCAACATTGTGTTATAATAGGGGCTTACTTTGACTGTGGAACCACTAACTTCATTGGCACCAACCGGAGAAATAAAGTAACTATGATTGATTTCAAAACTTAAATATAAATAGAGGAAATGTGAGTGAATTCAAACCTTTAAAAACAATAGAGGAAATATGAGTGAATTTCGGCCAGGATATGGTTGAAGATGATCTGAGGGGTCAGTTAAGTGGTCTTTTGTTGCGGTCACTGGCGGGATGCCCGGCAGTGACAAGAGTGTCCCTGTGGGGACCGGTTCCTTCAGGGCCACATCGCCCAGGCGAACTCTTGAGATGATGAGGAACTCTAATTCTTTCCCTTTGTTACATCAGGTTCTCACTAGGTAATCTCCCCTTAAATTTTATTTCTCTATTTCATGTCTGCCCACAATTTGTTTCTAATATTGAAACCCCGTTAATTTAACTTTAAATTTCACCTTTTATTAATTTAGATAAAATAAATGTTGCTCATCATTTTATTTAATTTATGCGCTTTGTCTTTAAAATCCATGTATGCATATGAATGAACACGCGGTAAAGGGACCCAAGCATGTATGGTGTTTCCTCTTTTTATTTCCTGCTGAATTTAATCACAGATTTCACCACTTTCACATTTATATCATCCATGAAAAGTCACTAAATCAACTGTTTGGATCTTAACTTTTTTTAAAAATATGTCTATGAGAAACTACTGTTCAAATGTATGTTTCCTAATCAACCTCAAAATGTTTTTAAATTTTTTTTTAATGTAGACTAGTTCTCCAGCCTGATTGAACCTGTAGCTTAGGCCTGGGAATCACTGCTGTTTGATCCTGTAACAATAAAAATCCCCATCTCTCCATGTAATGCATGTTGCATTGTTTAATGTTCTGACCTGGTCTTCCCCCACAGGAAAAAGTCTGACCAGAAGTCAGGAGCTGCAGCTAAAGACAAAGGTGCATCCAAACTACCAACTAGGGCCAGTCCACTGATGGGGAAGAAATCCATTCTGCCACAGGATACTTCCACCGGAGGCTCCACCAACTCTGGTGCCACCGTCAGCAGCGGGTAGTCAGTATGAGGAGTCCACCCTGACCAGCTCTGATGACCTATTGGTAAGTCTCCCTGACCAGCTCTGATGACCTATTTGTAAGTCTCTCTGACCAGCTCTGATGACATATTGGTAAGTCTCTCTGACCCGCTCTGATGACCTATTGTTAAGTCTCCCTGACCAGCTCTGATGACCTTTTGGTAAGTCTCTGACCCGCTCTGAGGACCTATTGGTAAGTCTCTCTGACCCGCTCTGATGACCTATTGTTAAGTCTCCCTGACCAGCTCTAATGACCTTTTGGTAAGTCTCCCTGACCAGCTCTGATGACCTATTGGTAAGTCTCTCTGACCTGCTCTGATGACCTATTGGTAAGTCACCCTGAACAGCTCTGATGACCTTTTGGTAAGTCTCCCTGACCAGCTCTGATGACCTATTGGTAAGTCTGAGAATGTTCAGAATGGGTCGTCTGTAATTGCCTTGAAGAGTGGCTGTCGTAAACAAGTCATTAAGGGATTGGCAATGGGAAAGAAATGTTTTATCTTAGAGATGATAGTATGAAATCCTATCCCTTCTTTCTAAATTAGCCCATATCATATTCATCTGTGAGATCATGCATCAAATCTAAAGTCTGTGTTATTTTTTAAAATCATATGTGTATGCATGTGATGCTGAACTTGATAAAAATACTTTCAAATATTTGAAACTCTAAAAATGTTTTGAGTTGCCTATAAATGATCTGCAGTTTAAGTAAAAGCATTTATTGTCACACCTGATCTTTTTTAATAAAGGGAATGTTTCAGTTGGCAGGTACAATTGAAAGTAAACTTACGAAAGTAATTGTTTAGCATAAGAAATGATAATCTAATGTCAACTGAAGTCAACTAATTTAATTTTTTCCCAAATATAACAAAGTAATTTTGATTTATCAGTTAATATTTGTATGTAGTATCAGTCGCATCACCTAAATATTACAGCATAGAACAAAGACAATAAATATTAAATGTAGAACAAAGACTCATCACATCAATATTAGTAACCGGAACAATGAGATCTTACATGTTATTTGAACCAATCCCACCGGCCATCAAAGAAATGTATCTTTATCAGCAGGTTGATAACGGCAGTGACACAGGCACAGATGAGGTGGATGCAGGGGAGGGAAGCTCTCGGACAAAGCAGGTCCTGGACTCCTTGCAAGCTAAGATACAGAAAACCAAGGAAGCCATTAGGAAAGAACAGAACACAAAAGAAGGTACGTTGTGTGCCAGGTGCTTAAAGAGAGACAGGGATATTCAGCCACTAGTTTATATGTTGTATGGTAAACAATATGTCTCAAATCAAACCATTGGTTTATTATGTGTTCATAGTTTGAGGGCTTGCTCCTCCCACAGAAGTAAAGTTCCCGTTTCAGACCACGGTGACCTATGGGGCTATTGATGCAGTATTCAGTGGTTTCTATAGCCACAGACAATGAGGGTGTTGTGTGGCTTGCACAATGCCCAGCCACCTTTATGTTTCCCAAATCAACGTTAGGTACCCACCCGGGCTCAGTAGGCTCAGGGACACCACAGGAATCCTAGCCTCGAACCCTGTACGTTCGGATCACTAGTCAAACACACTGCTGCTCTGCCACTGTGCCCCTAGCATGTCACAGAAGTGTTGTAAACATATTCTGTAGTTGCTGTAATGTTCACTATATGGGATCGGTATGAAATTTTGTCCCGCCAAATATTCATTGATGCCAGTTTAACTCTCTGTTTCACTCTCTATTTTTTCATGCAGCTATTGTCAATGAATACCTGCAGATGGCATCAGACAAGCAGCCCACGGCCCGCATCAAAGCCCTGTTTGAGAAGAAGAACCAGAAGTCTGCCATGAACATCATACAGCTGCAGAAGAAGCTGGAGAACTACCAGCATCGGCACGCTGAGGTGGAGACACACGGCTACACTGGCCACAAGCAGGCCAAGGAAGTGCTGCGAGACGTTGGCCAGGGTTTAAAGTAGGTCACATGTTGATTTTGAACAGACCCCACTTATTAGCTTGTTAAACATTCTGGCCACCTTAAGTAGGTCACATGGTGATCTTCAACAGACAGACTTATTAGCTTGTTTGACACTCTGGCCACTTTAAATAGGTCATCCATGAAATTTTGAATCCAGTCCTAATCTAAAAGTATGCAAACTGTAATTATATAAATGTTGGCAAAAAGAATTTTTCCAACTATAATGGTAAAATATCAGTCTGGTGTAAGCTTGGTAATCAGTACTGGGGAAACGACTGGTACATTAACAGTCCAAGAAAAAGCCCCAATGACAAAAAAGCCCGAAGGGGTCCCCACAATTTGTTCTCAAAATTTGTGGCCAGCAATAATATGGCCCTCAGGCCCTCAACAAATAATCCTATATTACCTCTAACTGTGTCTCTGTCACAATAAACTTTCAAAAACACCAAATCCACTCCACTGTACATCATAATTTCTATGTAAACAATTATAAAAGCAAAGAATCACACCAACTCAATGTTAAACTCATAAATTGTTTTGGAAATAACTATAGTGCTAGTACACAGTAAAAACCCTTTCTTGTTATATCTAGATGGCTCATCTGTATGTGACCCCAATCTCAGGGGCCCATTTTACTGGAGGCCATGTTGTCTGTGGCCTTTTTTGTCAAGGTCACATTGATGAGCGCCACAGGTTGAATTAACGGGGCATGTGTTAGGGGGCCTGGTCTGCACACAATAAATCAGTGTTGTGTGGGACTTGCCAGCTGTTCTGCTGTGTAGATGATTGATCACATGCTGACCTGGCATATCATAACTATTCCAAAAAATTATGTTATAGATTTATGGGGAAGGGTTTTGTTTAGCTTTGTTTGTGTTTGATTACTAGTGAAAGCTAGCAGTAGGTACTCTTGTCCTGTTAAATCAGATACCCTCACAATGTAAGGGGCTCTGTGTTTATTTTGTATCCGTGGACTGTGGATGAAAAGCCATTTTTTTATTTATTTTAATATCTTTCTTTTGCTAATGATTTATTCTTAGAATTAAAGAAGAGGCCACAATATAAGCTGGTAATTTATTGTTACAAGCTCCTCTTACACTGTAGAGGTATCAAAAATATTGAACAAAGAAAATCCACTGAAAGATTTTGTTTGCTCAGATTTTTCAGTACCTCCTCTCATTCTAGTCTGAACGCCCCCATACGTCTGCTGAGCTGGAGGTTGTATATAGTTATACTGTTCCAGAAGATCATTCTTGTTTTCCTGGTTTTCGTTGAAAAATTGAAATGTGTTTCATTATACATTTTGATGTGTTTTTTTTGAGCAAATTGACATTTGAAACTAGTTTTTATTTTTTCTTATCAAAAATATTTCTTTAGATGTGCTTCTTTTCATAAAAATGATTTGAAATTCCTCAGTTTTTTTTTAAATTATTGTTTTATTTATTCTTTGTAAATCATAAAGATAAGAAACATGCCAACATTATTTCTTTTAAAGAATGTGTTTCTTAGACTTTCAATAAAAAATTTCAAATTATCTATTAATATTACGCTATCTGCCAGATGTTCTCATATTTCACTTAATCCTTAGCCAGTAAGATGATAAGAAATCATTGCCAACAAAACATTTTTTCAATAATTGAATTGAAAATTGTGTTCCAATTTTTTTTTGTTTAAAATTCAGTGTTTGAGTCTCCCCTTTACAGTTTGTTGGAAACAAAAAAATCTCTTTTATAAAGTATTAGGTTTCCTAGATTTTAGACTTTAAGTGATGTGAACATAAGACAAAATTCTACAAAAAAACAGACCAAAAAAAAATCAACTGAGCTAATTCTTTCTTATGCTTATAGAATAAGGTAGAGAATAATATAAAGTTAAAGTAAAATGAGGACTGATATAACAGGATATCCATGAGAAGGGGAGAGGGCATTAGATAGAACTAGTGACATATATAAGGAACAAAAAAATGATTTTTCATGTCACATGTTTTAGAACAAAACACGTGACAAGACTTCAGATAGCCATCTAGAAGTAGTCAGTTTTTATTCTTCTTATTGTTTTTGTTTGTTTGAGATATATAATATATCTTATTTGATAAGTCAACAAATAAAAATTAGTGTTTTTTTTTCAAAAGTTAAGTTTCCATGACAACCTTCATTTTAAAATGTTGCCGTATATTCCATATTCCAGTGTATAAGACGACTGGGCATATAAGATGACTACTTACTTTTCCTGTTACATTAAAGTTTTTAAGCTATTTTCCCTGTATAAGACAATCTTTCTACGAACACCCTTTAAGTTTGAAACTGCCTTCATATTTCTTTCTACTTGCTGATGGAGACATGATGGGGTCTTGACTGTTAGCCATTTTTCTACTGTACTGTATTACGGTACTGGTGCTGTACTGTATGAACAGGTACAAATACGATAAAACAATACCCGGTGTATAAGACGACCCAGGACTTTTGAGAAGATTTTTAGGGGTTAAAAAGGCATCTTATAGGCGGAATATACGGTTAATTTTTTAATTTTTTGTTTGTTTGTTGTGGAGATCAGGGACTAAATCTAATTGTAAATAGGATTAAATAGGATACATTCTTAATTAATGATGAAATTAGAGAAAAGTTTTTTTACCTTGTTTATCCACAGGGAAAAATAAATATAATTAGATATATCAATGGGTTTTTTTTTCTAAACAAAGGTATTACATTATACATTCTGTAGATAAAACATCCGTATCTGTTATTATCTATGTCCCTTTGAGATAGGATTAGCAACAAAAATAAATGCCTAAGTTGTCTATGGGAAATGTGTGGCCTGAAAACTGTGTTTCCAAAGTTAGGGCAGGCATTTGTAAACTTTCTTTTAAACATGTTATGTGCCAGAGAAAACAAGCCCTTGTTATTGTAACAGTCCCTTTGCGTTACTTTACACTTGTCTTTATTGGTAACCTTTACAGGAAGTTTGGTGTTCTTGGAGGCAAGCAGTGAGTCTCATGTTCCTGAAATTTTCAAATTATTGCATTTTTTCTTGTTTATTTACAATTTTTTAATATTGAAAAGTTACTTTTTTCATTCCACAATGTTGGCTATGTTAGTTTGTTTCTTCCTGAAAAGAATAAATTGCCTTGTTTTATTTGATTTAAATTTTACAATTGTTTATGGGGAAAAAAATTTTTTTTACTTCATAGCAAAAATTAGAAATTGTCAGCAACTTTAAGGTATACAAAAACCTTTAAATATGCTCGATATGTTTCTCTTAAGTAAAGGAAAAATTTAAACCTTAACTTCGTGCTTAGCTCTGTCCACAAAGCTTGAGATTGGTGGAAGTTTGAGGCTGCACTGCTGGATGGGTTAAATCTAATTCCCTGGCCAATCGTCTTGTTAGATATAGCAGTTGTGAGGTATTGTGTATGGCTATCAACCTAGTGCCTACTGGTTGGATTCCCAAGATGTCGGTGTTTAAAAATCAAATAGGGCCAAAACACTCAGGGTAGATTGAGGTGGTATATCAAGTTGTTTGGTGCTGTGAGTTTCATGTGTACTGACTAACCCCATTCCAGTCGTGGATCAAGTTGTTTGGTGCTGTGAGTTTCATGTGTACTGACTAACCCCATTCCAGTCGTGGATCAAGTTGTTTGGTGCTGTGAGTTTCATGTGTACTGACTAACCCCATTCCAGTCGTGGATCACGTTGTTTGGGGCTGTGAGTATCATGTGTACTGACTAACCCCATTCCAGTCGTGGATCACGTTGTTTGGGGCTGTGAGTATCATGTGTACTGACTAACCCCATTCCAGTCGTGGATCACGTTGTTTGGGGCTGTGAGTATCATGTGTACTGACTAACCCCATTCCAGTCGTGGATCACGTTGTTTGGTGCTGTGAGTTTCATGTGTACTGACTAACCCCATTCCAGTCATGGATCAAGTTGTTTGGTGCTGTGAGTTTCATGTGTACTGACTAACCCCATTCCAGTCGTGGATCAAGTTGTTTGGTGCTGTGAGTTTCATGAGTACTGACTAACCCCATTCCAGTTATTCCTTGTTCTGAAAAATAATTCTTTTCATTTTTGATGGGTTGCTAGCTGCACATCATAAGCCAGCTGACAGAAATTCGTTTCCGATGTTGTGTTATATTATGTAGTGTCTTGACAACTTGTGAAGTTGTCAGTTCAGACTATGGTGATGTTTCAATGATGTACAGCACAGGCGCATTATTTCACCATGAACTTGTGCATTGTGTAACTAACGGCACTCATCCTTTTACTTCAGCTTTGAACTGAAGCTGTTCAGAAAATCTTGGAATTTAAGTGTCGTTCATTTTAAGCTAACCATTAGATTTTGACCAAAATATTGTAAGGGAATTTAAGATTCTATCTATCCATTTCTAATGCTAAATTATTCCACTTGAAAGTGTGCCTTTTATTATTTGGTAAAAACTAGTGTAGAAAAAAATGGTCATATGTTGGGAATTCATAACAATGTCTACAGTAGTGAACATGCTATCATTGTCCAGTCATAAAATGACCATTCTTATCGGAGTTATTAACTGACCATTCTAATTTGGCAGGGATGTGGTTGAAGGTGTTATAGGAGCCAAAGAGTGAGTGCCCTTTACTTGTATCAATATATATAGATCGGCAGGACTTTGTCTTGTGCTTTACGTACACTTGATGTGCCGACACATTGCATGCTAATGATGGTCTCCATCAGTTATATTTGTCATGCTATACAAGTAACGAATAGAGGGGAAAGTCATTGCATGAGTTGGCTGGTGTCTATACATTGTAGTTTGTTTTAAAGTTGTACACCTAGGATTTAACAAGGTACATAAAAGGTTACAAAACTAGGATGTGACATAATACATAAAGACATTGCATGTGAAGCTCTGTGTTTTAAGTTTGTTTAGGAATTACACTTCTAGTATGTGACAAAATACATAAAAGTTAAACACCAAGTATGTGACATAATACATAAGAGTTACACACCAAGTATGTGGCATAATACATAAAAGTTACCTACAAAGTATTTGACATATTACATAAGTTGCACACCAAGTATTTGACGTGATATAAAAAGACATTGCATGCCCTAGTCTCCACTGTTGGTCTGATAAAATACACCTGGGTTGAGATAGACCTAGCATGCCATGGGTGGTCTCTTAAGGTTTACAGTGCTGTACAAGTAGGCTGTAGCAAGACAATGCACGAACATAATAATCTGCAAATATGATACATGTCTGTAATGCATGAGGCACTGAGCTGGTTATTCTGCTTTGGTTTTTGCTAGGTCTGCGGAAATTAACGATTAATGAATCAATTAATCTTTAAAAAATTTAATCGATTAAAATTTAAGAAAATATTTCTAATAATTTTTACCCCCAATTTATTAATAATTTATATTTTTTGTAACTTACATACTTTCCCCTCGTATTATTATTATTATTTATTTAGACGTGCATACATAAACAAAAAGGTTTTTCTTCCTTATTTCTTGCATAGCAGAGCGAATTTGCTGTGTTAAGTCACAAAATTTTGGAGTCATGGAATTACCGCGACTTAACCAATTTCGTGAAATAATGAATCGCAACTTAACGGGATCTATATATGCGTTATAAAAATATAATTAATCGAAATTAATCGATTAAATTTTTTCCCAATTAATCAATAAAAATTTAATCGGTACCAGCCCTAGTTGTTGCTCAAGATTTAAAATCTCAGAGTAAATGATGGTATGTTCTAAAACATACTTTGATATGTCATTGCTTGGCAATCTTAATTTTATTTCGTGATCTAAAGAAAGATCTAAAGAAAGAGCCAAACTTATTTTTTCTTCTCATTTAAAGAATAGTTTTTGTCCCAAGCTTGTTTACTCATTCTGAGTCACTATAGAAATGATGATGCGAAATAAATGCTTTGCTGGAGTTTGTGTTTGTGTGGAATTTTAATTAAATTTTAAAAAATGATTTATTTATGCATACATTATCATTATTTCTGTAATTGAACTAGCTCTATATTCAATGCTAGTTTTATGATTTGTTTAAATGTCGATAAACTTTGGGTAAATGATTATCTTTGTACTGGCCATTCTCATTGGTGGCCATTCTCACCAGTGGCCTATGTCATCAAGCTCTTCGTTATCATCAGTTAGAACTAGAGAAATGGTGATTTTAGCTTTACAAAAGTGTGTAGATAACTTCGGTGGTGACATCGCTAACACTGACATCCTGATGGGTTGTTGTGATGTCACTTCATTAACTCAAAAAAAAACTTAGTATAAAAATTATAACTTGTTACATTTTAGATTATCACAAAATGTTGATGTTAAGCCATGATCTGTTTTGACCTTTGACCTATGTATTACTATGTTGTACACAAAATTGCATGGCACTGTGTATACAAGGAAATGCATCTCGTTGTAATGCTTTGCTTGTTTGTCAAGAAATGATTTTATGGTCTTCATGATACACTAGAGCTGTGCTCAGCTGTCAGATGTACCATCCATATATGTCATGCTGGAGGGACACTCAATAATTTGTTATATAAAACTTGTCTCTTCCTCTTAACAAAAACTCAAAAATACTTTTGAGGTCTTCTGTCAGTTCTCTTTAACCAGAGATGTGGTCAAACAATGTCCCAAATCTAAACCAACCCCCAATGTTTTGTTTCCTTTTAGCATCAAGTATTAATCACATGTTTGGTTGTAGCAAAGAATTCCACAGAATGTGAGCATTCACTTGGTTTAGAATCTGATCACTTCTGACCAATCCTTCGATCAGCCAACTCCCCACTCATTATGGGGACATTAAACTTCTCAATGGCAGTACATGTAAAATAATTCCAGAAAAACAAATTTATTCACTGATGAAGCCCCCAAGTCCCCCCCCCAACCTTTACTCCTGTGATCTCATGACATCTATATGTTACATGCAGTTAGACATAGTCCCTGACCTCCGACCTTTTCTATTGGCAGCACCATTGTGTCCAAGCCGAAAGAGTTTGCCCACTTGATCAAGAATAAATTTGGCAGTGCTGACAATATAGCCCAGCTAAGTAAGTTTTATGTAGGTATGTATTGTCACTCTGTGGCCTTTGACAATTTCTTACCTCCCCTTTTTTTAAATTAGACATGTATACTTTCTAAACTCACCCAAAAAAACAACAAAAAATCACCTCCACCTCTGAGGAAGTGTGTTGCTTTAATAACAGGCCTCTGCTTTCTTAGGGAAATATTTATCATATAGGTTAATTCCTTATTCAATTACCGACTTAATTTATTTTTTTTAAACTGTGAGGTAAATATTATATTTCAAAACATTTTACTTAATGTTTCTTTCCTCTCATGTTTTTTTTATACCCTTCCCTGATAAGCTTTTGAAAGTATCCTACTGTGTAACTTCCTGCTTATTAAAATTTACCTTTTAAGTAATTTTATTTTTGTTAAAACGTCTCCTAACACATAACATACTGTTAACTCCACCAAGTGTTCAATAGTATCAAAATGGTAATCTCTTCCTAACATTATAAATAAATGCCAATTTCATCATACAAGGTGTGACTTTAAACAACTTTTCCTTAAAATGTTCCAATACCATTTTTTAGCACACTGACATTAACCTCTAACTTCTCCCATGCAGCAGTTTGGTTAGAGGCTTCCTATTCATTTCTTAGCTAACACTTTCTATTATCTCACTCATAATCTGTTTATTGTTTAATATTCATTTCTTAGCTAACACTTTCTATTATCTCAATTATAATCTATTTATTGTTTAATATTCATTTCTTAGCTAACACTTTCTATTATCTCACTTATAATCTGTTTAATTTTAAAATTCACTGTCTTGTGTTTTTTTTAATTTACTGATGATATTACATCATGACCATTCATCATTTTGGTACTGTAATTTTTGTATGGCTTTTTTTTCTGGTAAGCTTTATTCAGTTGATTTACATTTATTTCCAATAATTTTAAACTTGATATTAACCAAAAACTTTTGTTGCCTCCTTGTATCATCAAACATCACTTGCTGACTAATCAGGAAATAAATGTATGATTGTTCAATACTTCATTTTTGTGACATGCAGGGAAAAGTTGTTTTAGTAAGGCACCTACAACTGCAAATGTCTGATGATTTATTTCATACTGACTTATCAATCTGAGCTATCAAATTTTACACTTGGTCAAGTGTGAAGGAGTTAAGTTATTCAAAATGAGAAGAAAGAAAAAAAAAGAAAGAAATATCTTATATCTGTTTTTATTGATCTTTTGTATGAATTTTTACAAATAATTATTTTCCCCACTCAAGAACTAGATGACCCTGTGGCGGCTGAAGGAAACAACGATGGCAAAGCTGGTGGCACATTACCTGCCAGGTAGGTCCTTGACTCGAGCACGCATGGCAAATACAGGTCGAGGCATTTGTCTAGAGAAAACACAGTTTAGGTGATGATAATGAGTGGGTTTAGTCGCGTGTCTGGCCTTTCCACCAAACCCCTATGTGTGGGTATATGTGTATGAGTTTTGTCTCTTGGATGACTTGTTAAACATGAACTTTTGAGTGAGAAGAATTTTGGGATAGATTGAGAGCATGACATTTATCTCATTGTGTCAGAGTCAGCTAGACTGGCTGCCAGCGATGAGCACAGCAGGAATCAGAAGACACAATGAAAGCGGTCACAAAAGTTGAAGCTGAAACACATGAAGTTTCTCAAAGATTAACTTTATAATCAGCAAAATCCAAACTGGCTTCTGCCTATTCTGCCCAGTATCCATGGCTAGCTTCCCTTTATTCTGGCTTCCATACATGGCTTTTGTCGATAGCTGACAGATCTTCATGGTTTAATATTGAAAGTGTTATTTATTCATAAGCGCCTTATTTCATTGATGCATTTAATTCATGGATGGTAACTCATCCATGGCTGTCTTATATCCATGTGGACTTAGTATCCAGCTCTTACTTACATTTTTTTTATGGTTGTTTAATTGGAATTTAAACCAGTTGATGTCAACTATAAATGTGTATTTCAATGTCATGTGCTGCATGATGTGTCTGTCAACAATTGTAAACTGACATGGTGATGTCAACTATACATGTGTATTTCTATGCCATGTTCTGCATGACGTGTCTGTCAACAATTGTAAACTGACATTGTGATGTCAACTATACATGTGTATTTCTATGTCATGTTCTGCATGACGTGTCTGTCAACAATTGTAAACTGACATGGTGATGTCAGCTATACATGTGTATGTCAATGTCATATGCTGCATGACATTTCTGTCAAATTTTGTATACTGACATGGCGCCATCACAGATCTTTTTATCATTCGAATGTCATCCTAGTGCCATGTCAACATTGGTCTCAATGTCTCCCAGCTTTAAGTACACCAGCGACGATGAAACGTCCAGCGTCACGTCTGGCTCAGGGCTGAATCCCACTCACGTCTCCCCCCACCACAACTCGCAGGGAGCCTCTCATCTGGTGCCGGTGACCGCGTCCAACCTTGAGCCGCTGCACGAGGAAATCAGTGAGGTCAGGGACACTTCCAGGAAGGTCAACGACATTCTACTGCGCCTGGCTGAAGAATTTGAGGAATACAAGGTGAGTGAGCCAACAATATGTAATTATGACATAGACATTTGATCTATAGAAGATTACAAGGTGAGTGAGCCAACAATATGTAATTATGACATAGACATTTGATCTATAGAAGATTACAAGGTGAGTGAGCCAACAATACGTAATTATGACATAGACATTTGATCTATAGAAGATTACAAGGTGAGTGAGCCAACAATACGTAATTATGACATAGACATTTGGTCTATAGAAGATTACAAGGTGAGTGAGCCAACAATACGTAATTATGACATAGACATTTGATCTATAGAAGATTACAAGGTGAGTGAGCCAACAATACGTAATTATGACATAGACATTTGATCTATAGAAGATTACAAGGTGAGTGAGCCAACAATACGTAATTATGACATAGACATTTGATCTATAGAAGATTACAAGGTGAGTGAGCCAACAATACGTAATTATGACATAGACATTTGATCTATAGAAGATTACAAGGTGAGTGAGCCAACAATACGTAATTATGACATAGACATTTGGTTTATAGAAGATTACAAGGTGAGTGAGCCAACAATACGTAATTATGACATAGACATTTGATCTATAGAAGATTACAAGGTGAGTGAGCCAACAATACGTAATTATGACATAGACATTTGATCTATAGACAAGGTGAGTGGCCAGACAATAGGTAACCTAACATAAACATTAGATTTATAACCAACCTTAAAATACATAAATATTTTATTTTTTTATACCTGGAGTGACTGACTAATGAGTGTGTCATAGAAGATTTCAGTGGGAAATTTCAATAGGAGATTACTATACATTTTAATAAGAGATAGCAATTATTTTTTCTTATTGCTTTGGAAAATAAAATGCTATTGTAGTTCACAATGGTTATAATTTACTTTTATTGAATATGTAAGCAGAACAATTTAGAATTAATTAATAAAACTCAACATTTTAACATAGTTTTCTTTGAATTATTTTTTTGATTAGGACAGTTAAATGATCTAACTGCACCATGGCCTAAAAATTAAGTTATGGGAAGATGATTTCTACCCTATCCAACCAGCTTCAGCTGCTACAGCATTTTCTTTAACAAAAGTATTGCTCAAACTGGCGTGTTATTTTATGTGGTGGCTTGTAATCTGGTTCTACGCTAACCTAGCATTTCTGTCACTAATGATGTGAGCCTGCTAACGAACCAACAGGCGGCAGAGTGTGTAGCCTTCAACTTTGAGGAGAACTAAATCACATGACTTGTTTGTTTGTCTTCAGATCTGAGTCACATGACTTGTTTGTCTTCAGATCTGAGTCACATGACTTGTTTGTTTGTCTTCAGATCTGAGTCACATGACTTGTTTGTTTGTCTTCAGATCTGAGTCACATGACTTGTTTGTTTGTCTTCAGATCTGAGTCACATGACTTGTTTGTTTGTCTTCAGATCTGAGTCACATGACTTGCTTGTTTGTCTTCAGATCTGAGTCAGATGACTTGCTTGTTTGTCCTCAGATCCAAATGCAGCAGGAGGTGACGCTACTGAGGTCCCAGCTTGAGGATGAGAAGTACAAGGTGGAGCACCTGGAGGAGCAGCTCAATGACCTCACAGAACTCCATCAGCACGAGATGCTCAACTTGAAACAAGACCTGACCTCCATGGAGGAGAAGATAGAGTACCGACTGGATGAGAGGACGACCGACCTCTCGGATCTGGTGGATAATGCTTCAACTAGAGTGAGGGAATATTGAAATTCATCACCATATGATGTGGATGGCCACTCTCCTCTCAATGGGCACTCTCCTCTCATTGGCCACTCTCGTGTCAGTGGCGACTCTCGTGTCAATGGCCACTCTCCTCTCAATGGCCACTCTCCTCTCAATGGCCACTCTCATGTCAGTGGCCACTCTCCTCTCAATGGCCACTCTCCTCTCAGTGGCCACTCTCCTCTCAATGGCCACTCTCGTGTCAATGGCCACTCTCGTGTCAGTGGCCACTCTCCTTTCAATGGCCACTCTCCTCTCATTGGCCACTCTCCTCTCATTGGCCACTCTCGTGTCAGTGGCCACTCTCCTCTCAGTGGCCACTCTCCTCTCAGTGGCCACTCTCATGTCAGTGGCCACTCTCCTCTCAATGGCCACTCTCGTGTCAGTGGCCACTCTCCTCTCATTGGCCACTCTCCTCTCATTGGCCACTCTCCTCTCATTGGCCACTCTCCTCTCATTGACCACTCTCCTCTCAATGGCCACTCTCCTCTCAATGGCAATTCTCCTCTCAATGGCCACTCTCCTCTCAATGGCCACTCTTGTGTCAGTGGCCACTCTCCTTTCAATGGCCACTCTTGTGTCAGTGGCCACTCTCGTGTCAGTGGCCACTCTCCTTTCAATGGCCACTCTCGTGTCAGTGGCCACTCTCCTCTCAATGGCCACTCTCGTGTCAGTGGCCACTCTCCTCTCATTGGCCACTCTCTTCTCATTGGCCACTCTCCTCTCATTGGCCACTCTCCTCTCATTGGCCACTCTTCTCCAGCCAATTTTAATATCATTCATTAATGTTATCAGTTTGAAGCTCTTCCTTTCCAGAGTTGCCAAAGTTCTTGTCTTCTCAACTTTGATCTGGAATGTACACATTTTCATTTTGACATGATTATTTACTCTTGAGATATTACCACCTTGATCCAATTCTATTTGTTTCAGTTCTTGTCATCATTGTGAGGAGGTGAAAAAAATAATTTGATTATTTACCTTGACCTGGTTTGTATTTTGGTTTCAGATCTCTCGCCTGGAGCAGCAACAACAACAGCAACAGATCCTGTCCATGGAGATGGTGGAGAACGCCACCTTCAGGACAATAATTTCCAAACTCATCAACGTTGTCCTGGCCATCCTGGCTGTCATTCTGGTGCTGGTCAGCACGGCTGCACACTTTTTATCTCCCTTTGTTCACTCCACGTAAGTTGTCTCCCTGCGCTGCCTCTGAACAAGTGGCTTTCAGTTCTCTTTCCTGACACTATTCCTTGCTTCCCTTTCCTGACACTATTCCTTGCTTCCCTTTCCTGACACTATTTTTTGCTTCCCTTTTCCTGGCTCATCATTTTTTATACTATCGACTTTTGCCATACTCTGGATATATGTTAAATTTGACTGACACTAAGAAGGGACTGTGAATGTAAAAGTCAAATTTGGTTAGAAGTATCCTGTGTATGTAAACTGTAAAGTTTATTTTGAAGTTCATGTGAGTCGGTGGTGTTTTCAAATCTGGAAATTTTAAGACCTGAAGAACTCAATTAATTTTAAGTTTAAAAAATAACAAAGATTTATTGGACATTGACATTTTTTATGTTTTAGTTTAGAGATTAAAATAAATTATTGATATTCTTTTTTTTTAAAATGTCTTTGTGTTAAACTGGTTTACCTCTCCTTGGAATTATGTCCCATACATGGACAAGTATCATTACTTTCCTTGAGTAGTCATCAAAAACAATTTAACATTGCGCTGACACTAAAATTTTAATTTTCTCTCCAATTTTAAAGGCAAATCACTTCTCACAAGCCAAACGGTACATCTAATGCATGCATAACATGCAACACACACACCCAATCCATTTTGTCACATTAGTTTAGAGATGGAATTGAAACCAACATGTCATATGTTAAGAAAGATTATCTAAACTCTGAATAGTTTGTAATTATTTGACCCTGTTAAATGTCAAAACTCTGTTAGAATAGTTTGTGATTAGTTGACCTGTTACATGTCAAAACTCTGTTAGGACTATTTTAATTATTTGACCTGTTACATGTCAAAACTCTGTTTGAATAGTATTTAATTATTTGACCTGTTGCTTTGAATCCCCAGGTCACGGTTGGTGCTATCCATCATTGCCACAGTACTAGCCTGGCTCATCTACCAGAACTATTCATCTATTGAGTTCATCACTCAGTCCATATGGAACTTTTTCACCTGGCCTTGGAGTTGATGATGGCTTTTTTTGGGGTTGTTAAATTATTTTCTTTTATTGTAAATTTTCACAAGATTTGTCCTCCATGGTGCTGTGCTGGGCTGTAACGGAGACATCATCTTCTTGTTCAAACAGCGTCGTCTGCACATGACGAGGACAAAACTCCCCGCCGGTGATAGAAGAGGACTTGCCATCGCAGTATTTATTGACAAATTCATCAGGACTCGAGACGTTGAATTTTGCTTTAACCCAGCAAATATGATTGTGATTTTTGCCGAGTTCAGAGACTCAACATCTGAGTAGAGATGACGAGTGTTTGGTGTTGTCAGCTAGTGAAGCCTCCCTTACCTCCCCCTGTAACCTGGCCGTCCCTAGTTGTAGCAGTAGATCTCGGTAGCGACACGTTTCATCAGGCTCAAGTGTCACGAGGAAGGGATCGGTTGGAAAGATTGGCTCTCTGACGTGTAGCATGGTGGTGAATGATAGGATGGCACATCAGTGGCTAAAAATAGATGTACTCAAGCCTAATACTGCAATAGTTGTTTAACTCAACAATTGCTACGTGTTGTTTAAATGTTTATCATAGCTATGGCTGTTTGTTGTTTTAAAAAAAAATATGTTAAAAAAGGCTCTGGCTGTATTCAAATGTTAACATGGAGCTTGCTGTTTGTAGATGAATGGTCAACGTGTCTGGTTGTATGTTGTTCAAGTTTTAATATTATTGTGTGGATGTATGTAGATGAAATGTATTAAACAAATTTAGTTCAGACTTGGTACCATTACTTCTATGTTCAAAAGGTCAGTTTCTCCATTGTCTTAAATCCCTATTATCTAAAGATCTTTCCCTGGCTGATAGAGTTTGAGCCATGCCGAATCTTGGTTTGATGGTGCAGAATGTTGCTAACTTGGCAGTCATTCTAAAGTATAGCAAATAGCTTTGTGACAGGCATTTAGTGATCTACCGACAACAGGCATGGGAAGAAATATCTGAGGTAGCTAGTTTTGACAACATCTGCTTACCTTTCTATGAACAGCTAGCAAGTTACTGACAACATCTGCTTACCTTTCTATGAACAGCTAGCAAGTTACTGACAACATCTGCTTACCTTTCTATGAACAGCTAGCAAGTTACTGACAACATCTGCTTACCTTTCTATGAACAGCTAGCAAGTTACTGACAACATCTGCTTACCTTTCTATGAACAGCTAGCAAGTTACTGACAACATCTGCTTACCTTTCTATGAACAGCTAGCAAGTTACTGACAACATCTGCTTACCTTTCTATGAACAGCTAGCAAGTTACTGACAACATCTGCTTACCTTTCTATGAACAGCTAGCAAGCTACTGACAACATCTGGTCTCCCCTTGGTTTTGACCTGTTTGGCCATGATTCTGTTTGAATTAACTGAACTCTGTCACCTCTTGAGTGGTGTTGAGGCCCACTGTTATAGCCCTGTCTATAGCTCAATGCCAAACCATTTCGCAGATGGTGAAGATGAGGCTGCTGATTTTATCATTTTTATTTTGTCTAAAAGAATATATTCATAGTACAAACACAAATGCCATTAATAAAAGGCTTTAAATTGGAGGACTCAACAAAATAATCTGCTCCCTCCCGGTTGCCAGGTTTTTTTTGACAGCTGAGCCTATTTTATTGTGTATAAATTATTTATAGTTAAATTTTTACTTTGTTGATCTTGTTTATTTATTCTAAGTTTATTTCTATGAGTATAGACTAGTGGAATAATTTTTTTTATTGATCTTTATGGTGGAAAAACATATTTGAACAATCTTCTCAACTGTCTGAAGCATTCATGAAAGATAAAATCAGAGATAGGATTGGGTTGTGTTTTTTTCTATGTTGGTACTAAACATTGAATAGGCACATCGCTTGGTTCTATGTTGGTACTAAACATTGAGTAGGCACATCGCTTGGTTCTAAGTTGGTATCTATGTTGGTACTAAACATTGAGTAGGCACATCGCTTGGTTCTATGTTGGTACTAAACATTGAGTAGGCACATCGCTTGGTTCTATGTTGGTACTAAACATTGAGTAGGCACATCGCTTGGTTCTATGTTGGTACTAAACATTGAGTAGGCACATCGCTTGGTTCTATTTTGCTTTTAATTTGTAAGATTACTGTGTTTGTGACAATGTCTGCTGTATGCCACTAGTCATTTTACTGTCCACTATGATGACGACATCAAGTCTATTTTTATCCTATCTGTCAACATTCAGTTGACCTGTAAATAAACCTGCCAGTGTCCATGACCCAATGGGGAAAATGATCTCTTTGACTATTGCCTCCCTTTTATCTCTAAAATGTGCAATAACTCTTGTACGTACTTCTGCGCTTTTCCTCCTGGGTATTGTAAATATGGGGTCAATATGTCCACTAAACAACACGACGTGTATTTGGAACACCATCACCCGGTCACCTGCTCCATGACCAGGGGTCCAAATGACACAACTAGGACAGAGCTGACAATCAAGGAAAAAAACATTCATAATTTCTAGACATCACTTTTTTGGATGGACACAAACATTTTGAAGAATTGTTCTCCAAACATTGAGTCACGATCTTTAGGGATAGGCCAGGTATTTCTTTAAGCTCTACTTATAAGAAGTTTTTAAAATAAAAAAATTATTTCACCTTTAATTGTTTAACTTACCATGATTTTTGTTGGGAGGTGGGGGGAAGCGGGGTTTGATTTATAGTGACTATTCAACAAAGTCAATGGGATCTTAATTCGTTTGTGCAATGACCACGTTAGCAAGGTACTTGTAATATTGTAAAATGTGCTCTCATATTCTCAGCAGTAGGATAAAAAAAAGTACATCATTTTGTTGGTAGGTGGTAGCCCCATTAGAGTTGCAGACTCCTGTACTGTAGTCTTCTTTACATTTTTTTACCTGAACAAGTTTTTGAGTTAAGCCCCCTGGCCACACCCTCTTTTGTTTTATTTTCCCCAAAAAGGACAATATTTAGCCTTTGTTAAAGTCATATGGCACCAGCAGAACATGGTTCGTTCTATTGTTTATTTGTGATCATGATTTTAGAGCTGGACTTGATAAAACACGCACAATAACATTATTGTAGTCATCATCCCTTGAATGTATGTTTGGAAATATGGGGGCTTAAAATTTTAGCACCATTTTCAATCACAGGGTGTCAGTAAATTAAGGTAAAATTATTTTTTAATGAAAATTTTGAATTTACTGATGCAGTAGCATCAGGGCTGATATGAAGATCCACATTTTTTTTTGAATTTCTTTGTCAATTCATTATGTCCTCCTTTCATAAAATTCAATGTTTTAACCTACGATAACACTATTGGAAGTACCTGGTTTCGATGACATTTATAATAGGTTCAGTTCAGTATTCCAATTGCATCCTACACACATCAACACTGACACCCTAGTGAGTTCCCCTGGACTTAAAAAAAACTCCGGGCCAATCATAATGGTCTGAAATATGTGTGTACAACGAACTGTGCTTAATGTAAATATGTTTTGCTTGCAGATTTGATTAAGATACATGAATGACCTGTTTTTGTTTTTGCTGCAATTCCAAATGTTAACCCTGTGTAAGTATGTCTTGTCTCAGAGAATTTTTGCTGTACGTCACAGTCTGTGAATTCCTGGTTCTGGCTTGCAAAACTACAGTATCACTAATACATGTACAACAATGTAGGAGGATGTAAGTCGAAGCGTGTGGTAGAGATGTCATTGGACATAAGTTGCAGCGTATGGTAGACATGTCGTTAATTAAGAGTTGGCCTCAAACCAGGATAACATTTCATCAAGTTGGAAATATTTCAATGTAAAGCTAAAAATGTCATCATGACTTATGTAGATGTGGTCGATTATTGAGAGAAAATTCACCATCCTATGTCATTAAATTATTTTAGAAGTGTTCTCATGTTATCAACCACTGCACACTGTTGGCCTCGTACTTTCATGTCCAGTGGGTAGAGCAAGAAATGTATCATTTTATTTCCCTTTCTTTCGCCCTCCAAGAGTTAATATTGGGTCACTGGGTAGCATGCTACACATGGACAGATTGACACACACTTGGACAGATTGACATACACGTGGACAGATTGACATTCACATGGACAGATTGACATACACATGGACAGATTGACATACACGTGGACAGATTGACATACACATGGACAGATTGACATACACATGGACAGATTTACACACACTTGGACAGATTGACATACACATGGCCCGTAGCATTAGAGGGTTGGCATAGATTGTACATATGACCAATTTTAAAATAGTGAAAGACCTCTAATCCATGTCAAGAAAATGTGTAATTTTGTTTTACTCCATTAAATTTTAATGGAAGTATTTATAGCTCTATTATTCCTGTTTTTTATTCAATGAATGATTTAATAAATTACCATTAGAAAATCTGAGTTGTGTTTGTTTTTAACATGATTTTATTTAGCTTGCAACTAGTGTGTGTTGTGGTGCTGGTGCTGTTGGGACAAAACAAGGGTGGTGCAAAATCAGCAGTTGTCGTAGTTATCTTTCCGTCTACGAAAGACGAAATACATGTATTTATCTTTTCAGACTGCAGCTCTTAATGTGACTGGTGAGACTTATGCTCGAGTGGTGATCTCTTTTGCATGTTAAAAACGAATGCGGTGAAGGCAGTGTTTCCTAGGTTTCACATTTGCCCCTTTTCATCTGTTATTAGTCATCCCTCGTTTACGATGTCCGCCAAGTGCATCGATCCCCTCGCCAGGTCCTCCCAGTTTGGGATGTCAATGCTGGCCGCCCTCACAAAAATAGACCTATCGCAACAGGCATGAAGTGAACCAAACATACTATTAATAATTTTAAAATTTTAATGGAAAAGATACGCAGAAAGGCACAATGATTTCTCCTCATATGTGACGATCTGCTAGTTTTCTCATTTTAATATTAATTTTTATCAAAACGTCTCGCGCGTCCTGTTATATTACGCACGATCATTAATAGAAACACCCTAAGAGGGTTGGATGAGATGCCGTAACGGGGTTGAGCCAACCCTCAGACCTTAATTTGGTGATACCTGCTCTTCTCCGCCAACTTGTTTAAACGAAGATGACAAGCTTTGTACATGTAAACAGGTCTGTAATCTTGTACACTTCCCGTGAAATAGATAGCTAGCGAGATAACCCGACCTCGTAAATAAAATATAATTAATTACGTGGTTTTTTTTTGGTTAAGTTAAAGAAATATAAATACAACGTTTTAAACTTACACTTCTGAGATTATCTTAAAACTAACAAGTGAAATTCATTTTTCAGAGTATAGCCATGTCTTTGACATAAAAGGACAAGCTTTTAAGAAATGAAATTTTATATTAATGTCAAGTTCGGTTGGATAAACTTTAAAGACTTCCAGTGGATTACAAGTGGTAATATTGAGGATAACGACTAGAAGAGGGTTATCAAATACTTCATTCCTGTCTTTGTCTGGTGATAAAAGATGTGACATCAATCAACTCCGAAATAGAACTTGGGAGGACCAGACTTAAGCGTTGTTAAAAGGTGTGACAGGACAAACCACATGACATAAATGTCATAAATAATATCAAAATACTGAATATGTTACAGAGCTTATTCGATTTGTCATGTCGAAACATTTCAACTCTTGAGTTTGAGGGGAGGGGGCAGTGCCAGTTTAAACAGATGGTATATTATGAGAAAGTCAGGATTTCACACCAGCATTGTTCCACCCGAGTAAGATGTTATATTTCACACCGGCATTGTTCCACCCGAGTAAGATGTTATATTTCACACCGGCATTGTTCCACCCGAGTAAGATGTTATATTTCACACCGGCATTGTTCCACCCGAGTAAGATGTTATATTTCATACCGGCATTGTTCCACCGGAGTAAGGTGTTACATTTCATACCGCATTGTTCCACCCGAGTAAGGTGTTATATTTCACACCGGCATTGTTCCACCCGAGTAAGATGTTATATTTCATACCGGCATTTTTCCACCCGAGTAAGGTGTTATATTTCATACCGGCATTGTCCACCCGAGTAAGGTGTTATATTTCATATCGCATTGTTCCACCCGAGTAAGGTGTTATATTTCATACCGGCATTTTTCCACCCGAGTAAGGTGTTATATTTCATATCGCATTGTTCCACCCGAGTAAGATGTTATATTTCATACCGCATTTTTCCACCCGAGTAAGGTGTTATATTTCATACCGGCATTGTTCCACCCCAGTAAGGTGTTATATTTCATATCGCATTGTTCCACCCGAGTAAGGTGTTATATTTCATACCGGCATTTTTCCACCCGAGTAAGGTGTTATATTTCATACCGGCATTGTTCCACCCGAGTTAGGTGTTAAAAATTAATAATGAAATAGCATTGTCTATGGACAATATGCTAACACACAATTAAAATATATCAGTTGTAAATATTAACACCACATTTGAAATAGCCAACTATTTGTCTTATTGGCTATTTTATTTTCCATTTTCATTATCTTCGTTTTTATGGTTACAAATACTTTGACATTATTCTTACTTAACTAGAGTACTTTAAATCAATTTTGATTAACAAAGTTCATGTAGGAATTTTTTTTAAATCTTACTATTGGGTGGATAGATGGATCTAGAATCTAGACCCAATTTGGTGAACAAAATCTTAATGGTCCATGTCAAACTAATCTCCTAATATCAAAGCCTCCTGGGTCAATGGATAGATCTTGGCAAAACTTGGTACACAAAAACTCCATCGCCCATATTAAAATATCATTGTATATAAATCTCCCCCAAATCTCGAGAAAAAAAATTAATTAAAATTTCAAGACTTTTTTCCAAATAAATTTTACAAGATCATTCAAGATGTTGAACAATATTGACACGCATATTCACCATGATCCAGATTAAATCTAAGGGGGTTATAATCTTTAAATATTGCACTGTAAGGTCCAGGGAGGCTTTCAATGTCATTTTTTTTTCTTATTTAAGCTATATATAAATTTTATCTTAAAGATTGTTTGCCAGTTGGATAATTGGATATAGACCAAACTTTGCATATTAAAACTTTTTGGCATACATTTAAAACTATATGATATTAGACTCCTAAATCCTTACCTTTACGGTCGGGGGCACCTATTTCGTTTCCCTCATATAGGCTAAACTTTATCTTATCTTATCTGTTACAGACGCTCCTTCATACAGAAGATTATTGCATCCTAGGCGTATCTATGGTTTGTGTTTATTCCCGCATTCTTATAAGAGATTTAAATGTTGATTAAAGTGTTGGTTTTCCTGGTTTCTTCAGGCAACCCATTCCATGCCCGAATTCCGGACGGGAAAAACGAGAATATGTATGTGTTTGTTCTAGTTCTTGCATAAGGAAGGTGTTTTTATCCCTATTGTCTATCTGAGGGTTGTAAGATTACCATCCAATAGCTTTAATTAATCAACAATACTAGGTTACAGATGAATTAAACTCGTCAAAGAACAGATCCATTGCTTTTGTGATGCAAACCGGTATCTTAAATAAAATTGATTTTTAAAATAATCCTTTTATCCACTTTATTCTGGGATGTTGTCAAAAATTTTAATGGGACAAGATTTCAAACTATTACCTTATTAATTATCAGACTTTGAATTCAAGAGCAGTCTTATTACTCAATTTATTTCGGGCTTATTTAAAATATTCTAGACATTCTAAATTTTATCTAAAGTATCTCTGTTTATTTATTATCCTATTTAAAGAATTGCCATATTTAGTTTTCATACCCAGAATGCAATATTGGTCTTATTATAATTCATTTGATTTGTTATAATGTAAAATGTTTTAGAAACTTCGTTTTTGGTTAGGTCTACGCTACGTAACTTTAAAAAAAAATCAAAGTGGACAAAATTTGGTGTCCTAGACCAGTTGTTGGGAAACAGGGGTAAATTACCCCAAGGGGGCTAAAAAAAAATTATTTTGGGGTAGAATTTACGACGCCCCCTCCCACCCATGTTCCTGTGGGCAAGAACTCGCAAGGGAATAACTTACATATAACTTGTTATATTTCGGGTTGACCGGTAGCCTAGAATAATTGTTTTTCTGACAGAATGGGTCACCGCTTGGCCCATAATTTAAACTAAAACTAGTAATCATAAGTATTATTGCATTTCTTTGGAATATAAGTATTTATTCCATAAAATAGTTTCGCCAAAGATTGATCGTTTGAAATCTGTAAATGGTTGGCGGGAGAGGGGGAAGGCAGGAAGTGGTTTGGAAAAATTTCAAACTGGAATTACGGTCTTTGCTATGTACCGAAAAATAAATGAAGGTTTGGAATTAAAGCAAAAAGTACTTTGAGTGTTTTTAAACTTAACCATATTTGGTAGATACATCGATTATAAACTACAAATCAAGGTAAAATGAAAATACGCGAGAGAAGCTAAAACCGGATCTCACGGAGAACGGTATTCCATCTCAAATAGGACTCAATTTCATTAAATGCTTCAAAAATCGGTTCACACATGTGAAGTAATTTTGGAGATGAAATTGTGTCTCATGAACAAAAAGTATTCCAAAAAAAACGGTACTCTATTATGCATCTGGTATTCACTGGAGCTATATTATCTCATACAAGTATGTGATCGTATCGTGGAAAGGCATTCGACAAATAATGGCACCCCATAATGTAATGGATCATACTGAGGGTATGGAATCAAATCGGGAAAAGATGATTTGATAAGGAATGGGATCCAATAATGCAACAGGATAATATCGGGGTACGCGATTGCCTCAAATTATGTGAATATATCGGGAAAAGATATGAAACCAGAATGACTAACATTATGAAATCAGTCTAGGGCGTGTCAAGCAATAAAAGCATGCGATCATGTTAGGGAAAGGAATTCCACTACACATGGGTTCTCATTATGCTTGGGGATCAAAATGGGCTATGTAATCCCATCAAAGTATGAAATCATTTTGGGGAAAAGTATCCGACCAAGAAAGGGATCCCATTTATTTAATGCGATCATCTTAGATGGGAGACAAATGAAATTCATATTGCATGCCCTGGAACGCCGGGTATATTAGCTAGTACAATACATTCCAAATCTAATTTTCAAAAAGTACTAAGTCCGTGAAATTTTTTGTTTAAAGTACAATACTAGATACACATTTGAAATGGGTGATCAGATCAATCAATTAAAGTTTTATAAATATTCATAAGTTGATGTTTCGACTAAAGCCTTCAACATCACACACATCTTAAAATTCAATTTATTTGTAATACATTAGGTCAGCTCTATGGCGGATTAAAAGGGGGGGTGCTGAACGGGCTAAAGCCAGGGGCCCCCGATGATTAAGGGCCCCCAAATTTAGTATATTTTATAAGAAAGATGGACAAATGTTTGCATGAATTCCTGAAAATATCATAAATTAAATAAATTAATTTTTTTTTAAACTGATTTTATATGCTCACTAAAACAAAATATGAAAGATTATTGTTTATATTTTTAAACTTCACTTTTTTCATAAGGCTCGTGTGGTCTTGAGGTAGAAAATCACCCTGCTGTGCAGGCTGTCACGCGATCGATTCCCGGCGTGGGCCCAATGTTTTTTTAAATTGTAGTTTTACACTCAATATTAGGATACAGTTATTTCTTCGTATTCCATTTTTTCATGAATAATCTTTGGCTGGGAAGGCCGATCCCGTAGTACAGACAAAGTATGTTAAAGGAAACGATGAACTATTTAGTTACAAGTTACAGTCTTATATTAGCTGCTAGCAATAATTTCATTTAAAGGGACGCTGGCTGGATAGGGCCCCAGTTTGATTTGCAGTCTTAATCCGCCCCTGGTTCAATTACTTACGTGTACGTACGTACGTGTACGGATGAAGGCATTAGCCGTAACGTCTACTTGTGTATTTATATTAATATATTTAAAAAGCTTTAATTTATTGTTTAGATCAGTGCTGCTTCTCAAACTTTTTACTATGGTGGACCGACAGAAATTTTTACATGGCACTAGGGACCGGTGCAATATCTTCCCTGCATTAACGTGCTAACGATGTGAGCTCCTGCATGGCCAACAGCAATACAACTTTAGACATGAATTTGGCATGTTTTATGCTACTTTTCCACACTTATGTAAATCTGCTGTAATAAAACCCTTGCTGAAAAAACAAGGGTTGGATCAAAACAATTTAAACAACTATCGACCTGTGTCCAATATTTCATTTGTATCTAAGGTCATTGAAAAACTTGTCTTAAAACAAATTTTTTCTTATCTTAACGGCAACACTCTTCTAAGGCCCAATCATTCGGCCTACAAACCTTCTCACAGCACAGAGACCACCCTGTTAAAGGTAACAAATGACCTCCTATTCGCACTAGACAGTGGGGAAAATCCCTATATTCGTCCCCTTAGATCTTAGTGCTACTTTTGACACCGTCGACCATGAAACATTTCTAAAAACCCTGCAAATTTATTTTGGAGTTTCTGGCTCAGCTCTGGCTTGGTTTCAATCATACTTATCGAACAGATTACATGTGGTATCAGTAGATGGCTGTATCTCTCACAGAGCTGACTTGGTTTATGGTGTGCCTTAGGGCTCCGTTTTGGGTCCGGTACATTTCGTACTGTATACAAGGCCACTACTTCTAATGCTCGAAAAGCATTCAATTAAAAGCCAATCATTTGCAGATGATACTCAGCTTTACACTCACACTGATCCATCTGATATTGACTTCACTGTCAAATTGATGCAAGAGTGCAGTGTGAGGTAAAGCCTTAGATCACTTTCACCAAGCTCAAACTGAATGATGACAAGACAGAAGCACTCCTATTCTGCAACAATAAATCACGCAGTACTTTGTCTCTTCCGAATTATGTTCTGGTGGCTAGTTCTGATATATAATCATGGCTACATTATTTCTGACAATATGTCTACCAACAACTTCATCATTCGTCAGATCAGCTCAATCCGTCATTACTTAACAGTTAGTGCCACAAAAACTCTAGTCTGTGCTCTTGTACAAGCTCGTATGGATTACTGCAATTCTCTTCTGTCAGGTGCGCCAAAACAATGCATTGAAAAACTACAGAAAGTTCAAAATTCAGCTGCCAGATTAGTTCTAAAGGAAAATAAAAAAACCGTAAAAACCAAGTTTTTCACTATAAATCATTTATGTACGAGACGTAACTAAAAGAATGTTCATTATAATACGCAGCGCCAGACCATCCAGTAATACAAAATTGCAGTTGTGTCGTAAAACATGTTTAATATAATGCGCACCGATCAGGAATATGTTTATAAAAAGTGTTGTCAATAAAATACGCACCTTATTGCGCGACAGAAAGGTTGTTCTGTTCAATATAATACAAAATTGCAGTTGTGTCGTAAAACATGTTTAATATAATGCGCACCGATCAGGAATATGATTATAAAAAGTGTTGTCAATAAAATACGCACCTTATTGCGCGACAGAAAGGTTGTTCTGTTCAATAGAATACGCACCGCGACGCTCTATCTCAAAAAATAGCATGATACAGAGGAATAAATAAAATAATCTAAAAAATCAATAATTTAATTACGGTACATGCGATCGATCTGAAATTTCGATACATTGTTTTTATCATCGCCACCAAACTGCCTGAAAAATTTCAGCTCGCTAGCTTACGAGCAAGTGGGTTAAAAATCGATCAAAAGTTTTGGCGACAAGCAATCAAGGGTGCAGACACCACTTGTCGATATAAAGGATTTTTAAAAACACGTAAAAAACTAAGTTTTTGACTATAAATCCTTTATGTATGAGTCGTAACTAAAAGAATGTTCATTATAATACGCAGCGCAAGACCATCCAAAAATACAAATTTGTAGTTGTGTCGTAAAACATGTTTAATATAATGCGCACCGATCAGGAATATGTTTATAAAAAGTGTTGTCAATAAAATACGCACCTAATTGCGTGACAGAAAGGTTGTTCAATATAATACGCACCGCAACGCTCTATCTCAAAAAAATAGCATGATACATAGGAATAAATAAAATAATCTAAAAAATCAATAATTTAATTACGGTACATGCGATCGATCTGAAATTTTGATACATTGTTTTTATTATCAGTACAAAACTGCCTGCAAAATTTCAGCTCGCTAGCTTACGAGCAAGTGGGTTAAAAATCGATCCAAAGTTTTGGCGACAAGCAAGCAAGCGATCAAGGGCGGCCGCAGACACCACGAGTTAATATAAAGGATTTAAAAATAGCATTGCTTGAAACATACCTTTGATTCTTATAAATGGCTTTTTTAAAAATAAATATTTTGTTTAAAAAATGCGTTTATTTTGCATCTCTTGGTTCTTGTAATTATTTCAATTTTAGAAACGCTAAAATTCATCTGCGAACGTTTCGATATTTTAAAAATTTGGGTTGCTAAAAATCCAACAACTGGTGCATATTAATCAATGAACAAAATAATCCTTGGTTTAACAAATTAAAAACGACAAAAACCCCCTTGCATTAATGTGATTAATGTAGTTGGAAAAAACCCAATAAAATACGTACCAATAGCTTGCAATATAAGGCAGAGATAAGTCAGATCGTTGCACATCAGTTAAACACGTTCACTGCAAGCAAATTATTCCTTACTGCATGTTGGTAAGTTAACAACTCACTGTAGGCTGTTAAGTAAACAGTGAGTGCAAGTTGGTAAGTTATCAACTCACTTAGGGCTGTCACGTTAACACTCCCTACAAGTTGGTAAGTTATCAACTCACTTAGGGCTGTCACGTTAACACTCTATACAAGTTGGTAAGTTATCAACTCACTTAGGGCTGTCACGTTAACACTGCATACAAGTTGGTAAGTTATCAACTCACTTAGGGCTGTCACGTTAACACTCTATACAAGTTGGTAAGTTAACATCTCACTGCATGGTGTTAATTTAACATTTACTGCAAGTTGGTAAGTTAACTACTTAATGCATTATGTTTAGTAAACATTCACTGCAAGTTGGTAAGTTAACAACTGACTGCGTGATGTTAAGTAAACACTCAGTGCAAGTTGTTGAGTGAACAATTCATCGCAATATTAATATTAAGCTCCTATCCTAGGCAGATGTTAAAGATTTAAGTATTTTTCACATATTTTTTGTTTTCGTATAATCGGGTTTTATTAATTATGCTAAGATTTACAGTTCACATGAAACACGTTTAAGACTCTTAATTAAAGAACAGCGGCCTTGATTTAAATTATTGTAACAAATTTCTTCTAGCTTTCTACATTTTGGTCTAATTTTTTAAAGAGTAGTTTCACCGCATCTAAGTAACAACGACTTACTTGATCAAGCTTTGATCTTCCTAACGGTCTGATCATATGCGCGAGACAGCAAAAGTTTGGATGGGTTACCTGAGACGACTTAGGGAAACAGGGGCGGCTGGAAAATTGCTTGGTCCCTCACAGCCGTTGCCGTTGAACGCTGCTGCGTCACTCGCTGAGCAGAACGTAGGATACAACAAGACACAACATTTTGATGTTCGTACTGGCAAAATCGCAAAAACCCATTTTTAGATGTAAATTCTTTTGCTATTAACCGTAACTTCAAATCGTCCGTAATAATAGTATCAGCGAATTACCCGAAGTCAATTTGCGGGGTTGTCAAGAAGCCAAATCTCTTAACAAACATTAAATATTTTTTTAAAATATAAAGACGATTGTAAATAACTTGGCATTTAAAAAAACAAAAATCAAAGTGGCATTACTGTTTACTACATAGTTTAGCACACAATTTTTTAAAAAACCTTTTATGTCATACTTTTTAAATTCTTTTTAAATCCCTTATATTAACTTCACCTTCACCGTCTTGTTAAATCCCTTATATTAACTTCACCTTCACCGTCTTGTTTCTTTCTTTCTTTCTCTCTCTCTGTCTGTCATGGTCGGTCGGGCGGGTAGAAAAACAAAAGTAAAAAATGATCCACCTCGCGTGATCCTATCGAGCTGAAATTTTGCACATATACTAGTGTAACCTAACAATGCATTGTATCAAAATTTCAGATCGATCTAAATTACGTGATTAAATTATTGAATTTTTAGTTTATCTCTATGTATCTCAATGAAGCCGTCTGCTATTGGTGACCTCCACGTGCCACCGGAGTTCACTCCAGCCATCGATGACCACATCCCCTTGTTTTTCAGCAAGGGGAGTTCAGTCAGTAAATGTTTGTCGCGCGATGCGTATTATATTGAACATAATACTTTTAGTTATGTGTCATATATAATTGATGTATAGTCAAAAACTTTGCTTTTCTGGGTTGTTTAATTCTGTAAGTTGGTATGGATCACTCAAGAGAAATAAATGCACGACGCGGCAACATCACGGTACTTTTAGTTAACCAATGGATGACGTAGGCGTAGGCACGGAGAGGGGTGGGGCTTGCTACTTTCGTCATATTTTCATGCGGGCTGTCAGAACTAAGGATGTGTGGCCTTTTCCCTTCTCAAGGTATTTTTATCTCGATATTTGCTCATCTTTATGCGCGTTTTTTCGACGTAAATTTGCTCTATTGTATTTTATTTTAAGCTATGACTTTTTTCTATTGTATTTTATTCCAAACTATTACTTTGTTAGATTGTAGTATTTTATTCCAAGTTATTACTTTGTTAGATTGTAGTATTTTATTCCAAGCTATTACTTTGTTAGATTGTAGTATTTTATTCCAAGTTATTACTTTGTTAGATTGTAGTATTTTATTCCAAGCTATTACTTTGTTAGATTGTAGTATTTTATTCCAAGCTATTACTTTGTTAGATTGTAGTATTTTATTCCAAGCTATTACTTTGCTAGATTGTAGTATTTTATTCCAAGCTATTACTTTGTTAGATTGTAGTATTTTATTCCAAGTTATTACTTTGTTAGATTGTAGTATTTTATTCCAAGCTATTACTTTGTTAGATTGTAGTATTTTATTCCAAGTTATTACTTTGTTAGATTGTAGTATTTTTATTCCAAGCTATTACTTTGTTAGATTGTAGTATTTTATTCCAAGCTATTACTTTGTTAGATTTTAGTATTTTATTCCAAGCTATTACTTTGTTAGATTGTAGTATTTTATTCTGAGCTTTAACTTTCTTCTACATGCTATTGAGAGCTATGAATTTTCTCCGCTATTTTGATATATTCTGAGCTGTGACTGACTTAGATGTAAACCTTTAACTGTTTCTGTAGATTTGCCCATTGCCAATATGAAAGCAATCTTACTACTGATTCTGATATCGACTATGTGTTTCTTCACGTGTAACGGGAACTGCGGCTTGGGCTGTGTACAGAGGCAATATCGGTGCGATGCCGGTGAATAGCGAAGATTTATGTGACGGCGAATGTCTTCCTGTGAACTTTAAATCAATCTCTTTAACGAATTCACCAAACATGTGCGAACGGAATCATTTGAACTTAGCCCTTATGTATCTACACATATTTAGATGACTTTCGGCATATTATAAATGAGGGTTGGTTATATTAAGTTAGACATAATATGTGTGGAACAATGCGCAGCTCACAGATAGGACGAAAATCACTGTGTACCAGGCCTGCGTGCTGAGCACAATCCTCTATGGCAGTGAGTGCTGGACGACCTACGCCAAGCAAACAAAGCAGCTCAACAGCTTCCACTTACGATTCTTGCGTAGGATTCTACGCATCAAGTGGCATGACAAGATCACCAATGTCGAGGTACTCAGAAGAAGCCATATGCTCAGTATGCACTCAATTCTGAGTGAGAGGCGCCTGCGGTGGTTAGGTCATGTTCGCAGGATGAGCTCGGAGCGCATTCCAAGAGCCTTGATTTACGGTGAGCTGGCAACCGGCAAGAGAAAAAGAGGTTGCCCCTGCTTGCGCTTCAAGGACGTCAGCAAGAAAGACATGTCATTGGCACAGATAGACTATAAAACGTGGGAGACCATTGCCGAGGAGCGCACCTCCTGGCGGACAAAAGTGCGTGAGGGCATTCATGTCGCGGAAGCATCCCTCATAGCTTTGAGTGAAGAGAGAAGGGCCAGGAGAAGGGGCAGGGAGGGGGGCAGAGGAGCAGGAGTACACGCCATCGTCCCATGAAGACGGACGGTTGCCATACAATATGTAAATGTAGTCAACTAATTTAAGAACAGGTCATTCGTGTGTGGTGACCCCCTAGATGGACCCGTGAGACAGACGTTATCCTCCAACTCAAATGCAACCCGCTAATTTTAAATGTATAGGGCTTGTGATTTCTCTTATAGAAAAAACATTATATCTCATTAAGTTATGATACTAATAATATAAAAAGTGGGTACGTAGGCCCCACAGGACACCAAGAAACAAAAATAATGTTTTGGCAAAACGCCTTCGTCAGTGACAGACAAAAACTAAATAAATGAAATGAAATAAAATAAAAATTTAGCTGCCGTGGTATAATGAGGAATCTTAACAACCACCAAGAGGAGAAAGAGAGTAGTACGGAGGTTATAAAGCGTATGTGAAGATAGGACATGGAGAAGTTTCAACATTTCAAAAGCTTTTAAGAAAATAAGTAATGGAATTTAGAGGTTCAATGATTTTTATTATGGGCCATCAAGTTTTTGTGTACAAATTTTGGTCGAGCACCATTCATTTACCCATGTGCCAAAGTTCAGCTAACTTTTACTATATCTTAAAAGGAAAATACGATATTTTGGGCCCCTGGTTCCCAGTAAGTGTTCTTTTTAAAAACAAAATTGTCAATTTTCCATCACGGGAGTGTAATAAAGAACTATACAAAGTTTCTTGCCGATCTGGTGTATTTGGTAATAAGGCATAAAAGCCTAACGAACATAAGTTCATTTTTATATTACATAGAAGTTACAAGACTTTAGCAAAAGATTTTGTATAAAAACACTACCTGATTTACCCGGAGTTTCACGTGGGTCTACATTGTGGATCCCCTTCTATGCCCCGTCCAGTGCCAGTACGATCGCGTTGCATATTGCCATCCTATTTTTGATCAAATCACTTTCCCTGTATGATCCCGTTGCAAAATGGGATCACTTTTTAAATTAAGTCTTTCCTAAACTCTTTATCATTTCAAACCCCATTATAATTCCTTTGCATTATATGATCATATTCTGAATTCAATTCCTTTCCTCTATATATTCCCCATATTCGATGGAATCACGCATCGCGGCATTTTCCCCTTTGAATGATGAAATCAAGTCCTTGGTCAAATCCCTCTCCCTTAATTTTATGTCATATTTTGGTGAGAATCATAGTCGGATACATAAGAAACTAAAATTTTAAAAATTTGTTCCGTTTAAATAGGGAAAAACGATTTCGAGTAGTTTTCTAGAGCGTTTCATTATAAAGTCAATAATTATATGATTATTTCTTTTACTTATGTACATTTATAAATCGGCAGACACCACGAAGCCACAGGTACGAATTTAGGCAAATGTTCAATTCATTTGTAACCAAAAAGATTTGTTTAAAACTATTTGTTAGATATTTTTTAAATTTTATTTAAGGGAAAATGATACAGGGCACCATGTCCAATACAAAACGAAGAATTTTGTTCCTTATAGAGCTTTAATTTGGGCCATAAAGGTATAGACCCCTAGGACCCTAACGGTACAAAATGTAAAGCTAAATAACCATATACATTTCAATCTGGATAGTGCTGGATACATATTTCCGCTATTGTCAAAATATTGTACAATCCTATAGGAAAAGACTTAAACGTTTGCGGAAAAAAAAATTATTTCGGGCCTCAGCCGAATAAATGTGACCAAGCTCCATCCGTTAACCCAGAAGCAAACACTTAAACTAATTTTTATAAGGCCTAATTCATTTTAAAAAACGGCATTATGGGCACCCGACCCAGAGGAGTGTTAATATTAAAAAAATAATTTTTACGGCTAAAAAAGTGGTCAGATTGTAGTTATCTTTTTAATGTATATCAAGTCAAATGAATTACTTTTTATCTTTACCAGAATGGAAGACATGATGCTGATGTCTAATTTTTAACCAAACAACTGACATATGGTTTTCGAAGCTGATATTTGAAATATACCCTCTTTACCCAAGACCTATCTTAGGGCCTCTAAAATATCCCCAGCTTGCAATTTTGCGCTAGAGAGAAAGTTACAATAAATGTGATGTCGACCCAAGAAAACATGGAGACGTTGTGTTTGGGATGAGAACAATGGGCTGGGAATAATTAAAATCTATAGCTAGATACAATTTCAAAACTTAGTGATTTGAAAGAAATCCTAAGCTCCTAAAATAACCTAAATGATAAACGCTGGTTTTGACACAACTTACAAGTTTCTGCGACAGTTTTAAAATATTTGGTACACTGTAAATAGTGGTGAAGCAGAGGAAACTTTAATACCGACAGTGAACGCTGCATCATGACTCTCGCTTCTCCTAGAGCAATATAAACATTATACATTATGTTTTAATAAACAACTTTTTGTTTGATTTGCTTTTAAAGTACCATTTGGGTGCATAAATTTACGCAAGAAGACAATGAATATAAATAGATACGTAAAAGCAAACTTTTAAAAGCCAAATCCTAAGTTATAATTTAAAAAATATTCAAAATGCCATGCACACTAATTGTTTATAATTCTTTTCTTTTTAAAAAAAAATTTTCTAGGCTGCGAGGATCCAGGCGAGACGGGGGAAAACGATTGCTTCTCAAAATGTGAGAGCGGCTATAAATTGTGTTATAAAAGATGTTCACAAAAGAGAGGCTAATTTTCTTGTTTAAATTACTTTTTTCCAACACTCTATTGTCTTAGTTGACAAGTGTCTTTTTTTTTAAATAATATTTTTTGTCTCCAAAATTATCAATAAATAAATAATATTTATTCGAGTTACCTTTTTTTAAAAAAAAATTCATCCAGTAAATGTTCATCAGTCAAACTCATTCAATGTGTTGACTTCTGTTAATTCATTTGTGAAAATGTTTGGTCACCGAAATAAGTTGTTCCACAAACTGATGGTATTCCAGAGGCAAGATTCTTCACATTTAAAAATTCAAAGTTAAGTACGTAGCGGTAAACTTCAATAAGTTTTACCTCTCATGCCTCACTTTCAAATTATTTGCTTGCAAGTTGATTAGATTCAACAGTAACTCAGCTGCTACATTAACGATGTTACAATAAAACGAATTCTTGAAAGGAAGAATAACACTTTCCATTCTGTCAATGTCTTAAAATATCTCCTAAATTGATTCATTAAATCCTTAAAATTTGTATTTTAGTAAAATCGATGTGTAAACATTTTTTTTTAGCCAAACTCTCCGATAGAATGAACATTTTCTATTTTTAAAAAAATGTCTAAATCCATTTGTTCTTCAAACAATGACAGTTTTCTCTGAAATCCTGTGATGATTCTTTAGAGTAGGCAGACGAGGTTATCCTTACCCTGAAGTTATAAGTTATATTCATGTGGTATGTGACAACTTTGACATGCAAGTGGAATCATAAGTTGTGGATTAAATTTCCAGTGAGAAAAACATGTCATCATTTTGGAGCTTGCAAAAATGAATGGGATTTTAACACGGCTTAGCCACATCATTGCTGTGCCATAAAGCAAATCACACAATTCAAATTGAATAAATTTCTTCCATAAATGCGTGCAACTGATGGGGTCGAAACGTCCTGTGATCGAACTGTCCGGAATCGAGTCGCCCGGGGTCGAATCGTCCGTGGTCGAACCGACAAGGGTCGAAATGTCCTTGGGTCAAAACGTCCTGTGGTTGAATCGGCGGGGTCGAAACGTCCGTGGTCGAAGTCTCCGACCATCATTTCAAACATTTTTTTAAAATTTAATAAATTGTTTGCGAGCCAAAATTTGAACACAGAGAGCCTGGGCTGCAGTTTGACCATCTTTGGTATAGAGTATAGACATTGCAGCAACATTTTAACGGGTATCCGGGTGCAATTTTACAATCCGGGTAATTAAACGGCAACGGGTACCCGTGTTCCCGAGTACCCGCTGACAGGGCTAATTTCGACATGCAGTTATACATGCTGCTCTATATGAATTTTAGATAGACTAGTGTATTACCCGTCAAAATGACGGAAGTTTTCAAAATAAATACATTTCAGCTGAAATCTATTTATTTTGAAAAACTTAATTAATTAATCGGCATCCTTCCGTCTCGCGAGACGATGGTGCATCACTGTTGAGTTGGGTTGCATTTCCTCGAGTGGCTGTGCAGTCCTATCCTTGACTGACAGTCTTTACCACAGATTTTACACACGAATTCTGTTCTACCAAATGTGTTGGCCTTTCTTCTAACTCTTCTTTCTGTAGCCTCCTCCATCCTTCGCTCCTCGGCTACTATGACGCCCTCTTTGACAACTGTGCGCCACGTAGATCGGTCTTCTGCCTTACACTCCCAGTCGCTTGTGCGTATTCTGGCTGCTTTAAGTCCCTTTGGCAGACATATTTAAATCGCAGACGTGGGCGACCTGTCTTCCTCTTTCCCGATGCCAGTTCTCCATATAGCAGGTCCTTGGGGATTCGGCCAGGGCTCATTCTTTTAACATGTCCTAGCCATCTCAGGCGTATTTCACTAAGGATTGAGAACATGCTTTGGGTATTGGCGCGCATTAGGACCTCCGTATTAGGCACCTTGTCTTGCCATTTAATGCCTAGGATGCGTTGCAGGCATCTCAAGTTGAAGCTATTAAGCTTGCGCTCATGGGATGTGTAAGTGGTCCATGTCTCGCGCCCGTATAGCAGTGTACTAATGACGCAGGCTCTGTATACACACAGTTTGGTTTTCACTGTTAACTTAGTATTTTGCCAGACCCGTTTGCTTAATTTAGCCATTGTGGCAGCTGCCTTGCCAATTCTACTGTTTATGTTCTCTTCAATGGACAATGTATTGGAGACCTTGGAACCAAAGTAGGTGAAGCTGTCCACAACCTCCAAGTTTTCATTGTCGATATTGATTGTAGGAGGAGGTTGTGTGTCTTGGGCCATGATGTTTGTCTTTTTCAAGCTGATTTGCAGACCAAATTCTTTGCAGGCGTTGGAGAAGCTTGACACGAGTTGTTGCAAACCAGTTTCTGTGTGTGCTGTTAATGCCGCATCATCCGCAAAGAGTAGCTCACGAATTAGGATATCTGTCGTTTTGGTCTTGGCTCGGAGGCGGGCAGTGTTGAAAAGTCCTCCATCAGCTCTAGTGTGAAACCAGATTCCATCACTGCTATCCTTGAATGCGTATCGAAGCAGTACAGAGAAAAAATACTCATCAGAATAAAAAATAATATAATACAGAACTTTCATTTATTTTTATTTTATTCATTTATTTTCATTTTGAACAATTTTAGGCGGAACGTTCGAAAAGAATTATTTTTGGTGCAGTAATTTGGTGCGCTGCTTTCTAAAATTAGTAGCGTCATGGACAGGACAGACAGGACGTGACATACATTGCAAATTATGTATGTTTATGTCATGCAAACAGGGTAAGTATGAGCCTGACAAGACGTCACAAAACAACGTTGTCGTTTAGACATACCAGTGAGAATGCGGTGACACATGCAGAAAGACATACAGTGAGACATGCAGTAAGACATATTGTGAGACATACATTGAGATATGCAAGGGGATATTTAGGAAGACATGCAGCGAGACATACTGTGAGACATGAAGTGAGACATATATGTAGTGAAATATGCAGTGAGACATACAGTTAGCCATAGTGTGAACCAAGAGCAAAGTAGTAATCATACATAAAGCAATTAATTCTAATTTAGAAATACAACACAAAGATAACTTAATACAACCCTCAGATAGACATAAAGATAAAAACACCTTTCTTATTCCGTATGCAAGAACAAACACATACAAGTTTTCCTTCTTCCCGTCCGGAATTCGGGCGTGGAATGGGTTGCCTGAAGAATCCAGGAAAACCAACACTTTATCAACATTTAAATCTCTAATAAAAATGCAGGACTAAACACAAACCATAGATAAGCGTAGGACGCAATAATCTTCTGTATAGAAGGAGCGTCTGTAAACAGATAAGATAAGACATAGACTGAGATATGTAACGAGAGATAGAGTGAGGCATGCAGTTAGACATTGGATGAGAAATCAACTGAAAAATGCAACAAATATTTACTTTAAAATAAAACAGGCTGTTCTATGTGTGATGATACTGCACGTGTATAGTATTATGAGGTTAAACTTGACTAAGTCATTGTAAAAAGATAAAATTTAAAGGGCGGTTAAAACAAAAATGGCTATTAGCATGTTGAAATTTGTCAGTTACCTCCATTGGATTGTAAATCTTGCAAGATAAATGTCAATGAATGGGGGGGGGGAACACTCTAACTTAAACACAATTATTAAATAAACTATAAAAATGTTCTTAAAATTTTTCGAATATAAATTTATATTTATCTCCAATAGCAAGTTGTGTAGAACAATGTGAGAGGTGATTAAAGGAATATTGAGAAGCTTGTGTTTTACAGATCTAAAGTTTACACTTTGAGCCAAAATTTTAGGAAACAAAAATTATTTGAAAAAAGATATAAAATATGAATTGCAGCTCAATAATAGTTTTAAAAGAACTCGTAGCTGAGCCGAACCATCCATCATGAACTTTAAGGTTTTGATGTGCGTCTGCTAATTTGAGTAGCTTAGGCTAGTCGGAGTGGCTTAGGGGCCGTCCATAAATTTACGTCACACACCAAAGGGGAGGGGTCACATTTTTATAACAGTGTATGGCGAGTAGGAGGAGAGTGTTTACAAACTGTGACGTCACAACAAAACTCGCAACTTTAATTTAAAGTTCCACAGAAATATTTGATTGCTTAAAATTTGCTTCACGCGTGTTAGGCTATTTAGCCTTACAATAAAAACATACTTAAATGACAACAACAAAAAAAGATTTGAAACATGCTCATTTTCACATAGAAAAGCTTTGTGACGTCATATTGGAGGGGTTCCAAATTCGCGTGACGTCATTTATGGACGGACACTTAGGTTAGACTGTGTAGCTCAGGATAGTCTAACTAGCTTAGGCAAATCTGAGTAGCTTAGGTATCTGAGTCTTGATAATTTTCATTGGTTGTATAGAGTTTTATCGCTAAGCTTGTTTTTACATTCAAAGCTTGTATTTTAATAAGCATGTTATCCCATGGGTTTCTCCATGGTGATATTCAAAAGAATAACAATTTCAACCCGTAAAACATTAGCTTCTAAAAAATGGCTTGCATGTTTGCTTGAATTGCCCCTATATGAGTTGAGGTGCGCTAATCCCGGACAAATATCAAAGTAACTGGTGTGTCAACCACATTTCTTTTGAAATGTTGAATACCGTAATTTATTTTAATTCATAAAAACGAAATTTAAAAAAAACTTGGGGCGTGGAGAAGATTCGATTTGCTTGTTTGGGAAGTAAGATTTTAAAGTGACCGAAATGGTATAACAATTTACAAGTTGAAGCTCATGCGACCTGGAGAACATTTCTAATACAAGATGAAAACACTGTTAAATTATTTTATACTACCTTATAGTTAATGTATGGTATTCATTATGTATATCGTGCCTATAATTTAATATAAAAAGCGTATAAATAGTCTAGCCGACTGTGAGTAGTTCTATCAATGGGCTGTTACAGTTTTTTATAAAAGAGGCTAAAAAAAATTCTGAGAATTTTTAAGAAAATCGTATTATTTATATATAAAAGTTACACTTAAATATTTGATTGCTTGATATTTTAATGCCGTTTTCAATGGCTTCACCCGTGTTACGGTATTACAGTGTTGGATTTACACTAAATACGTATTTAAATTAGGGCTGTTAACGATTAATTTAAATTTAATTGTTAACTTTTGAAAAATTAACGATTAAATAATCGTTAATTTCGATTAAAGACAAAAATTGAAATGTATGGTGTCATAAGTTACATTTATTAAACGTACTTGTCGAAAATCGAAATAACACTTGAATGTCTTCTTCATAAGACATCTTTTAACCAACAACGCAAACACACAAGTGTATTGACAGTATTTGGTTTAAGTGATGAGCGGGTCTTATTAACAATATAACCAGCCGAGCTGAACAATCGTTCACATCGCTTTAGATTGTCTCAGCTGAAGTTTCTGTTACGGGCTCCTCTCGATAAGTAGGGTGCGCGAGACCCAAAACTAACAGCCCCGACGAGGAACGTCGAAGTCCCGCTAGGGTTAGCTAGGCAGGTAGACGACAGATGATTACAGTCGCTGCACGGAACGTAGACTTGAGCACCCGTCAATGACGAAAACCATTGTACCCGTTGAGGGTCGGGTCATCCGAAGCGACCGTTTCGTCCCCCTTTCTAGCTATTATCAGTGAATGGCACTGTTTAGGGCCAGGTGGGCCAGTACAATGCTAGAAAAAGTGCCGAGAGGAACTTTGGTCGGACGTCAGCTCTGAGGGGATGCCCTTATCCAACACTATGTGGTTGGCTATTGTGGCTGCCCGCACCTCCATGGGTGGTCTACAATGATGTTTCCCCCTATCTTGCGACAGACCTTGGTAATTTAGACCCGTATTCTGTGCCTTTGTGGCGCCGCAGCTATTGCGGGTCGAAGTAGGAAAAAAATCCACATCCACCCTCTGATGTGGAAACTCACTTGAGAGGCAGACTAGGTCGACTTTTTGCGGATACCATCTGCCCTGACGACCCCCTCTTCTATCGGATCGTCTCGGGGATGTCACCGTCGGCTAGCTCCCCTCGGGGGGGGGGTGTTGCCTGGGAATTCCCCGAGGGGTTCTTTAAGAGTCTTAGTGACTCAGGGCCTTTTAACGCCATCTGAAGTGTCACATATTTAGTTACTGTAGTGGATGTTTGGTTTGCAGGTGATATGTAAGCGAAGTGTTGGAACCATGGTGGCAATGTTTCCTTTAAGCAGTGTGGCTGGGCAGATATTTGACCTACGCCACGCATGAGTTTAGAATCACCGCGCAGCAAATTTGGTAAACTATTGCACAAAAATGGATGTTGTGCAACTTTGCACACGAGCTTTTTTTAACTTTGCACTCGGACCAACGAAGCTTAGACTTAGAGGGAACATTGCATGTTAGGCAAACGATTTCTCTCAATGGACACAATAACCTTTATCAACATTTTGAACATTCAATTCAGTCAATAGTTTAAAACCAAAATGTTCGTGTAATCGTCCGAAATTAGTTTATATTTATCGGCCGAAATATTTTACTTTTTAACTTCAAGTACATTTATAAGTGGTGGGTCGATTAATCGTTAAAAAATTTAATCGTTAAAAATGTTAACGATTAATCGAGAAATTAATCGTTAATTTCCGCAGCCCTAATTTAAATGACAAAAAGTAATTTGCAAAATGTTACTTTTCAATAGAAAATACGGCTTCGGGAAGTTCAAAGGTTTGTGACGTTATAATGGAGGTTGGTCTAATTTTTTGTGACGAAATGTGACAATGGGGGGGATGGGGAATTAAAAATCGACCAAAATCGCGTGACGTCATTTATGAACGGCCCCTATCTATATATTTAAAAGCATTGTTCTGTCTTTAATAATTTGTAGTTAAGGGTGAGTGATTATTAGCAGTTTGTTTTTACTTGTAGTCATATAAATAGAGGAACACATTATATATGTAGCATATATAAATGAGTTTTGAAAAAAAAATTAAATACAAGTAGCAACTTTTTAGTAAATTATTAGATATTCGATATTCAAAAAGTAGTAAACGTCTCGGTAGAGTTAAGGAATTACTATATTATTAGTGTAGGCGTCTCACAAGAGGCGTAGCTAAGGTTGGCGTCACCCAGAGCGGTAAGCTCATGGTGTATCCTACTCACGACTAAACCTATAGACCTCCTCCTCGTCTGGCAGTGCCAAATTATGGGAACATACAACATAATTGTACATTTGGTGTCACCCCTTGTGATAGTGTCACCCGGTGCGGTCAGCACCACCAGCAGCCCCCAGTGACGCTTCTGCGTCTCACAACACACTGCATAGCCCACAGAGTTCTTTTTTAAAACGGGATAATCAGGTCAAAGTGAAACAGATCAGTGGCGTAGCTAAGGTTTGGTTTCAGGTCGCTCCATCCCTCTTTCACCCCGACTTCAACAGTGGATTTCTTTATTTTAAATAAACTAAGTCTAATGAACTTGTAGGCATATACTCTAGATTCTAGATAGAAAGAAACTTTCTCACCATCTTAACACCTGACGTTTGTGCGACTTTACCGTTTATAGTAACAACACAAAACTATGCCATCAAATACATAATCCTTGCTTTATGAAACAATACAACTTGATTTATATTATACACCAAAAACTGCCTGTGGATCATTCTGTACAGTGGAAAAAAGTTCAAGTAATTAAGCAATGTTTCAAATTATGTCATCCCCTGATAGGTGTCTAACGGCATGGTCATCACCCCCCCCCCGCATATCTCTCTATATCTACGCCACAACATAGATAATATTACAGTAAACATGTTTGAATATTAAAATAATACAAAAGTAAGTATTCTTTGTTCTTTTGTTTTTGAATGATCTCTTTGTGTTATATTGAAAGCGTGATGGGGGTGGATTTATTTTGGGGGAGACATTATTTTACGGGGTAGGGGAGAATTTATTTTAATCGGGAGGAAAATATTTTCTCCCCCGTAGAATTTATTTTAAAATAGATCCGCATGGAGCAGACTCTGTATGGGGGAGGATTTATTTTGCAACACCGGCAGTTTGAGTCCCTGATGTATGAGTTGTTGTTTTGTTGTTGTTGTTTTTTTTTGGGGGTGTGGGGGCAATGTTCCGTTCCGATCTGAGTCACCAAACTCTTGTGTTTGCGACTCAGTTCTCCACAAGTCTTAGTGGTCTGTTCGACTTGGCCTGGACATGTTAGCGAATACTGTTATGTTATCAGCCCATTCAGTATGTCACTTGTTTCTAAAGTGATCGGCCAGCCATGTCTTTGCCCCGGGATAAGTGACTCGGACGTCTGGTCGGTGTTGGGCTGCCCAAGTTTTTGCCAGGGAGTCTGCTTTTTCGTTGCCATCGACATTCACGTGGCTCGGTTTCCAGAGCACTGTAACCTTACCCCCGAGTCTTTCGAGTTTTCCCACGTCATGTAGTATGGCGTCAACCAAGTGGGTGTTACGTTTCTCGTTTTTTCAGGACCTAGATACCCGATCTCGAGTCCGAGTACAAAACGGTGACAAATCCTACAAGGTCCGACCTCTGCAGAATTACAGGCTTATAATTATATTATTGTTTTTGTTTGTAAGTTGTTATAGTGATATTTTGTGTGGAAAGAAGGCAAAATAATATGTCGATTATAAAGACGTTAAAAATTCCCTATTTCATCATTAGAAATTAGTTTGTTTTTTTTTAATGGAAAAATTACATAAATAAAGATGTGTTTTTTATACTACATAACTTAAAATAAATAAAGTGAGTTCTTTAATATGACTAGAGCCAAATAGTTTTTGTACAAAATTGTTATGTAGAAACTGACTTACAATTTTAAGTACATCGATGCCACATTCATTTCCTTTTGCAAGTTGGCACAAAAAATAATAAAATATGTCAATCGATTTTGTCGTTGGACGTCATCAAATTTGTAAACATAATAGCTTTTTATTTTATCGGCTTTTAAAAAGCGATATCCACGTTGGTAAACAATCAAATATTATCGATCTTTGCCATTATTAGAGTTCATCCTTATTATATACTTTAAAAACAGCATAGTTACTGATTTTCTTATAAATTCTATATTTTTGTTTAACAAAAAGTTTACGAGTCAATTAATTATTTAAGATGAAGCCATTTGGGATATTCAAAATTTAACTCGGGCCGCATTAGGCCCACATATAGGCTTACATAAAAATCTGCGAGTTAAATAAAGTTATTGATAAATGAACTTTTTTCATGTTAATAATTAACTCTTTATTGAGCAGGTTGGAAAACCTACCAGAAATGATTAATTATTCGAATAAATAATAAAAGAAATACTATATCATAAAATTGTCGCCTAATAATACCAATAACAATAAAACAAACTCAACAGTAGGGCTGGAATTTTTTTACTTATTAATTTTTTTATTTATTTATCATTTTTGGTGGTTTTTTTTTCGATCTTCATTTGCTGGTATATAAACGTTATTATCGTAAACGGTTCATACTCCAAAATAACCTTTAAATCTGGAACATTTTGAGAATTTCAAATTAGTGCCAGGAAAACGAAAACTTTGCTTGGCGCAGACAAGAAAAGGAACCCAGTCCGTCATTGTGATTGGCTGCCCGTGCGGTTACACGTCACTTCCCGAAACGAGCGCTGGGGCAGCTGCAGACGTACTTGAAGGCCATCACGTTGAGATAGCAGATCCCGCCGCACTTTGCCTGGCACAGCTGAATGCAAGGCCGGCCAGTGAGCATGTCGTAACCCTGGTCTGACGGTCGGTCGTCTGAGTATGGCGCTGTGGATTGGAGTCATTTATTAGTCACGTGTCGGTGTGTAGACTAGCGGGTGAACTTGGCCCCAATAGATAAAGAAATTAGTCGACAAGTTTTAAAGAAAACGCTAAGAAAATAAGTTTAAGAAAAAACAAAAGCCCCAAAGATTAAAGTACACTTCTTACCTCCCTGAGTCTCATACGTCAAGCAGATGATGGCAGCAGCCAATGAAATGTAACGTAAGGCAGACATGTTGGATCTGTTGATAACAAGCATCAATAAATAATTACATTTTAAAGCAGATATTTTAAATTTAAACATTATTTCATTGAAGAAATCACCAAATTTATTAATACTTTTTTTACGTTTTGAGTCAATAAAAAGATCATCATTAAAATTTTCACTTAAATGGTGAGTTCTTTTTCTTTGAAGCATTTCCTTAAGTGTTTGGTGTCAAAGCTCTTACTTTGGCAAACGCGATGATTACAGTGGCATGCAGGACATTGTGCCGCCCGTGCAGGAATTTGTATTCCCTCTCATTAAGGGACGCGGTGGTCGAGTGGCAGCGCACTGGACTGTCGTACCGATGGTTACGGGTTCGAATCCGTGTGAAGGCAAGGGTTTGTTCCCGGGGCCTAGGGCGTCCCTGAGTCACCCCGCTCCGAATGGGTATCTAACACTACACGTAGTTAGGCGGCTGGGTAATGCGTGGAACCCACAAAGCCGTGGCCTGTGAACGCTGCATCACTTGCCAACAGATCATCTGTCATGGTCTGTGGACGCAACTATCTTCTGCATAGAAGGCGCGTCTGTATAGATAAGATAAGAAGATATTTTCCCGCCTTTATTATCAAGAGAAACTTGGGGATTGTGTCCCTTTAAAAAAGACGTTCTCATTGATTTCCACTTTCTCTCCGTTGAACGTAATTTTTTTTAAAAACATTAACTGAACCCGCAAATATTATCGCTTTTGATTCGTTTACAAGGGCTTGAAGTAAAACCAGTTTTCATGGCTCAGCCTATAGAAGAGGGCCAATAACTCACTTTGGTCAGATGACCCGGGGGGAGGGGGGATAAATGCGTGGAATGCCTCCAAGCAAACGAAATGTTCGGGTTGAGGTCTGAAGGAAGGGCCAATAATCCGAGCATGCATCAAACCAAGGTCATTATGTCATGTTGTGGACTGCAAATACTTCTGAATTTTTCCAAGTCATAATCGCTATGCTGAATTTATTACAATTATATGTTTTAAAATATTATATTGTACACTATATTACATGTATTACACATTACATGATATATCTATAAATACCAAACTATTTTTGAGTGGGTGGTTTGGGAGATAAGTCACGTAGTGTCCCATAAAATAAACACACTTGATTCACAATGCAACACTTTGTAAAAGAAATAAGCGTTATCGTGACAGCTACTAAAAAGATGGAAAATGAATTTCCTTCGAAAGCTTTTAGTTTTTAGGATGTTCTTTTCTATTCATTCAATTGTTGTAGTAAATAAGTGAACCAAAAAAATGGTGTAATAACTGGAACAGCTAAGTGAACCAAAAGACATAGTCGGTCAAGGACTAATGCAATATTTCACCAAACGGCATACGTCATTAAATACTCATACGTTCATAATAATAATTGAAAATAAATAATTCATTCATTAATCTAATAAATATTTCATAAATTCATTATCATTATCTTCCTAGAAATATTACCTGTTCAAGATCCTTTTACAACCACTTACATCAATTTAAACTTTAAAAAAGAAACTACTTCATTTAATTAGAATGACGCAACAATGTCTACTCAAATTTAATTTTTTCTTAATTTTAGCAATGAATATTTGTTTGCACCACATTTAGAATTTATCTCTCTGTTTAGTGAATATACTAACATCAGAATTACCATGAAATAAGGCTGAAACATGAAGAGATTACTACTTTTTATCATTTTTTTCTTCATGTTTCAGTTTCTTTTCACCCAATCCCTTTATTTAAATATTAACTTTTTGATTCATTATTTCATATTTTACTTTTTCATCTTTCGATCTCTACTCTTCTCTACATACGCTGCCTTCGGATCTCATCTTCACTTTCTTTTCTTTCCTCGTTGAGTCTCCCTCCCCTCTCCAAATTCAATCTTCACCATGCGGCCCATTGATTCGCGTCCATTTCCTTCACAAACCAGTGAGTGGCTTTCCTATTTCACTTCTTGTCGAATTTCCTCAAATTTCCCGCTAAACTGTGACAAAAATATCTCTTTTAAATGCTCATTTCTGATGATCACATTTTTCTTTCATTCACAAATTGCTTCCAATCATTGGCAATATTGTTTGCCCATAAATCAAGGAATGTTTGAGATTGATTCTCACTGGTGTGGTTAAAATCTTTTATTGTAGTCATCATGCTGGTAGAAGGGTTCTTATACCATCCTATACCAATCCCAACCACTGCCACAAGGATTCTTTTACCATCCCCCTTTCACTGCTACAATGTCTTTGACTGTAACGAAATTTCCCCGTTTGCTGTTCTTATTCGTACATTTTCAGATGCATTAAATTTCAAATGTGTGCATCTTTTTAATCTCAGATTGATAGATTTAAATATTAACAGCGCTTGAAAGATTAATGCAGAGTCACAGAAGGAGGAAACACAAAATTCGTAAAAGATGTAGCAAGCAAATGAAAAAGTCGATCCTGCTTTCTCCTCCAAGGAATAAAGTATCAAAAATATTTATTTCAGAACTTTTTGCTCAATCTTTAGGAGTAAAGCTGCAGCGCTCATGGCCATTTTAGCGAGTTAGTGAGTAGAGGAGCTACGCACAACAATCTTTTTTTTATCATGTTTAGGATTTGAACATAAATGGACAGCACGATGCGGTAGAGTGACTCCGGTAAACAAATGAATTGTAAAATCTACACATTCATCACGAAAAACAACTTTGATGAAGGGCCGTTTTTTGTTTACAGATAAGTTAATGACCATTTAACATGGAGTTTCCATTAGTTTTAACATTACAGGTAAAACAAACTTTCAACAGCAACTTCTTTTACAATTTCCGAACCAACTCTTGTAACAACAGTGAGACCTACTCGGCCTTTATTTTTGAGATACCCTGAGAAGTGACCAGACCGTCAGTGGAAACTATCGTCGTTCGAGCAGAGACACGACAAACGGTTATCGCGGGAAAATTACCGGAAACTGACACATCAAATTGGCGCGGAAATGTTGGACCTAACCTCTTTTCCCCCTTGTTGACTGAGACATAACGGGTCCAATCAATTGTGAGGTATGTGGAGGTGTCGTGGATGTCGGAGGGGTCCTGAGGGGTGTGGGGGTAATCGGTTGTGTGGGTGTTTGTGGGAGTGGGGATTGGGTGTGGGTGGGGGGAATGTTACAGAATGAAGATTAAATTTCTTCTTATGGCCACTTCGCCAGAACGGAGTTTTATGTGGGGTTTTTTTCCTTGACATTTTAGAGAGAGAATAAAGCGTTTTGTGACATTCATATTCCACTCTTAAATCCAAGCGCCACTTTCTGCCTATAACAGACCCTTTAAGTTCAACAATCGGCTCAGAGTATTTGGTGGGTTTTAGCAATATGGTTTGTCAATTTACTTAAATTATTTTCAAAGTGGACTTCGCATTGCGGTTAGGGCTTCGGCAAAGTCAAAGAGCACAGAATACGATACAAGCTACATCTATACCACTACCACTGTGTAAAAAGCACAGAATACGATACAAGCTACATCTATACCACTACCACTGTGTAAAGAGCACAGAATACGATACAAGCTACATCTATACCACTACCACTGTGTAAAGAGCACAGAATACGATACAAGCTACATCTATACCACTACCACTGTCTAAAGAGCACAGAATACGATACAAGCTACATCTATACCACTACCACTGTGTAAAGAGCACAGAATACGATACAAGCTACATCTATACCACTACCACTGTGTAAAGAGCACAGAATACGATACAAGCTACATCTATACCACTACCACTGTGTAAAGAGCACAGAATACGATACAAGCTACATCTATACCACTACCACTGTGTAAAGAGCACAGAACACGATACAAGCTACATCTATACCACTACCACTGTGTAAAGAGCACAGAATACGATACAAGCTACATCTATACCACTACCACTGTGTAAAGAGCACAGAATACGATACAAGCTACATCTATACCACTACCACTGTGTAAAGAGCACAGAATACGATACAAGCTACATCTATACCACTACCACTGTGTAAAGAGTACAGAATACGATACAAGCTACATCTATACCACTACCACTGTGTAAAGAGCACAGAATACGATACAAGCTACATCTATACCACTACCACTGTTTAGATCGTCTCTCAGTAAGCCATTATTTTTAAATCCTTTATATTAACTCGTGGTGTCTGCACCCTTGATTGCTTGCTTGATTGCTTGTCGCCAAAACTTTTGATCGATTTTTAACCCACTTGCTCGTAAGCTAGCGAGCTGAAATTTTGCAGGCAGTTTTGTACCGATAATACAAACAATGTATCAAAATTTCAGATCGATCGCATGTACTGTAATTAAATTATTGATTTTTTTAGATTATTTTATTTATTCCTATGTATCATGCTATTTTTTGTGATAGAGCGTCGCGGTGCGTATTATATTGAACAACCTTTCCGTCACGCAATAAGGTGCGTATTTTATTGACAACACTTTTTATAAACATATTCCTGATTGGTGTGCATTATATTAAACATGTTTTACGACACAACTGCAATTTTGTATTTTTGGATGGTCTTGCGCTGCGTATTATAATGAACATTCTTTTAGTTACTTCTCGTACATAAAGGATTTATAGTCAAAAACTTGGTTTTTTACGTTTTTTAAAAATTGTGTTGCCATTTTCTTTTTTTGCCATTAGTTCTTGAGTTGTCCTTACATCTTGGCTTGTCCGTATGTCTTTGGTTATTTAGCTGGCGGGAACACATAGCCCCGTCTCTATGTACGCAAGTACGCAACAGACAACAAATTGTAAGTCAACATCAACAGCATCCTGACCTATATTAGAACTCCGAGGTATCATGTTTTTCTTCTGTCGTGTTCTAAAGCTGGACAACTTTAAATAAAAACGGTTTCGACCATTCGAGACTGAGCGCCAATATTTACTTTGTTGATACTACAAGGGACAGGAGAGCAAACATGTAGAGGCCGATAGAAAAAAAATGTTTCTTTATTAATCGAATAAACTATTTCTGATCTTTGAACCTAATCAGATAAAACAAATCACATTCCCAAAACTGCTCAAAGCAACTTGAACCTCAGTTCATACGCTTTATAGAGCGTACATAATATTTTGATCGAATTTTGAATTCACCACTAAATCATGCATTGCTACGTTGGATCTGTTTATATATATATATAAAAAAAGAAGTAATATTACTTCCTCCTTTTACATGATTACAGTTTTGAATATCTCTAGAAACTCTGTCAAACCTTGTAGTTGGGGTTTAAAAAAATCATTCTGAAGTCTGTCAGGGACGTCATTGGTTTCCAAGTTTATCATCATTCATATTTTACGCGATATTTAATGGCACGAAATAATTATTATCTTTTTTTGGAAAAGGAGAAATGGATTTCTTGTCGTGTAAGGCAGATGTCACAAGATGAATAGTAGAATTGCAATACATCTCAAACGTGTTGCTAAAATTAAAGTAGTAGAATGGCATCAAATGTTAAAAGTGGCGATAAATGTAAAGTAGCAGAATGGCATCAAATCTCAAACGTGTTGCTAAAAGTAAAGTAGCAGAATGGCATCAAGTCTGAAACTTGTTGCTAAAAGTAAAGTAGCAGAATGGCATCAAGTCTGAAACTTGTTGCTAAAAGTAAAGTTGCAGAATGGCATCAAATCGCAAACGTGTTGCTAAAAGTATAGTAGCAGAATGGAAATGCATCTAAAACGTAGACGTATAATAAGTAAAACAACCAGCGGGGGAATGTTCACTTTTAGCTGTGCGGCTGCGCAGATATCTGAACGATGCCGCGCAGCAGAGTTAGACTTACCGAGCAGTAAATTTTGGTAAGGGGGGCCGTCCATAAATGACGTGACGCGATTTTGGCCGATTTTTGACCCCCTCCCTCCCCCTCGTCACGCGTCGTCACAAAAAGTTAGATCCCCATCTAAAAATACGTCACAAAGCTTTGACGAAAAGAAAACAAAAAAAAACGTATTTTCTAATTGAAAATAAGTATGTTTCAAATCACTTTTATTGTCATATAAGTATTTATAGTTTATTTATTGAAGGTCTACATCTACATTGTAATATCGTTAACCCGCATGAAGCATTTTAAAAAAACTTTTAACCGGCCTTCAGAAAACGAACTGTGTTAACATCCTTAGATTATATTTTATTTTAATACATACAAATTAATCATTGACTATTAATCATCACGGTTAAAGTCTTTGTTTAGAAAAACAAATTATTTAAAAATAATAATGTATTTTTAAAATGTATTTTTTAAAAATCCCTCAATTGACTGACGGGCATCCCGAAAGAAAGAGGTTGGCGAACAGAGGTAAATAACCTCGTCTGGGGTCAAAAGGGAATTCTTGGGGGTAATGCAGACTCATTTGGGACATATAACATCCACTACAATCCACTGGATATATTAAAATACGTCATGTGTACGTGTACGCTTGGAACATATGCCTATTATTGAACCGGTTCCTTCCAGAAAATGCATTTTAAAAAATTTGACAACTATGTAGATTTCTTACAATACGAATTCACGTAAATCCACCCTAATTTCATTTATATCGACACGAGTGACAATAATCTTAATCCACATGACTGTATCAAGTATCCTTCTGTGATATTTAAAATTAATGCCTTAAAAACTGAGCTAAGAAGAAAAGTTGTTTTGTGCTCCTCTCGAATTGCGATGTCAAGAATTTGATGCATTCAATAAAGTTAATTAATACTTGACTAATTTTAAATGGGCTCATTTATCATTATATCTAGAATGGCCAGGGGCGTTTGACCACAAACCAATCGAACAATTATATTAAAAACGTTTATAATTCTATCAAAAGATTCCCCCCCCCCTTTTTTTTAAAGAAAAAGGATATTCCGTGTTGTTTTGACTTAAAATACCAACACATAATCCTATTCAGATCATTTTTAGACACTTGTCATGCTTGTAAAACTCACCAGTAGCATTTTCGGGGGCGAGGGGGCTAACGACGCTCGCCTAAATCCCCGAGTCATGTGAGCAGGACCTAGAGTCTGGGAATGGGGGGGGGGTGTAACGCACACACAGACTTGTATATTTTGGGATAAGGGGCAAAAATGTTCGCAGACTCCTGCCTTAATAGAAACAACCAAACGGAGCTGCGGTTGCATCAGAAATACTTTGATTTTGATGTCAACATCAAACGACGCAATTTCATACGTTATCTTGTGGGTTCTCAAATTGAAGGATTATAATTAGATTTAATGTTCGTGTCTTGTAAGTTTACGCCAACCAACGTCTGATGGCCTACCGACTGGCACATTGAGCGGCACGGCTTTTTTTATTTAAAATAAAAAGTCATTAAATAAATTGTAAGGGACCAAATATTTCCATGGACGTTTTATTTAAAGTTACCCTTTTGATGTGACGTCACATTTCTTCAACCCCCTCCCTCCCCCTCGTCACGCATCGTCACAAAAGTGTGGACCCCTCCCCCCCTAGGTGCGTGACGTCATTTATGGACGGCCCCAAGGATAATATCATATCTGTGTTTGTAGGGTGCAATATTTTTCACCCAAAAATGGATGCTGTGCAACTTCGCACATGCGTTTGTTACTTTGAACACGCAAGAAACAATCTTAAAGGGAACATTTCAACAACAACAACAAGAAGAAAAAAAAAGGGGGGGGGTGTTTTTAGTTTGTAATATTCGAAAACGGGTTAATTTCAGAGAAGATTTTTTAATATTGAAGATAATGCCACACACGCCCTTAATTTTTTTAAAAATAATCAAACATTTTCATTCCATGTTTCCAATACTGCTGTTGTCTATCATTACAGCGACATGTCTCTTATAGCAGCTCAACGACACGTGGTCCGGCTCCTGGATAATCGTTTTTTGAAGTAGAAAACCTTTTTTAAAAAACTGGTGTGTTTCAACGAGCTCGCAGCCTTGTTCCAGAAATTAAGCGATTCGGGGTAAACGTCTGCCCAAGTTCAAAACATCTCAGCCGTTCCACAGTCTAGCGTATTTTTTTTTGTGATGAAAATTTCAAGCACTTCAGTTCACGTTCTACTTTCTAGCGTCATGAAACAAAATAATGATCTAACTTCTGGAAAGTGTCGTGTATCATTTATCTGGACCTACAAGTGTTGGACTCTGGAGGCGGAGAATCCAAAAAACCATGATAAAACCGAAGACGTCACATAAAATCGACATACCGGAAGTCTTAAAAAATATGACATCATACTGAATCCACCCATATACGGAAAGTTAAGAAGACGTTTTCCTGGTCATTTATAAAACTTTTTGTTCGTCTTGATCTGTTTGGGAGCTACACAAAGTAAATGCAAAATATTTCATTCATGGAAAACATATAATCCAAACTAAATATGAAAAATACTTACACGTAAATATAAGTGATAAATTATCATGGAATCCCCATGTCAATGAAGTGATAAAAAAATCCAACAAAACCTTGGGCTTTATAAAGAGAAACTTTTATAGATGTAATAAGAATATAAACTAAAATGGTAACTCACTTTGGTGAGACCTGTAATAGAATATGCATCTTCTGTATGGGACCTACCAACCAAAGAAAACAGATAAACTAGAACAAAAAGAGCTGCCAGATTCATTACTGGAGAATATTCAGAAATGACAAGAGTAACACCATTAGTTAAATCGTTAAACCTTGAAACACTAGAGCAGTGGTTTTCAAACTGTGGTACGCGTACCACTGGTGGTACGCCAGGCCTCTCTAGGTGGTACGCGAAAAATTTTGAAAACAATTTAAATTGTGACCATATTTCTTTGATTGTATCTATTGCTACAATTTTATTTTTTAAAACTTTTTATTAGTTAACTAGTAAGTATTAATTACAAAAATATTTTAATTGGAACAAATTTAGGCAATAGTTTGAAGCAAAATAATTCCCAAACGCAACAGATTTCTAAAAATCAAATGCAGATGTGCCAAGTAGTGCATTAACATGGCGGCGATGGCCAATTCATAGGCCTACGACCCCCAGTAACCTATTATTCTAATTGGTTTTTTTTGTAAAACTTTTAATTCTCTTCCATAAATACTTATTATTTATACTCAAAAATATCTATCTTCCAACACAATTGCATACGAATATCTCCTATTATAGTGTTGATTCTACAATTAAATAATCTATGGTTGTAAACGCGCCAACTGGCAACTGTGCGAAGGAATTCTGTTTTCTGGTAGAGGTAGCACAGACGTAAATAGTATACTGTGGACTGTGGAGGTAGTCTTGGCAGTTTGACTTTAGATTTGGCAATTTTATGCGGTGTTCGTAGTTTATTTAAATTTTAATGTTGAAATGTATAATTAATAAGTTTGTGAATATACATTCTAGGTTCCGTGGCAAAATTTTTGAATATTAGCCTAGCCACTGGCTATATGTTTGAAATACCAAATACCAATTCTTAATCTTTAAACCCATCAATGGATAAATGGTTAAAAAATCAACCGCTTAAAAGAAAGTTAGAACCGGCCAATGCTAAGGTTAGTAATGAATCCACCAAGGCTAGCACTCGAGAACAAAGCTTGAATTTTAACCAGAATGAAGATGATGGCACTCGTAAGCAGCGAAAGATTATTAGACGGTATGACGAACGCTATTTATACTTTGGATTTACTTGGTGTGGTGACAAAAATGAACCCCAGCCTCAATGTGTCATTTGCAGTGAAAAACTTTCAAATCATTCAATGAAACCCTCTCTGCTTCAGCGCCATTTCAATACAAAACATATCCTTTATAAAGATAAACCACTTGAATTTTTTAAAAGAAAAAAAATTGAAATGCAACTAAGTAAGACAAGTTTAAAGTCATTTACCAATATTAACTTACAAGCATTGGAAGCGTCTTATTTGGTCAGTTTGCGAATTGCTCAAACAGGGAAACCACACACTATTGGGGAGAGCCTAATATTACCTGCTGCTAAAGATATTGTAACTTGTTTGTTAGGACAGAATGTTGCCAAAAAACTTGATAATGTTCCTTTGTCGGATAACACTGTTTCCAGACGCATTCAAGATTTAGCTTGTGAAGTAAAGAAAATCCTCATTTAAAGGATTCAGAAAAGCAGATACTTTGCAATTCAGTTAGATGAGAGTACTGATATTACAAACTTTGTTCAATTGATGACGTATGTTAGGTATGAACATGAACAGGCAGTTGAGGAAGAATTTTTGTTCTGCGAATCTTTAGCTGAGCGGACAACTGCTAATGAAATATTTAAAAAAATTAATGATTTTGTTGTTGCCAATGAAATAAATTGGAAAAACTGTGTTGGGGTTTGTTCTGATGGGGCAGCTGCTATGACAGGCAAACATGGTGGAGTGGTTACTCAAATTAAGCAAGTTGCACCGAGAGCCAACTTCACACACTGCAGCATCCACCGTGAAGCATTGGCATCCAAAGCCATGCCCGACACTTTAAAAACAGTTTTAGACCAGGCTGTTAAAATAGTTAACTTCATAAAAGCTCGAGCTCTAAACTCACGCATGTTTACAATAATTTGCAATGAAATTGGAAGTGAACACAATAACCTTCTTTTGCACACGGAAGTACGCTGGCTATCTCGAGGGAAAGTTTTAACTCGGCTTTTTGAACTACGCTCAGAAGTACAAATGTTTCTGTTGAACAGCAAATTTGAAACATCGCATTTACTTTTGGACGACTTGTGGTTAATGCTTTTGGCATATTTGGCGGATATTTTTGGGAAACTAAACGAACTGAATACGAGTTTGCAAGGAAGAAATATCACTCCATTTACTGTTGTGGATAAGATAAATGCAATAGTAAAAAAGCTTCAGTTCATTTTGTCAGATCTTGAGAAATCTTGTGCAGCTTCATTTTCTTCTCTTGAGTCTTTTGTGATGGAGAATAAGCTGCAACTTCATGCTAATTTGATTGAAGACATTAAGAAGCATTGCTCTCAACTGATACTGAATTTTCAATCATATTTTCCTGAACAGTTGGATAATAAGGAATGGATTCGAAATCCATTTTCGGATGTGGTGTTGCCGGCTGATTATTCAGTTTTTGAAAGAGACCAGTTTGTTGAGATTTCATGTGATCGTGAATTGAAGAACGAATTTAAAAAAGACATGCTGTGCGATTTCTGGTTGAAGCGAAGGAATGAATATGGATTAATTTCTGATCGAGCTTTAAAGTTTCTGATTCCTTTCAACACGACATATTTGTGTGAAACTGGGTTTTCAGCTATGCTTGCAATAAAAAATAAATACAGAACAAAGCTTGAACTTGAACCAGATTTGCGATTAAAATTAACAAACATAAAACCTGACATTGCAAATCTGTGTGCGTCTAAACAAGCTCACAGCTCACATTGACATTTCTATGTTCATTTTTTATTGATACTCAGAATGAGCTCCATAAAATAAAATATTAACTTTTCTATGTCTAAGTTTACCTTTATAGGCCTAGTTAGTACCCATACCTATAACGTACTGTATGTCTGTATGATGTTTTCTTTAATTGCAAGGGGACTTCGTGCCCACCTGCTGCTTTTTTTTTATCGGACTTTAGCTGCATGTGGTACGCCAAAATTTGATTTTTTTACCAAGTGGTACAATAAAAATAAAGTTTGAAAACCGCTGCACTAGAGGATAGAAGTACAGAGAGCAAAGTAGTAATGATACATAAGGCAATTAATTCTAACTTAGAAATACAACACAAATATAACGCAACCCTCAGATAGACATGGATTTTTTTAAAAAACGTATCTAATTCCGTAGCAACAAAAAAATTCATACAATTTCTCGTTCGTCCCGTCCGTAACTTGGACCTGGCATGTGTTGCCTGAAGAAACCAGGAAAACCAACATACTATCAACATTTAAATAGCTAATAAAAATGAAAGAATAGACAAAAACCGTGGATTAGCGTAGGACGCAATAATCTTCTGTATAGAAGGAGCGTCTGTAATAGATCAAATAAGATAAGATAAGATATAAAAAGAAAGAAAAAGAAAATAACGAAAATAATAGTTAAACTGAAATAGGAAAGGAAAATAAATTTTAATGAGTTGGAGAATTAATGAAAGTGAGACTGACAGATGAAGAAATATAATTTATTTCAACGATAGCCCTAAAGTGTACCAGCGAGTAAGAGAGATGTATAGAGACCGGGAAGAGAAGAGGAGAGAGGGTCATGCCGAGACGGAATAATGACTAAATACTGTTTAACTGTTGAGTGTTGGGAGAAGGGGTGGGGGCGGCACCATCGTCTGTGAAGTGATCGCTTGGCCATCAATTAGTGGACCTGATGAGACTTCTTGACTAACATTGGCTGTTAGCGTTACACTGTAACCCTCATGTCACCAGTGCACTGGTGGGGCCAGGGGTTTGGGGGGGGGGTCTATGATCAGCAACGTTTGGCTGTAACCGTCATGTCACCAGTTGATTGCTGGGGCCAGGGGGCCCATGACCAGCATTGGCTGTTAACGTTTGGCTGCAACCGTCATGTCATGAGTCAACCATGATGTGTCGGGGGGGGGGTCAGAAGGCCATGGCGTAACTAGGATTGTTGCACACACAAAAATCTCTCCATGTTTCCGAATATTTTATCTCACCCCACGAATGGCAACACGATCTAATATTGGTTCATGTAATAGAAAAGCGCATCCTGTTCAATTTAGTATAAATACAAAACTATTTTTCAGGTTTAAAAAGCCATCAAACTAGCCACAACCAACTTTAAAAAAAAATATTGGGGACAAAGCTTTTACTCCGAAACAACAATAACAGCAATTGAGGATGCCTGCGTCATGCCAGGGCTGGAGATACTGAACAATAAACGTTGAGGCTTGAGAGTAATATAGAAGACTGTATTCCGGGTTCATTCTTCGGCAGCACGTAATAAAGGCAGGGCATGATACAATTAAGGGGAAAAAACTTTGTTTTTTTAAAAAAGAGAGTGAAATAACCTCGTCATTTTAAAGGAAGTGGTTGTTGTGCTATATTGTTTGCTGAAGTGTTATATTATGGTAGGCTGTGCTATAGTTTGGGTGGACGTGCTATATTATGAGTCGATGTGCTAATAGTATGAGTGATGGAGCCTTTTATGGTACCAGGCTCTGTAGTATGGGTGTTGGTGGGGCTCAAACTTCAATTAAACGCATATACAAGCAATTACAAATTTTAAGGAACATAATACAGTCGTAATTTTAAAAAAAAACAACAACTTAACATACAAAGTAGCAATTAAAAATTTAGTCATTCGGTGCTGAAATTCTTGCTTGAAAGTAACAATAGCGTACTCATAAGACGCCACATAGAGAAAAAATGTCACAAAAAGTTGAAAGATTTGATCATATATTTCATAAACGCTCTCTCCTCTCTATTTATTATTTTTAAGCGTCTTTAGCGAAATTTAAAATAATAATAATTATTATTATTATTATAAAAATATATATATATTTTTTTCTTCTATGTAATACTTGAAGATACCATGTGACAAATTTTTATACAAATATTTTTAAGCACAGATTAACTTGAATTCCGGGGTTACAGTTAGTTCAATAACATGTAAAAATGACTGAGCCATCTGACAGCATAAAGACCCCATGCAGACTCCCCAGAGACTCGTCATTTATAAATAATTCATGATTGTCTGTACATGACATGATTTTTACACGCTTTTATTATTATTACACGTTACACGCTTTTATTTAAGTCACACTGTTTGTTAATAAAGTTTGTATGTTGTATCCATCCATCCTTCCTTCAAATCTTTTAAGGTAAAATTAAACCACTTTTGATGGTCCTAGAGATCTCAAAATATTACCACATATTCTATAGATCGTGGATGACAATGCATTGTATCAAAATTTCAGATCGATCGAATGTACCGTAATTAAATTAATGAACTTTTAGTTTTTAGTTTTTGTCAATATAAAATAATATCACTCACATCAATGAACCATGCCTCAATTCGCCCTAGAGGGATAAGATTAATCTCAACGTGTTGACATCATATGTGGGTGGTTAAGACTTTTTTTATTATTACTTTAAAAAGGACTATCATCATCAAGTCTTGCTGGCCGATATATTAGCGTGATCGAATGCCGACATGGGGGTACGAGGTTCAATTTTTCAGTTGGGGAAAAAATGTTTTTTTATACATAAATTTGTAATTAATAATCTTTCATTTTACCACTATCACATTTAAGTTATTGACAATGAAGTTTAAATAATTAAATTGAATTGATAAGGTCGAAAAATCTATTTCAAAAAAATGTTGTTACTAAAAAGTAGAAAATAAATAATTTTAAAAAATCTTTTTTTTAAAAAGGGCACGCTTTTATTTACATATAGAAAGTGCACTAAAAAGAAGAAAAAAAATAAAATTATATAATAACAGGTGAAATAGGTTAAACTATCCACATCACATAAAAGTTTGGGGCGCTCTTCATAACTCTCTATCATGTACAAGGCTGCGAAACATAAATACAAATTTGTATGAATATTAATAAACATTAAAAGTTTCACAACTTTGATCATATACATTCTACTATCATATTAATTAGAACTATTTATCTATATGCAAACGAGTAGTTGCAATTAAAAATGATTTGTGATGGGCGCCCCACGCTTTTATGTGCTGTGGATAGGTTAACCGATTTCACCTGTTATATAATTTTTCGTAGTGTTAACTTGCACGGTATTATACCGTGTAAGTTATTTTTTTTCTAACTTGCACGGTATCATACCGTGTAAGTTATTTTTTTCCTAAGTTACACGGTATTTGCGCATGCGCAGAGACGGTTTTGCAGTCATTTATTTATAAGTTTTAAAAATTTACAGAAAGTACCGAATTCCCGTGGTCTCATGATCGAGAGTTGGACTATGAACATAATGTAGAAGAACAGGCATGGGTTCGATTTTCGGTTGAGACTAACATTTTTCCTTTTTTTTACAATTCTTAAATTCTTATAATTACAATTAAATTACATCTTTTACATTTAGGGTCAGGGTTAGAGTTAGTTGTCTATATTTTACACTAAAATAGAAAAACAAAAATATGGAAATCAATTAAAAATTCTTATTATAATTACTATTAAATTAGATCTTTTAGTTTTAGGGTCAAAGTCAAGGTTAGGGTTAGTTGTCTGACTATTTTTTACATTAAAATAGAAAAACAAATTTATTGAAATCAATTAAAAATTCTTATTATAATTACGATTAAATTAGATCTTTTAGTTTTAGGGTCAATGTTAGGGTTAGTTGTCTATTTTTTACATTAAAATAGAAAAACAAATACAGTAATACAGGGACTAAACCTAATTAAATCAATTTAACATTCTTATAATTACAATTATATTGTAATTATTAGTGTTAGGGTTAGGTTTAGTTGTCTATTTTTTACATTAAAACATTACCGTACCGTGCAAGTTATTTTTTTACTAACTTACACGGTATCATACCGTGCAAGTTATTTTTTTACTAACTTACACGGTATCATACCGTGCAAGTTAACGGCACCATAATTTTTTTCCCTTCTTTTTTGTGCACTTTCTATATGTAAATAAAAGCGTGTCATTTATAAAAAAAAAGATTTTTTAAAATTATTTTATTTTAGTTCAAGTACATCCATGTGGGACCACGATCTTGTAATTTAAAAGAAAATATTTAAACAAATACAGGCTAGAAGGAAAAAAAAGAATTCACGATTTGGATTTTTAGAACTAAAGTCTTTGCTTGTCTAAAGATCAAGCTAAAATAACAAACCCTGCTTTTTTGGAAATTCATGATTTTAGCATTATTGAAATTATTGTGGCGCGACTTCATGATATAGCAATTCATGATGTTAGCGTTATTGTGGTGTGACAACATAATATAGCACATCATGATGTTAGCGTTATTGTGGCGTGACATAATATAGCAATTCTTGATGTTAGCATTATTGTGGCGTGACATCATGATATAGCAATTAATTATGTTAGCGTTGTTGTTGTGCGACATAATATAGCAATTTATGATGTTATCGATATTGTGGCGTGACATCATCATATAGGGTTTAGTGATCGGGATGATGTAATTAAAGATCAGAAGAGTTTACAAATAAAATAACATGATGGACAGGACTAGCTAATCATGACCTTTACCAGACTCGACACGATTTTTTTTTAATGAGGTGGCTTTTATTACCTGAGACACCTATCATGTTTCTGATTGGTGGTAGTTCTATAGGGAAATTCTATTTTACTTATTTATCTAAACTAAAAGTTAGCATTAGAGTCTTAATGCCTGCCCCGTTCCCTCGGAATTTTTGTGTGTGTGAGTATGAAACATTTTGAAACGATGATTTGCGTTGTCTAAAATTCCATTAAAAATGTTTACACGACATTTGTGATCAACAGAAAAGTTATCCACAGTCTAGACATTGAAGTGATATGGGGGTGGGGTGGGGCGAGGATGGGGTTGATGATAAGGTTTCTATGCAGACCAACTATCTCACGAGTAGTAGCTTTATGGAAAACACACATTGACACACAAGTTCATGAATTTTATAAAATGTCTATTTGTCCTGGGTTTTTTTTTAATTTAAAGTCCCATAACCGATGGTCCTAGGGGGTCCTAATATTTCCATTCGAACTTACTATGTGTCCCGTACAAATAAATATTTGCGTTATACAAATAAGGATATTCTGATTTCAAGTTGTGTAGCACAAATTCCTCTATACTAATTTGACATTTGACTGCACAAATGTGAAAATACATACAATTATAGTCTTTAAAGTTGATTGTGTTTCAAGTTTCTATCAGTGCAACGGTCATGACACTTAAAACCCTAAAATCTAATAGAAAATCATTGAAGTTTCAAACTTCTTGGGTAAAAATTATTCAATTTTTGGGTCTCAAAATCGATAACATTATAAGTTAATCAACACAACATAAGGAATAGCTATCTGGAATTGTATATTATTTAACTAGAACATTGTATCTTACACAACATGGTTCAAATAAGATCGAACTCCTCTGGTATAACACTTTGGGGTACAGAGATTTTTTGGAGACTTCTGTGGAAGAGATTTCTCGGAATCTCGTGAGAACAGCCTTTGGGGCTCGCCGTGGGTTTATTTTCTAATTTTGGGGGTCTGTTAGTACTGATATAAATCTCTGGCGCCATCTTGGATCAAATAATCGTCCGTTAGGAGGCAACATGGCGTCAACAAGTGGCGCCAAGGGGCGTCATACTCACCCAAATTGAAGGGGAGATAACGAAGTAAAGGTCTGAGTAATGGTGTTCTGGTGGTGGGGTGTTGGCACCCCGGGGGCTGGGATAGTGGGGCGAGCAGCCATCCCACAAATTGATTTCCTATTTTATTTAATAGTATTTGCGGTCGTTTATTTTACGTCGGACTATCGCATCACTGTCACCCCCAACACCCACAACGCAGAGACAACTCCTGTCGGTGTCTGATACGTGATTCTCTCCCCTAGCACTCAGCGAAATCTTATTTCTCGGCGAAAATTGCTGAATATGACAACTTGTGTGTGTGTGTGTGTTTGTGTGTGTGGGTGGGTGTGTGTGGGTCTTTATGTGTGTCTCTGTGTGTGCGTGGGTGCGTGCGTTTTTAAATGCAAGTGTGACAGATAAGAAGAAAGAGTGTGGCAATGTATCTTTTTTTTTAATGTAAGCGCATTTCTCTATATCTGCGAGGTTAATAAAATTTGTTAAAGTCCAGATTAAAGACCCTCCTCAACGTTTTTCAAATTTTTTTTGTTTAATCCCCTTATTATTATTATTTTTTGTATTTCAAATGACGATTAGCTTAGGTCTATTTTAGACTGCAGCGTCTGAAAAGTATCTGATTACATTCCACCTCAACTCTCAAACATATAGGATGAAGAGGCAAGACACCCAGTGAACAATAGGGGGTCTAAATTTTATCCATAGAAACAGCTAGTGCAGGGGTCGGGAAACCATGGCTTGCGAGCCAGATGTGGCTCTATGGATGACTGCATCTGGCTCTCGGACAAATGTTCGATTATTTTTTAAAAAAACGTTTATTCAGACTCGTTTGATCTACATATTAATTGCTTATAAAAAGACAGCATAACAATGTTGTTAAAAAGAATTTAGAGACATAATTATTGCACTTTTAGTGTTGAAATTACACAAAATGCTCACATTTACTTGCATTTTTAGTTTTTAACATAATGTATGGCTCTCACAGAATTACTTTTCAAAATATGTGGTGTTTATGGCGCTCTGAGACAAAAAGTTTCCCGACCCCTGAGCTAGTGCTTAACTAAAGCAACGACAGTTTAAGTGATTGACATATGCCATTCCCCTCGCTTATGCCTATGCTAAAGATTAAGACTCAAAGAAATGTAAAGGTTCTTGTTAGAGACTTGTTATATATCTCGACAAAATTTCATACTTAATTTAGTGTATACCAAAGTGAACAATTCAACTTTTGAAACTTCTTACTCATTTCGCCAAGTAGACTCACAAGACGACAGTGGGGTCTTTATTTCATTTTATTTCTACCCCACACCGCCTGAATAGCATTTGTGTAGTATATCAATGAAGCGAAACTCATTTTAAAGACTCAAATTGATTTCACAAACTCATTATAAAAATACGCAAAGCTCTATGCATCGTGTTAGTAAGTCAGTCAGTTTGTCTAAGTCAGATTTCTATGGAAAAGAAAACAAAAGTGATAAAATTCTAAAATAGTTGTGCTTCGATTCCCTATAATAAATCTAGCGAGTTTTATTTATTTTTAAAAAAATAAATAAAATTAAAAAAAACTTGTGTGCTACGGGGTTTAAATATTGATGTAAAACATCTGCTGGGTGTTACATATTTACATCTGAGCGTTGAACAAGGATATGCTTGTATGTTTTTTTTTCAAGTAAATTTAGTACGTGAAACATGTAGATCTATGCATCGTCACAACCACTGTTTTGCTTTAAGTTATCTCTTACGATGGATATTAGACGTGTTGTTTTTATGCCTTAAACCGTCTCAAGGGAAATACTGATTGGTTTGTTGTTTTTTTTTAATTGTAAAAGAAATAGAGTTAAGGCTTCGTGTTGCTTTTAATGCGAATCCCTCTTCCCTCAAATGAGAAACAAAAACGACCCCACAATACTGAACAAGCAATACATGTGCTGCACCGTTCGACACCAATGCGCTCTGCCTGGGCGCAAACACTTGTGTAGATGGGATGCAACGCAGGGCCACGAAACGGGTTGAGGCAACATTGAAAATTTATGGCAACCCAAAAAATAAATCAAAAAATAGGAATACACTCATAGATCAACACGTGTCAAGAAAAATACAAAAAACAAAACAAAAAAAACATCAATGTTCAAATACACCGACAAACCCGATCACACACACGCACACACCGACACTCTATTCAAAACATATACACACGCATACAAGCACGCCCATCTCCCCGCACAAACACACGCACACATCAGAACAACGTCGAAAACTTGATATACATCAGGAAGCATAATATCTAAATTTGATTTTTTTTTCTTTTATCCTTTTTCGCTCCCGTATAGACTTTAAACTTCTCGCTGTTCCTCCACACCCCATCCCCTGTTTTTATGTGACTCACTTCCCCCCCTCCCACACGTGACTTATTTAATCAAACACCAGAAATAGTACCACCTCTCCCCGTGATCTGACCATATTATCATTAACACAAGGAAGTTAGTCGGACACTTACTTCCCAGAGGAAGTCAAACTAGAAGTTCATTTAAAGATACTAACCTCTGGCCGCGCCCCAACGTCACCCAATTGCGTTGTCATCGATGTCATCTTGCAATACGTCAACAACAAGTGAACTCTGAACTTGTTTACCTTAAATCTATAAATGCCCCGCCCATCGTCATCGCTACAACGTAATTTCTATAGCTCATTAAAATTATGACCTATAAAATTTAGTTTCCTAATCAATTTATTATCTTATCCTGATCCATTGTTTAACAGTTCAGACATTCCTTCTATGAATATAGGATTATTGCGTCATACGTTCTTTTTATAAGAACCAACAGACCAAGCCAGCCTGTTGGCAAGTGAAGCAGCGTTCACAGACCACGGCAACGAGGGATTGTGTGGCCGTATGTTAACTTTTCTCGATCCTTTTGCTAACTTAAATCTTAATAAACGTTACGTATTTTAGCGGTTGTCCTTCTTTTACGCTTTACAACTGTAAATACTGAAATCTGGGAATGGCGGATTTGACAAATCTGGACGAAAAGAATAACACAATAGGTAATGAGCAATGTTCCCATCAAGCTGCATGGCTGCACGGTCGCGCAGATATCGGACCGACGCCGCGCAGCAAATTTGGTAAAATATTTCACAAAAAATGGATGCTGTTCAAGTTTGCACACGAGTTTTTTCCCATTGCACTTGACCAACGAACCAAATAGAGAACATTGGTCATGAGTTTCGCATAGTCCTTTTTGATGGACCTTTTGTCATATTCTTCTAATTGCGTCTCATCACCGTGGACTTACTTTTCATCGCTCCCTCCCCCCCCCCACACACACACACACTTTTCGTGTATCTCATTCAGGGATGGTAAACCCTTTCTTTTTTATATTTTTTTTAGACTTTCAAAATTTTCCAGAGTTTTAATATGTTATGTTAATCTTTGTTCGCTGAAATAAGCAGCTTGCGAACAAGTTAGTTGTATGGCGAAATGAAGTTTCTGACGAGACAGATGGTGCTAGGCAATGGAAAGATGGGGAAATTCAAGGGAGAAATGGTGGTAGTCAAAGGAGAGGTGGTCGTTTACAGAATTGGCACATCGCGTGATGTACCGTTTTGCGGAGCTAAAAAGATCAAACACTTTTTTTTAGAAAGAAAGAGAAAAGTCGAGTGATAGAAACCGAGAGAGTTTCTATGAGGGAAAAAAACTTCTTTCACATATATCCTTTCAACTTTCAATCATTCATTTCAATCATGTTCACTTTTCCCTGCTTGTTCAGGCAGAAGATCAATCTTCACGGCCAATTGGGACTAAAATAATTTGACAATCTCTCTCTTTGTACAATATGAAAGCCATGTGTTTCACTTCTGTGCACTAGAAAGACTGTGGAGGATTAACATAACTTGTTACTAATTATATATATAGATATTCGTTGCATTTATTATTATTAATTGTTTGATGGTTCCAATTCCTTTAAGTATTCTGCTTCCATCGATATCGACATTCTGTCAAGATATATTTTGATTAGATGGTGGCTGTAGAAAGTGGATAAAATTCATTTTGGCTTTAACGAGAGTGGTATAGACTGGTAGGTCTGGTCAGAGTCGTCGCTAGGGTTGGTATCACCAAGTGCGGGCGCTCATGGTGCCATCCCCTCACGACTTACCCCATAGACCTCCTCCTGAGTCTGCTAATGCCAAATAACGGGAGCATACAGTATTTTACGTTTTGGTGTCACCCGGTGCGGTCCGAACGATCCCGCAAGCCCCTAGTAACGCCCCTGGGTCTAGTTATTCAGCCCGATTGGTTGAGAGAGATTTGATTTCCTTCCAGGGTCAGACGATGTCCACGTCATGTCCCGTTTTTTCCAACGTGAAGTCAATTTAAACTTGTCTGGACTGTCTGGGCTTTGAATTTAAAGCTAGTTCTGTGACAGCTTCCAAACTTTCCTATCACAAAGATCGATTGTTGGCCAATATTGTCGACAAATTGAGAACTTAGCAAAAAAACAACATGAACTCTTAATTATATTGTGAAATTCGTGAAAAATATTTGACCGAAAACAACAACACAAAAATGGGATTACTAAAAAAATGTTTTGTCTGAGAGTTTAGGAATGTGTGTGCCTAGAACTGGAAGTTATTAACCCTTGCACCATTCGCAAATAAGAAACATGGGTCACTCTTCGGATGTCAGTGTGGAAAAGTCATAGGCCTCTATAACTGGTATCTATATAGGAGCTGAGACGTTAGTACAGAGAATGCATGAAAATATAAATAAAACTCAAAAAATAAAATATGTAAGCGATCTAGAATTCGATGTCTTTTTATTCAATAACACAAAGAGAGGAATCGTACCATAACGGTATAAAGAAGGTTGACATCGTCAGTTATTATGAGTTGAACCACGTCAGAAATAGAATGATATTTTAGAAGTTGGTTGACGTAATGAAGTACGTACCACTATTTAAAGGCCTGGTGTACACAATGAAACAAATCATTACCTCAAGAAAATGATGAGTGCGTATTTTCTTGTAATCTAACAAATGAGGACAACGGTTTTAAAATGGGGCGATTTGGGGCTCCCTCTGGATTAGGGTTAGGGTTCTGTTAGGTCTTGTGTTAGGGTTACGGTTCTGGTAGGTTTCTTGTAAGGGTTACGTTTATGGTATGTCTTGTGTTAGGGTTACGGTTCTGGTAGGTCTCTTGTTAGGGTTACGGTTCTGGTAGGTCTCTTGTTAGGGTTACGGTTCTGGAAGGTCTCTTGTTAGGGTTACGGTTCTGGTAGGTCTTGTGTTAGGGCTACGGTTCAGGTAGGTCTCTTGTTAGGGTTACGGTTATGGTAGGTCTTGTGTTAGGGCTACGGTTCTGATATGACTTGTGTTAGGTTTATGGTTCTGGTAGGTCTTGCGTTACGATTCTGGTAGGAATGGTATTGGAGTTGCGCTTATGATTTACACCAACTTGTATAACTGATATATTACCCTAGTGTATAACTGGTGTATAACAGATTTTACAGCTGATGGATGACAGCTTGTGGATATGATATATGTCAGCGTGTACAACTGATTTATAACAACGAATATAAATAATTAATACAAGCTTGTAGATCTGAAATATGCAAGGGGTTTTTTTTAATAAAAGAAATGTTCTTGAACGTTTTTAATATTTTAAGCGCACGTGGTTCAAGCATACAATTTTTTATTAATGAATGGCTTTGAAAATCCTAAGTTAAAGATACTGTTAAGAGAGGGAAATAGTTAACAGTAAGTGTAAATTGTCGATTCCACAGCAAGCGGTTCGAGCAATTCGATGAGGTTTCAAATTATCAACAATTTTATTGAGTCTAAACTCTAAACCCACGCGGCTTTGTGTGAAGTTTGAGCTCATCCCGCCTTTATTTACTCGCGTCCTTTGATTTTTTTTTATTGTAGCCTCGATTTATTTGTCCTTTCATCACAAATAGCATCGTTCCCATGGGGGCTGTGTACATTCTAAAATCTTGTCCGATGTTTCCCAGGGAAATTAAAACTTAAGCTGCTTAGATTGTTGGTGTCTTGATTTAGGGGGGGGGGAGGGGGGTCTATTTTATTTTAAAATAAAACTCATCAGAAATATAAAAAAATTCAGATTTCATCTGTCAGCTTTGATGAAAAGGTTTCGGCTTTGTAAAAATGATTGACATAGAGAAAAGTCTTAAAAGCATTGTGAAGCCTAGAAATCTTCAATCATTAACGAGTTTAAGAAAAATGAAGCTGCGCAAGAATGAGTGAAACAATTTGAAGCACAAGTTCGGCACTGGCACTTGGCGCCCCTCTCCCACCCCCTCCAACACAAAAACGCTGGAGCGAAATGAACCAAAACACCAGGAGACGGCTAAGAAGGTAACATATCAAGCAGTGGCGGATGGCGAGGATGCGGACTGCACTGAGTGACACCACCACAAGGGGTAAAATTCTGTATGTCCCCGTTATTTGGCACTCAGAGGCGATCTATGTGGTAAATCTTGAGGAGGGTGACGCCATGAGTTACCGCAGAGATTGACACCAACACGAATGACTCCTTTGATATCACGTTTGTTGTATCAAAAATATATGTCATTTATTATGTTTGTGTGTGTGTCAGAGAGAGTGGGCGAGAAAGAGAGAGAGAGAGCGAAATGAAGAGAGAGAGAAAAAAAGAGAGAGAGAGAGAAAAAAAAAGAGAGAAAGAGAGAGAGAATTTAAAATAACAGTTATATGGTTGAAGCTACTTACGACGCCAATAGATTATTGTAAAATTTGAAGTTCCAGAACTACATTAGGTATCTTTAAGGCGCTTACATTATTATTAGTTGCAATTTGCAATATAAGTTTTTTATGAAGGCATTTTTATTTTAAGTGTTTGCGTATGTGCATGTGCGCGTGCTCATGAGTGTATATATATATATATATATGATATATAGATATAGTATATATATATAATATATATATATATATATATATATATATATATATTAGGGCTGTTAACGATTAATTTAAATTCAATCGTTAACTTTTGAAAAATTAACGATTAATTAATCGTTAATTTCGATTAAAGCCAAACATTGAAATTTATGGTGTCATAAGTAATATTTATTAAAAATACTTGTCGAAAATCGAAATAACACTGGGAATGTCTTCTTTATATGACATCTTTTAATCAACAACGCAAACAGACAAGTGTATTGACATTATTTGGTTCAAGGGATGAGCGGGTCTAATTGACACTATAACCAGCCGAGCTGAACAATCGTTCACATAGCTTTAGATTGTCTCAGCTAAAGTTTGCCGATACTGTAGTGGATGTTTGGCTTGCAGGTGATATGTAAACGAAGTGTTCGAACCATGGTAGCAATGTTCCCTCTACGCAGCGCGGCTGCTCAGATATTTTCCGACGCCACGCAGGAGTTTAGAATCGACCGCGCAGCAAATTTGGTAAATATTGCACACAAAAATGGACACACTGAGTTTTTTTTTAAAACTTTGCACACGGACCAACGAAGCTTATACTTAGAGGGAACATTGCATGGTAGGCAAACGATTTCTCTCAATGGACACAATAAATGTAACAACATTTTGAACATTCCCGTCAGTCAGTAGTTTAAAACCAAAATGTTCGTGTAATCGTCAGGAAATTAGTTTATATTTATCGGCCGAAATATTTTACTTTTTGACTTCCAGTACATTTATAAGTGGTCAGTCGATTAATCGTTAAAAAAATTATCGTTAAAATTTTATCGGTTAATCGAGAAATTGATCGTTAATTTCCGCAGCCCTAATATATATATATATATATATATATATATATATATATATATATATTATATATATATATATAATATATATATATATATATATATATATATATATATATATATATATATATATATATATATATATATTGTGTTGTGTGCGTGCGTTGTATAATCATAATAATATCTTTTTTAAAAGTGTAGATTTGTATTATTTAGAGAAAAATATTTGATGGAAATGAAATGTTATTGGTTACAATTACAATTTTATCACATTTTTAAAAAAAATAATGGACTTCTGATTTCAAATAACTCAAACTAGTGGACTACTTATTTTAACTAAGGGGCCGTCCATAAATGACGTCACGCACATTATGGGTTGGGGGGGCGGGAGAGGGTCACACATTTGTGACAAAGTGTGGCGAGGGGGAGGGCGGTGTTTAAGAAATGTGACGTCAGATCACAATTTTTATTTTAAATAAAAGTTCCACTTAAATATTTGATTGCTAACAACTTATTTAATGACGTTTTACATGGCTTCACGCGTGTTACGGGATATAAGAGTGCAGCCTCACACTAAAAACATACGTACTTAAAGGACAAAAAAGTGATTTTCAAATAGGAAAATACGCGTTTTATTCGCAAATCCTAGTGATGTCTTATTTAAGGGGGGGTCTAAGTTTTTGTGACTTGTGTCAAGGGGGAGGGGGGGGAGAGAAAACTGCCAAAATCGTGTGACGTCATTTTTAGATTGACTCAAACTTAAACTAATGGACTACTGATTTTACTTAACTCAAACTAATGGACTACTGATTTCAACTAACTCAAACTAATGGACTACTGATCTCCACTAACTCAAACTAATGGAATACTGATCTCCACTAACTCAAACTAATGGACTACTGATTTCAACTAACTCAAACTAATGGACTACTGATTTTATAACTCAAACTATGGACTACTGATTCACAACTCAAACTAATGGACTACTGATTTCAACTCAAACTAAGGACTACTGATTTACTAACTCAAACTAATGGACTACTGATTTCAACTAACTCAAACTAATGGACTACTGATTTCAACTAACTCAAACTAATGGACTACTGATTTCAACTAACTCAAACTAATGGACTACTGATTTTATTTAACTCAAACTAATGGACTACTGATTTCAACTAACTCAAACTAATGGACTATTGATCTCCACTAACTCAAACTAATGGACTACTGATTTTATTTAACTCAAACTAATGGACTACTGATCTCCACTAACTCAAACTAATGGACTACTGATCTCACTAACTCAAACTAGCTATGATCTCACTAACTCAAACTAATGGACTACTGATTTCAACTAACTCAAACTAATGGACTACTGATTTCAACTAACTCAAACTAATGGACTACTGATTTCAACTAACTCAAACTAATGGACTACTGATCTCAACTAACTCAAACTAATGGACTACTGATTTCAACTAACTCAAACTAATGGACTACTGATTTTACTTAACTCAAACTAATGGACTACTGATTTCAACTAACTCAAACTAATGGACTACTGATCTCCACTAACTCAAACTAATGGACTACTGATTTCAACTAACTCAAACTAATGGACTACTGATCTCCACTAACTCAAACTAGTGGACTACTGATTTTATACTCAAACTAAGGACTACACTCAAACTAATGGACTACTGATTTCAAGTAACTCAAACTAATGGACTACTGATCTCCACTAACTCAAACTAATGGACTACTGATTTTATTTAACTCAAACTAATGGACTACTGATTTTATTTAACTCAAACTAATGGACTACTGATTTTATTTAACTCAAACTAATGGACTACTGATTTTACTTAACTCAAACTAATGGACTACTGATCTCCACTAACTCAAACTAATGGACTACTGATCTCCACTAACTCAAACTAATGGACTACTGATTTCAACTAACTCAAACTAATGGACTACTGATCTCCACTAACTCAAACTAATGGACTACTGATTTCAACTAACTCAAACTAATGGACTACTGATCTCCACTAACTCAAACTAATGGACTACTGATTTCAACTAACTCAAACTAATGGACTACTGATTTCAACTAACTCAAACTAATGGACTACTGATCTCCACTAACTCAAACTAATGGACTACTGATCTCCACTAACTCAAACTAATGGACTACTGATTTCAACTAACTCAAACTAATGGACTACTGATTTCAACTAACTCAAACTAATGGACTACTGATTTCAACTAACTCAAACTAATGGACTACTGATCTCCACTAACTCAAACTAATGGACTACTGATCTCCACTAACTCAAACTAATGGACTACTGATTTCAACTAACTCAAACTAATGGACTACTGATTTCAACTAACTCAAACTAATGGACTACTGATTTCAACTAACTCAAACTAATGGACTACTGATCTCCACTAACTCAAACTAATGGACTACTGATCTCCACTAACTCAAACTAATGGACTACTGATTTCAACTAACTCAAACTAATGGACTACTGATTTCAACTAACTCAAACTAATGGACTACTGATCTCCACTAACTCAAACTAATGGACTACTGATTTCAACTAACTCAAACTAATGGACTACTGATCTCCACTAACTCAAACTAATGGACTACTGATTTCAACTAACTCAAACTAATGGACTACTGATTTCACTAACTCAAACTAATGGACTACTGATTTCAACTAACTCAAACTAATGGACTACTGATTTCAACTAACTCAAACTAATGGACTACTGATTTCACTAACTCAAACTAATGGACTACTGATTTCAACTAACTCAAACTAATGGACTACTGATCTCAACTAACTCAAACTAATGGATACTGATCTCAACTAACTCAAACTAATGGACTACTGATCTCCACTAACTCAAACTAATGGACTACTGATTCCAACTAACTCAAACATGCGTGTGTCCGTCTGTGTGGGTTAAAAGGCCCTGCATCAAAGCTTTACTCGAAGCTCCACTCAACATTTATGCTGGCCGTTTGAATGCTGCAACCGATCCGAGAATCGGGGTCATGGACAAGGAAATTGGACCACAATGGGGATGTGAGTGACAGAATTTCCTTCTTAGCCCAGCCCCCTCTTTCCCATCCCCTCGCGTTCAAACAACATTTTTACTATATTTAAAAAAAACACTTTTACTTTGGATTTCATCTATTTTAAAAGCGGATTAATGTGTTTATTTAAATTGACCCTACTAGTTATTTTCAATAGTTACTTTAGTTTCAATTCCGCAAATCGATATTTTTGGTGTCTTTCTTGAACACCACTAATCATAATAAAATGTCATGTAAATTTAGTTTTAACATCAGATTAGAAATGTGTTTCTGTTATTTATCCCCCACGATGTTATACAAATTTAATTATTAAAATGACATGAAAAATTCCAAAAAAGGTTAAACAAACTCCTGAAATCTTGGCCAGCATTTCGGCTCGTACCAACCGTCACTGAGAATTCATTGAACAAATATTTGTATCTCGTATTTCATTTCATTTGCCAGTTGTCTTCTTGCAGCTTAGATAAACACAATCTATCGATATGTCAATAAAACTGTTGAATGACATAACTCCGAGGGGAGAATTGTGTTTATCAAAGAACGGTGTTTAGGGAAGAACCCTGTTTAGGGAAGAATTGTGTTAGGTAAGAAAGATGTTTAGGGAAGAATGGTGTTAGGTAAGAAACGATGTTTAGGGAAGAATGGTGTTAGGTAAGAACGATGTTTAGGGAAGAATGGTGTTAGGTAAGAAACGATGTTTAGGGAAGAATGGTGTTAGGTAAGAAAGATGTTTAGGGAAGAATGGTGTTAGGTAAGAACGATGTTTAGGGAAGAATGGTGTTAGGTAAGAAAGATGTTTAGGGAAGAATGGTGTTAGGTAAGAAAGATGTTTAGGGAAGAATGGTGCTAGGTAAGAAAGATGTTTAGGGATGAATGGTGTTAGGTAAGAAAGATGTTTAGGGATGAATGGTGTTAGGTAAGAACGATGTTTAGGGAAGAATGGTGCTAGGTAAGAAAGATGTTTAGGGATGAATGGTGCTAGGTAAGAAAGATGTTTAGTGAAGAATGGTGCTGGTAAGAACGATGTTTAGGGGAAAATGGTGTTAGATAAGAACGATGCTAAGGGAAGAATGGTGTTGTTTAAGAACAGAGAAGAAGATTGTATAGAGATAGAGTATTATTTTGAGGAGAATAGTTTTAGGGGAGAAATATGCTCAATGAAGATGTTAAAGGAAGATATTCAAGGTAAAATGGTCTTTAGGTGCAGAGGCTTATGCCCTGAAATTGATCATGATGGCAATATAATGAGACAATGAATTTTCAAATCAAGGTTTTGAGAATAGCAGCGAAGCGCTTATACAATTAGTGACAACAATTTGGTTGTCATGGCAACAAAACAAATTTCAATAAAATTAACTCACCTTTTGAGGAAACACTTAGGAAATCAGTGCACAAAACATGCGTCACAAAAATAAAGATTTTGTTTTGATTTTCATTTGGATTTTACAACGATATAAAAAAAATTAAACAATTTTTTAAAAAGTTTATAAACTATATATAGATATAAATATATATATATATATATATATATATATATATATATATATATATATATATATATACGCATCTCCCCGTCCCTTATATGGATGTATACAAATTATGTAAGATAATTAAACAAAAATATAAAAATTACTGATATAAATACTAACTCACGTGATTTTTTTTTGGTCAAATACCTGTTGCGTCAAGATTATTTGTTGCGTAGACTCTTTTTTTTAAAAAGCAATATGTCTTAGAAAATCTATACCTATTATTATTCCTAAGAGACGAAAATTGTCGTCTACTTGCTTAAAGTCTAAAGAATCTTTTAGGTAAAGCGCATGGCAATGTCTCACGCGCAGTTTAAGAATCAAGTAGTGCGCGCCCTCTGGTGTGAGTGCTGGAGCTGAGAAGAGAGGGATCGCTTGCCAGTGACGGCCGCGTCCCACCATCTGATCTCTTGGGGTTTCTGTACTTGGTTGAACACTACACTAAGTTCATTGCTTAAATACTAACAAACGTGTATGAGTTCGTGTCATTAGAGGGTGAAGATGACTAGAAATTTAAAGCTGAAAATCGAGTCAACATTTATTTCATTGAAAACGTTTCGTATAAACCTAATCATGAGCTTCCAGGAATTGTGTTGTAAGTATGAATGTGCCGATCATTGGCGCCCCTATGGTGTGATGAGTGGGGGGTGGAAATGAAGGACGCCCACAAATATATTCTTCTGCTGAAAAGGTTTTGGGAGACGTTCTGCCATCTTTGAGATAACGTGCACCACCAGGCAGTGGTGTTGCTGTAGTGGGTGGAATGCGGGTAAAGATGTCTGCATCTCCCCCTCCACCATTAGTATAACATAGAAAAAGTTCCAGCGGGTCGGAGCCCCCCCCTCCACCCAACCCCGCCTCTAGCACCATCAGAGCTTAACAAAGAACTAATAATACTAACTTCAAAATGTATGGCTGGTCAAAAGCATACTTTTGCAGAGAGGTTTACAAACTATTTTTGGGTTGCACATCTCGCATACTTAACTTATATTTTTTAGCTTGTGAATGCGCGGATCAGAGAATTGCTGTGAAAAAATACCAATATAATTTCAGCCAGAGAAAGGATTGCAGCATTTGCATCAAAGCTTTCATATACGAAACAAAAAAGCAGATTGAAACAAGATAGCGGCCTTTTCAAAGGCTTTCAAAATGGCACATTAGGAGGCCGTCAAAACGTTGTTGCCATTAGCAACAATGTACTTTAGTGAATAAGGATTTTCAACTCTAGTGAACATTTGTGTTATCCGATTTGATTTTTAAAAAATGATGTATCATTATATCTAGAATTGCTAGGGCCGTGAGGCCTATAACCGCTATAATCATTATATTCGGCTGTAAACTTTTATAATGGTATCACATAAATTTCCCCTGAAATATTGATCCTCCGTGTTATTTTGACTTAAAATATCGATGCACAATCCTTTTCAGGTTCATTTTTCGTCAATTGGCAGTCCTCTAAAACTAACAACATACGTTTTCTGCTGCAGCTGTGCCCCTGGCCTGGGGAGGGGGTGGGGGGGGGCTGACGACGCTCCCCACAATCCTCGAGTTATTTGGACCGGACCTCACGACTTCGGGGGTAACGTCAACATATTTTTTTAAAATTATTTTGGGGTCGCGGGTAAACAAGTTCGCCGACACCTGGCATACTAGAAGTTAAATAGACCCCAATTAGATCTGTGAGTTTAACTCGAAAACATAACAATAAATTGGATCTACTCTGTCTATGTGCAACTTTGTATTTCAAACCTACCCTATTTTTTACCATGTATTTTTAAAACTATTTTATTTCATAGCATATAAGCATAGTTGTTAAAGCTGATTTTTAAATAAAACATATATTTTTTTTAAACGAATAAGAGTAGCCTCCATTTGAAATTCAAGCAATGGCACATGAAATGTTTATTATTTATGACCAAGTTTCATGAAGCTCGTGTTCATTGTCAATATCTATACAGTATACATCATAACCTTCCCAGCAGAGACTTATCCCTATACTATCATGACTGAAGGATCACGTTGTTGTTTTTTTTTAAATTCAGGTAAATCCCTACCATTTCTGAGAAGCCACTTAATTTTTATGTTCCGCATGAAAGAAAACAAAAATTTTAGTTTTTCAAAATTGTTTTTAAGTCATATTGGGTGTGGCGGAGGGAGCTTTCAAAAACCCAAATCGGAAAACAAACAACACATGACTTAAAATACAGATTGTTGACAATGACGGTGGTCAGTAGTCCAGCCGTGTGTAACTAATAACAGGGCCTGAATAAAGAAGTATAATTATAATAGTAATAATAGGAATTAATAAACTCATACATTTTCAAATTATTGGATTTATAGGCCTAAACATTCTTTTCAAATTCATTCTTTCTTATCTATACGTTTAACAGTGTCACTACGACTACAGACTACACTACAGAGACTACAGTGTACAGTTGAGTGTACAGTGCTACAGTTACAGTGAATTCAGTTCAGTGATAGTGATAGTCTACAGTACTAGTGACTACAGGCTGAGTACAGTTACTCAGGACTTAGTAACAATCAGTATCAGTTATTATCATCAGTACGTTAACTAAGTAAGTTTAAGTAACTAAGTACCTAGTGTAGTAAGTTAGTAAGCTGTGGCCTTAGCTTAAGCCTTAAGTTTAAGGCACTTAATTAAGCAATCATGTTATCATTATCATTCAATGAAATCAATACAATTAAATTAATTATGATTATGTGGTACTGATACTGATCATACAATTCATACATACTGAACTGCCATTCATTTTACTGGTAATTGTTAATAATTTTAAGTACAAATGTATAGATTTATTTAAAGTTATTAATTGAGTGACTTAATATTGTAGTAGTAGCCTATTTAATTTAGTTTAATTTAGTACTTAGTTACTTAGTCTGATACTCAGTAAACTTAGTATCATTCATTATCATTGATCATGTCATTTTCATACATGTAAATGTAAGATATAATTATAATAAAAATAAATCAGGTCATAGTAATAGGCACTACAAATCATTTTTTTAAAATCATTAAATTTTAATGATTCTGATTGATTCAAATTCAATGAATTATTAACATAGGTACTTCGATAGTTAACAAGGCACAGGATGGTTTAAAATTTAATTTTATAATAATTTTAATAATGATAATGCCAGTCCTGCTATGATTACTATTACTATGATGATTAGTATGTAAATTTATGATTCTATGAATAATATGATTAATAAATAGTAATTATTAGTATTAGTAATAAATAGACTTGATATTTTATTGGATTAATATTAATATTAGAATTAGAGTACTGTTGTATTAATAATAATAATAATAATGTATTATTTATTAGTTTGTTTTTTAATTATTTTTTTTAACCAATGACCAATGTACCTACTATATGACTATTGCTATTAGACTATTACCATGAGCTATTACTATTAAACTATTTCTGATTGCTATTACTTAAATGACGTCACGCGTCTAGTGGGGGTCAAGCATGTGTCATGTGTGTGACGAGGGGGAGGGGGTGTTTAAGAAATGTGACGTCACATCAAAACGTGCTACTTTAAATAAAAGTTCCACTTAAATATTTGATTGCTTTTAATTTATGTAATGAAATTTTCAATAGCTTCGCACGTGTTACGATATTATAGTGAAGTCTTACACTAAATACATAGTTAAATGACAAAAAGTAATTTGCAACATGTTCATTTTAAATTAGAAAATACGACTTTTTTTTGGGGGGGGGGACAAAGCTTTGTGACGTAATATCGAAGGGGGGGGTCTAAGTTTTTGTAACGAAGTGTGACAATGGGGGGAAGGGAGGGGGGGTAGAAATCAGACAAAATCGCGTGACGTCATTTATGGACGGCCCCTTAACTAATTATACCAATTTGACTATTGTCAATACTTATACTTATGCTATGCAATGCTGTGCAATTGTCAATAGCTATGATCTTTCTTAGCCTTAGCAATATACTAATAATTAGTATTCATTATAATAACTTTATTTTAATAAGTAATGACAAAGTCAAAGTAATCGCAATACATTGTAATTGGATAATGGCAATGTCAATGCAATAATGCAATACTATAGGTATAATTGTAATATTAATATTGTGGTTCAAGTGTAAACTGTAAAAGACTAACTAAACTTCAAATAAATTCAACTATCCCATTAGGCTAAATAAAATTTGAATTTGATTATCAATGTGGCTATTGCTGTTAGGTAAGTTGAGATGTAACATAAACTAAACTACACCAATTGGCCATGTTTTTATGTTGTTTTTTTCAATAATCCTAACCATAAAAGTTTGGATAGCATTTAAACTGGCACCTTTTCTATTGTTTGGTGAACATCTCAAAGAATTTTGGTGATTATGTTTTTATTTGGCCTTATTTTAATTAATAAAATGTTTTGTTTAAATTAATTTAAAATAGTCAAGTGGGTACCTGAAGTTATAAAAATGTAGTGTAATGTAATCCTACATAAAGTTGATACGCCAGATGTTTAGAGGTTTGTCAGAAGGTTTTGGGATCAACATAAAACACTTCACATCAAAAATTATGTGTCTACAGTATCATGTTTTTAATTGAGGCTAAAGATACAAATGACCATTTAACATCCCCTTAGAGGCTGATATTCATTAAAATGTTACACGGAAATTTTCCACTCCAATTATGATAACACTTGAGTGTGGAAACTTCCAAAGTTAATGAGTTATTGAGATTGTGACTTTATACTATACTTGTATCACTTGAGTGTTAGATGCTGCGGTGCTACGGCTAATAAACAAAGCTTTTAATTTGTTTACACTAATGTTATCAGCAATTGTTCTTATCACAGATGAACCAGTTGTGAAGCTAGGAAATTGTAACTGGATTCAACAACACATGAAGATATCTCATGGGGGGAAAGACAACAACAAATAGTCTGCTGCACTCTAGGAAAGCATGACCACAATTTCTTTTAAATTATTCAACAGCTGGACCTCAGCTAAATTAAATTGTTTTTTTTTCTCTGCTTGGTATGTGCTTGGATAAAATGACAACCCTATGGCTTGTTTTCACAATCTGTTTTGTTGGGCTTGGAGCGCCCTGCTTGGGAAAGTTAACTTTGAGACAAAATAAAATTCCTGGAAATGTTCAGGAGATATACAGGAGCATTAACTCACAAAAACATGAGAAAGAGGAAAAAGATCAAGCCGTACCTGACGTGATCAGTGCGCAAAAATGCCGGAGTTTGTTAGATCACAAAATGTTCAACGTGGCCAACAGCCCAATGCCAGAGCTCAGAGCTGGAAAATTCACGTGCTACACGTGTAAGGTCGTTTCTTACCTGATTAAGAGTTTGATGAAAGCAAACACATCATCAGAGGAAATCAAACATGCCGTCCAAGACTTATGCACCTGTTTTGAAATTGAGAAACCCAGAGTTTGCCAAGGTCTTGTGGATGAGTTTGCTGTAAGTAATAACATGTATTTAAATAAGTAATAAAACACATTATATTCTGCTATACACTAACATGAAATAAAATATCAAGCCAACAATTAAATAGACATTTCATCCCTAATCCCATAATTTTTTCTTTAGAAATGGATCTTTGACCAACTACAGTTTATTGTTCATTTTATTTATTTTCCTGATATTCAGAAAAAAAATATCTCTGTTTATTGTTTTTGGTACGATTTGTTGTGATAGAGGTTGTCTGTTTCAGTAGTCTTTTGAGTGTCTTAAACAAGCTCTGCCTGGCTTCAAAGTTATCTTAACTGACCAGGGGATATTCATCAGTGTTGAGCCCTGTAATACTAGGCCATTAACTTGGTCTCGTTAGGCCAGAGCTATTGATCTGCGCTGACTGTGTTCACATTTGTTGTGCCATGATCATTTTGGATAAATTTATGAACTTACTCTGATGAGATGTTCTACATTGTACAGTTAAAGCGTTTTCTATCTTACAAAAATAAATAATGTTTTAGTGATATCCTACGAAACTGAACATTGTTGTAGTGATATCCTACAAAACTGAATGTTGTTGAAGTGCATTAAAAAAAAATAATTTTGTAGTTAAAATAAAAAGGTTAATGTTTCAGTGGTACATGCAATATTTGAACTATTGAGTTACCATGGAGATTTGTTTCAGTGTTGTATTCCTGACTTTCTTGTTGCTAAATTTCATTTGATAATTCATGGTAATGATTACTAACTATATTTTTAGCTTTTGGGACAGAAAGCTTTTGAACAAATTTTGTTAGTCTTAGATTAAATTCAATTGAAAATACAAACACATTTTTTAACCCTTCTTTGAAAGTTAGAAAATGGTGAGTTTTTCCCTCAACATTTAACACTGAAATTTATAACAGTCAGCAGTGTTGAATATTTCATGGATGTCATCACAAACTCACCTTCATTTACAATTCTGTTGAAACCCATTTTTTGTAGCACTTTTTATTGCTCACGTCTTTCAGTGGGCTTAAGCATATCACAAGGTGATTGCTCATCAATCAAAGTTGGCCTAAATGTCAAATTATATTTGCAATGGTCTTTTTGGTGTTGCATTTTTTTTTACTGTTACAAAATAAAAGCAGAGTTTAATGTATGTTTGTTTACTGCTGCTAACTTATTTTTAGAAACATTAACCTAACTATATTTTCCCATGCTATTAGTGCTGTTTCAAAAATATAATAATTTTGCCAGCAAATTTATAAATATTGTCTCCAGCGTAACTGGTTGTGTATCTTACTTAAACCTCACGCAAGTGATTATTAAGTTTCTCCACTACTTTCACTGTTGGCCAATGATTTTTAAACGTATTCTGAATAACAATATTAAAAAAAGACGGCATATTTCTGCAGAGGAGAAGTGTGTTTCAGATGGAGATGTTAAACTGAATGCCTTGTGACAATGAGATCCATTTCAATAGTTATTTAAAATATTGTCTGCTGCATCTTTAAAAGAGCAACTAGCCTAAAGCAGACGACACAATAATGCCATCTGTTTTCAACAATCAATATCTCACATTAAGAAAACCGCAATGGTTAAACATCAGCCTTTCTGTTGTGAAACTGTAAAAATAGTTGTAATTAGCATAATGTTAATAGATGAATTGTCAATAACTTGGGACATATTACTATCAGGAATAGGCATTGAATAATCTTATCCCATATCATGTCAATTATATTCAATTAAGCCAGAATAATTTACTCAAGTTTCTTTGATGTGGCAAAAAAATTTTTTTAGTTCTTGTAATGACTTTGTCTAATGATTGAAAGAAATGAACTTTTCACCCTTTCTTATATTAAAATAAAAACTTCAAAATATTAATTAATTATTTTTTTTTAATGTTAAAGACTTAGCCATACTAGTATGTGACAATAAAATGATTAGGTATAAACTGTTACGGCAGTATGATTCCTTCTCTATGATAATTTACTCTCTATGGTAGTGAAAATTAAAGATATTCTTTCATGGCTGTGATCTACAAGAATGTCTTGTCCTATACCTTCCAGCCAGAAGTTCTCACAGTGCTAAGAGACACACCCCTCACCCCATCAGAGGTGTGTGGTTTTGTGTTTGGGCCAGAGTGTGGCGCCCCCTACAGCCCGCAAAGTAACTGGAGTGTAACGTTTCCTGCAGTGCCTCAACCTCCCCCAGTAAACCCAACACCCCCCTAGGGTAAGTAAACTATTCATAGTTTAGTATACCTAACACCCCTCAGGGTAAGTAAACTATTCATAGATTAGTATACTGAACACCCCCCTAGGGTAAGTAAACTATTCATAGTTTAGTATACCTAACACCCCCTAGGGTAAGTAAACTATTCATAGTTTAGTATACCTAACACCCCCTAGGGTAAGTAAACTATTCATAGTTTAGTATACCCAACACCCCCCTAGGGTAAGTAAACTATTCATAGTTTAGTATACCTAACACCCCCTAGGGTAAGTAAACTATTCATAGTTTAGTATACCTAACACCCCCTAGGGTAAGTAAACTATTCATAGTTTAGTATACCTAACACCCCCTAGGGTAAGTAAACTATTCATAGTTTAGTATACCCAACACCCCCCTAGGGTAAGTAAACTATTCATAGTTTAGTATACCTAACACCCCCTAGGGTAAGTAAACTATTCATAGTTTAGTATACCTAACACCCCCTAGGGTAAGTAAACTATTCATAGTTTAGTATACCTAACACCCCCTAGGGTAAATAAACTATTCATAGTTTAGTATACCTAACACCCCCTAGGGTAAATAAACTATTCATAGTTTAGTATACCTAACACCCCCTAGGGTAAGTAAACTATTCATAGTTTAGTATACCTAACACCCCCTAGGGTAAGTAAACTATTCATAGTTTAGTATACCTAACACCCCCTAGGGTAAGTAAACTATTCATAGTTTAGTATACCTAACACCCCCTAGGGTAAATAAACTATTCATAGTTTAGTATACCTAGAGTCCTAGAGTACATATAATCTTATGTTGGTATACTATACCTACCTGGAATAAGCAACCTGTTCTTATTTGAGCATACTTGTACCTACCTGGAGTAAACAACCTGTTGTTATTTGTGTGTACTTGTACACTCCCTAAATCAAGTAATCCACAAGCACCCTTAGCACTCTTTAAATCAGCACATTTAAAATATTACACAGCATTTTTTAAATTCCTGTTTATCTGAGACAAGTCTGCACACATTTTTAGTTTTACATGAGTAAGTATAGTCTTTGGTTCAAATGCTGCTTCAAAGTAGAGCTATTATAGGCTGTTTAAACTATTTGTTTCATGAATAAGTATTTGATAGACTGTTTCAGTCACCCAAACTTTTGTTCTGCACCACAACTTGTTTATGTTACAACATACAACAATTAGTGTAAATATATTTTATTTCATGGGTTGGTATAACATTAAATAAAGCTTATGTTGATATTTGTGGTTATACTCTGTTCAAATTATTGCAGCTTCAAGGCATTAGTTCTGATTAGTATAAATCTGATCTCGAAACATTGTGAAGATAAGCTTTCAATGGCTGACTTCATTCTCAACCATTAACTTGAATAAGCACTTTGTACTATCTGCTGATTATTTCAGCAATAACTGATGCTATCAAAGTAACACTTAAAAACCCATTAAGTAAGCTTGGAGCTGATTACTTCCCTTCACTGCCTTGTTGGTGCCCTTGTTTTAGCTGTTTTTTCTTTTGTTTCCTTACACCTTCTCGATCCCCACCCCCTACCTATCACCATCTGCATCATGACTGACCCTGTGTGCCATCATGTCCATAGCCTGGTTCCCCAACCTTCAGATTCCTACATCTGACTGACATCCACTTTGATCTGGACTACCAGGAGGGCAGTGATACAAACTGTGGGGAACCACTGTGCTGTCGGGGAGCCAGTAAGAATTCATTATGTGTTAGTTAATGGTGTGTTAGTGATGGGCTTTGTTAGTGAGTAGTGTGTTTATGTGAGCTGTTAGTAGGTGGTGTGTCAGTGAGTGGTGTGTTAGAAGATGATGTGTTCGAGGGTGTTATGTTAGTGGGTGTTGTATGAGTGGGTGATAAGTTGGTTTGTGGTGTCAGTGGTGTGTTTGTATGTGGGGGATGTCAGTGGCCTGTGAACTACAACAAATAATCATTGTAAGAGAATTTATCAGTTTAAAAAAGAAATGTATATAATTTTATTCCCTTTATGGCTTCCTGCCTTTCCTTTATTACAAAGGTAGTTTCAATGAGAAAGAAAATGAAATCCCTGAATATAAAGACAAAAATTTCCCCTCATTCTCAACCAATCCTCCACACACTTTCCTGCACCCCTAGGACCAATAATTTTTGTTTAATACAATAGGGGGAAATTAAAAAGAACATTGAGTTATTAGCAGAATTTTTTTTCTTTGGCTTCTTATATGATCTAGATTATTCTAGATGATTAATTCAACTATTAAGTTTTATACAGTTGACGTAAAGTAATCCTTGCCTTTGATTCATCTTAGGAAACTACATTACTGTATTACATAAATCTTAATTCAGACTAAGATAAGTGTACATTAAGACTAAGAAAATTCTAGTTTCAAATGTACAAAATCTTAAATGATCTACACAACAAGAATTCTTTCAGAGGTGGTGAAAAATGGAGCGTGGAGGTTTGGTGACTATAGAAATTGTGATACGCCACTGTGGACCCTGAAGGACATGCTGTCCACTCTGGCAGCACAGAATGAAACGGTCAGTAGCCAGACAAGTAGAATTCCATGCATTAAGTTTTGAGCAACCAATGTTGGAAAGAAAAAAAAAGAAAAGAAAATTCAATCATAAATGCGGTATACAACACAGGTCTCGATTCTTTCAGTTTGACTACATCATTTGGACTGGGGACCTGCCTCCACACAACATCTGGAACCAGACCAGAACTGACCAGCTCACTGTGCTCAAGACACTAGTCGGCCTCCTCTTAGAGTACTTCCCCAACAAACCTGTCTTTCCCAGCCTGGGCAATCATGAGAGCTCACCGGTCAACAGGTAAATGGAGATTTTCATTTGGAGTAATTTGAACTCTAATGGAAATCTGTCATGTTTTATTTCTATAGTCACACTCGCTAGGTAATCTGAGATTTTCATTTGGACATTAACTCTTAATGTCCTATAAGGTTTTTTTAAAACTTATCCCCCTGTCCCATAAGGATTTCAAGTATATATTGCAATGTATTGGTTTATGAATTTTAAAAAATAGCTGAAAATGTATTTACTGACTTCATCTTTTAGGACAAGCTTAAAGAATGGTTATTTTACGTACACAAAAGACTATCTTGAGTTTATGAATATTTTTACCTGTAGTTTATTACTATTTTTTTGGCCAAAATTTTCACGAAATCCCATCTTTAAAAAAAAACAGTAAAAACTACCACAAGCAAAACGCTTGAAAGCAGAATGTAAACATCGACTTTCCCGGAAGTCAACTAAATCTTCTCTCACGCCATGAAGAAGTTTTACTTGTATGATTTCATTACTAAATAGAGCGCTATCGAGGCACGCTTTACCGCGCTTCAGGATTAGAGGCAAGGTGCGCATAACTGAGCTTTAGGACATTAAGAGTTCATGGAAATCTGTAATGCTTTCTGTCAATAGTCACAATTGCTTGGTAATCTTGATGAATCCTGATTATGATCAGACAATTGTATTTCCCCCTCAGCTTCCCTCCCCCTTACGTTCAGAATAACAACTCCATATCCTGGCTCTACGAGGCTCTGGCTGATGGCTGGAAACAATGGCTGCCGTCTGATGCCCTGGATTCCGTTCGCAGGTCAGTTAAGTGGAAAGATAAAAAATCCTTTTGTTTTCACCAGGAGATTTATTACTTTTTAAAATCTTTTGTTGTTATTTGGAAAAATCTTGCTGCAAGTTAGTCTTAAAAACATTTTACATTTGAAAATTGAAAGGAAAATTTAGTGTGAGATAGTGTTATTTTAAATATTTCTTGTGCAGCACAAACAAGTGTGTGTGTGTACAAGACTGTTCATTTCATGTTTCTATCAATTTTGATGCTCTAGATCAGTGGTTCCCAACCTTTTTTGGGTGGTGACCTCTTTTTATAAAAGCCATGTGACCGGTGACCGCCATGAAATTTAAATAAGTCATTTTCAATAAGTTCTTTTACAAAATAGAGCAAATTTGCATTAAAGTGAATATTTTTTAGTCGACAGTTGGCGACCCCCCAGAAAATCCTTCACGACCCACAGGTTGGGAACCGCTGCTCTAGATGTTGTTGTGTACATAACATGGGGGAATAAGAAAAAATGTGTGTTCATCACTGTGTGCAATGATTTCAACACAGGCAACAGATCCACTTATAAATCTTATATCTATCTATCACGTGCCGTGCACAGAGGTGTAGGCGGTCAAGCCTCTCCACATCTCTCTGTCTTTGGTCTTGCCAATCAACTCCGCTGGTGATTGCGCCCTATGCCATCTAGTCAGCCCATCCAGCATCTTTTCTTTCTGCCTGCCTCGATCTCTTTTGCCCTCAATCTTTCCTGTTGTTACCATGTGTTCCAACCTGCCTCGCCTCATTATGTGTCCAAAAAATCCAGATTGTCTCCTTCTAAATTTAGACATGATGTTCCTTGTCTGTCCTACTTCTTTTAGAACCTCTTCATTACGCTTCTTCTCCGTCCATGATATTTTTAACATTCGCCTATGGAACTACATTTCACAGGCTTCTAAACGTTTCTGTAAATCCTTTGTAACTGTCCAGGCTTCACATCCATACAATAAAACGGGTTCGATGTAGCATTGAATCACTCTCCTTCTCACTTCCATTGATATGTATTTGTTGGTCAGGAGATTCTTCATTTTATTGAATATAGCTTTGGCTTGTGCTATTCTGCTTTTTATCTCGACTGTGCATCTTCCGTCTGAGGTCAATGTTGTTCCTAGATATTTAAATTTGGTGACTTGTTTTAATGTTTCTCCATCTACTACTAATCTACATTCTGGGTTGGTTTTCTTTTTGGATATTACTATTACCATTACTTCTGTTTTCTTATATAAGATTATCTTTAAAAAAAAATTATATCGATTGCTACTGGCCGTAGTCTTTTGTTTATGATTGTATGATTTATGTGAGTGATTTTACTGAGGGGCTTGGGTAGAGGGCGTACACCACCATGTCAAGCATTTAGGGATGAGTGGTTTCATGAATAGAAGCGAGGGGTGACCGGTGGTCATTAGAGGAGATAATTGTAGAGAATGATGATGGTGGTGTTGTGTTGTCTTGAGCCAGTCACTGTTCTGAGTGACCAGTGAGTAGAGACCATTGAAGGATTGCAAAGTAGGGAGACTATTTTGTTCTTTCTCTAACTTTGGAGTTCTCTTGTGATGATTGTGTGTGAAGTCAGATGTATGAATGAAGCCCTCAGACAATATCAAGCCATGCAACACCTTTGTATAAATTTAGAATAAGTAGTATGGTCGTAACTGTGATCTCTAAAACATCCATTTATTTAGGTGTTGAAGTAAAAGATTAATTGCTATTTATTTGCTAAATCACAAATGTCATATATTATAACAAAAATGATTTATTGCAGGGGAGCCTACTACACAGTTTCTCCATATCCAGGATTCAGAATTATCTCCCTGAATATGAACTATTGCAACAATCAAAACTGGTGAGGCCATTTGCTCAGGGAAATTGATCCTCAGTAAATTTTTATCAACTTAATGTAAAAGGCAAGAAGGAGAAACAAAATGTCATATATAAGCCCGTTAAATGTACTAATCATACAAAAATTCGGTTGAAGGTACTAACAGTCAAACGTACTAGGAGTCAAACATTCCAACTTTCAAACAAACCAGCAGTCAAACGTACAAACAGTCTAATGTAATAACAGTCAAACGTACTCACAGTCAGAAGAACACACAGTCAAACGTACTAGCTTGCTGTAGTTGAGCAGAAGTTATACTTAATTTATAGAATCTGAATGGTTTGGTTGGAAATGGTTATTTTAAAATGGTGGTCATCTGAAAAAATTAGAACATAAATATCTGCTTCCACAGCTGGAACTCTCTTAAAGTAAAAATCTGGACAAGGAATAAACATTCACACTATCGGCTAGGATATTTGTTGGACTATGGTAAAAATAAAATATTTGTTGAGTTGTAGAAAGTGGATTTTTTTTCTACGTTCAAAAATAATTAAATGGTTTTCTTTAAACCTTTGAAAAGCTCTAAGATCCATTTTTTATTCTTAACTAGGACACACCTCTGAAATAAATAATATTTTCAATTTAAAATGAAGATTTAAAAGCTCCATTACTATGTATGGCATCAGATGTGTAACTATCAAATGAGCTTGGCATTTATTCAGGTCATCAAATCATGATCAGTAAAAGTCAAGGGTAGTTTAGCTATTCACCGACATATGGCAGATGTCATTACAATATTTATGACTAATTTCCTTTTATTTTTCTTTAATTGAAATTTCATTAAAGCGCAAGTAAAAACCAAAAACCCTAAATGTAGATAAGACAGGAAGAGCTAGGTCATGATCTGGTGGCAAGGTTTGGGAAGGGCATGGCTGGGTGTTATGATGTTTGGATTCAGTTCATCACAAGTAGTATATCAATTAAATGGACACGAATATTACCAACAACAGTCACATTAATATTAATTCTCTAGGTACAAGTGTACATTACACATGGCTGTAAAGGTGTGTCAAATAGAAGCTCAATATAGATTCAGATTTCTTAAAGGCTAGATTTGATTGTGATTCTCATCAAGTGCATTATATGAATGTTCTACTAAATGAATTCTGTAGATGGGAAGAGCAGGCCGATTTTGGTGGGTTACGTCCAGTTGTGATAATTTCCCTTATAATTGGTTTTCCAGGTGGATGTTGCTGAATGTGTCAGACCCGGCTGGGGAGCTGCAGTGGCTTATTTCTACCTTACAGGTGTCTGAGGATAAAGGCGAGAAGGTCCATATCATAGGGCACATCCCACCTGGAGTTGATGACTGTCTGAAAACATGGAGTTGGAACTACTACAGGGTGGTCAGCAGGTGGGTGAGATTGGGTGGTCAGCAGATGGGTGGGATTGTGTGGTCAGCTGGTGGGTGGGATCGGGTGGTCAGCAGGTGGGTGGGATTATATTTTAGACAATTTTAAGTTCCATGAGTTTGAACATGACCTTTTCACATTAAGTCGCTAATTTTCACCTGGTATGTAATGCAGGTTTTTTGGTATTCTTTTTTATATTTTTTTTTAACAACCACCAATCAACTGAAAGACATGGGTGATTTTGGGGGGGGATTGAATTATTCAAAAATTTATGTGGATTATTTATGTGTTTGTTTCTTTGTAATTCTGTGGTTGGGGGGGGGGAATCTTTCTGAGAAAACAACATTTCTCAGTGTTGTCATGCTCCAAATATTGTCATATTTCTTATTTTGAAAAATAGGTATCAAAACACCATAGCAGGACAATTTTTTGGCCACACCCATTTTGACAGCTTTTCAGTGTTTTATGATGTGGAGACCCTGCAGAGACCAGTTGGTGTGGCCTACGTGGCTCCAAGCGTCACACCATTCTCCAACCTCAACATGGGCTACAGGTTCTACATTGCTGACGGCAAATACAAAAACAGCTCGTTTGTAAGTTCTATGTTCTTGAAAGGGAAAAGTGTTTATTCAATACTTATGGCAATATTTTTCCAATCATTATGTTACATTTATTGTAAACTAAATATGGATAGCAATTAAAATGAACTATTGTTTCATTTTGTAATTTACTATTATTTTATTTAGTAATTTTCATTGTCATGAAATATTTTTAAAATCGTTTTTACCAAAATAAAAATTTCTAATCAACATGTCCAATTTTAATCATTTGCAGCAAATTTTAGATCATGAGACGTACTACCTCAACTTGACCAGAGCAAACCTGGAGGGAAAGATCACATGGGAACTGGAATATTCAGCCAAGGTAATTGTTTCTTGGTATTTGTATTTTCATCTATTCTTGTGTTTGAAAATGGCCTTTGATTGATTATTTAAAATAACTTCAATGGTGGTTGATCTGCATGCACGCTCAGCTGGCATACCGAGAGTCTGGGGTTTGAGTCCCAGTGAATTCAGGGATTTGTTCCCATGGATCAAGGGTGTCCCCGAGTTCCTTCAGCTCCAATGGATACCTGACATTTGTTGGGGGCAATAAAGGCGGCACAATTTATCCACAGCCGTGACCTGTGAAAGATGCTTCACTTGCCAACAGGCCAGCAGGGTCTTGCGTTCTTATAAAAGAATGTAGGACAAAATTATCTTCTATACATAAGGGAGCATCTGAAATGAATTTTTTTAAAAAATCAATTAAAACAATAGGCTGTAACAGAAAATAGTCCTTAAACTTAAACCAAAGTGCCATCTCTGGTTTACGGAAATTTTGTCAAGCTTTTCAGATTAGATTAGTCTGGTAACTGGAAGAGTCTAATTGTAGAAAATGAAGACAATTAAAAGTGTATGTAAAAATTGAATGTTTTCTCCAGGCCTCCTATGGCATGTCGAATCTCTTCCCTGCTGACTGGAATAAACTGATTGAGCTCATGAGAACCAACACAACTGTATTGGAGACCTACAACAGGTATTTGATATCTAACAAAAGGGTATTGTATACCTACAAAAGGTATTCAATATCTAACAATTTGGTATTGTATAGCTACAACAGGTATTTGGTATCTAACAACAATGGCAGTTAAGTTGATCTTATGGTAGTGGATTGGAATATGGAATTAAGAACTTTGTAAAATTATTAGGGCTGTTATCGATTAATTTAAATTTAATCGTTAACTTATGAAAAATTATCGATTAATTAATCGATAATTTCGATTAAAACCAAAAATAGAAATTTATGACGTCATTAAACTGAACATTTCTCACAGACATTGAAAATTAAGAATATTTTGAACTAAATTTCATGACAATGTGTTGATACTTGATTTGTGCTGAAGGTGGAACGTCAGCGATGCATTTGATCCTTTAAAAGAGAATTGTTTATGGCAGTGGACACAGTAAACGTTTTCACCATCTTCGAATTTGCCATCCGCAGTTAGCTTAAAAACAACATATTTGCTCAACTTACTAGTTATATGTTTAAATTTAACTGCGCTGATGCTGTCAGCAGGGCCGTCTTAACGCATAGGCCCGTTGAGCATTTGCCCGGGGGCCCACGAGCATATGGGCCCCATGGGAATATGTTTATCTATATATATTATGTATATTCATCTTTTATTCCTGCGGGGGAAGGGCCCAACACTATTTCTTTGCCCGGGGGCCCAAAATGGTGTAAAGACGGCTCTGGCTGTCAGCCATTTTATAGTTGACGTTTGCCGGTCAACATAAATTAATAAAATAAATTTTAATATTACGCGGGAGATGTTCGTATGTAAAAAAATTATATATAAATCATTATTAATAATTTATTATTTATTACTAAAATTTTTCAAAAATATTATAAATATTTTCTTAAATTTTAATCGAATTTTTATCGATTAAAATTATTTTAATCGATATTTAATCGATAAAATTTTTAACGATTAATCGAGAAATTAATCAATAATTTCCGTAGCCCTAAAAATTATCTTTACTTGCCAGAACTAACAGAAACACTGTGTAATTCATGTAATAGTTTTTAAAAGAACTTCATTATGTTCAAAGATAAAAATTTGTAAAATCCTTTTTTAAATACAAACAGATTTTACACCAAGTCCCGCAACTCTGGATCCTGTGATGCTTCATGCAGAGTACTGAGACTTTGTGAGACAAGGAGCGGCAGATCCCATGATCCAAATCTCTGCAAAGATTTAGGCATCGAAAGTGACCATGATTTTGAAATTCTTCAAGCCCAACAGCCTAAGCACTGCTGAGGTAACGTTCATGCTTCAGGGTCGTATTTGGGTCAAGATGTTCATTCCAAGTTATCAACATTGCTTTCAAAATATTTGTTATGATTGTTTGGTGATCAGTGTTTTGATCATATTGATTGAGTTTGTCTATCTGAATGTATGTTTGGTGATCAGTGTTTTGATCATATTGATTGAGTTTGTCTATCTGAATGTATGTTTGGTGATCAGTGTTTTGATCATATTGATTGAGTTTGTCTATCTGAATGTATGTTTGGTGATCAGTGCAGTGGCATAACAACGACTTGGCATTGGGGCAGTTCCCAAAGGCGCCGGCCTGCGCCAGTTCAAAAGGGCGCTGCTAAATCTCTAATTTTTAATATGTTTGTTAACAAAGGGCACCAAAAATAAATTAGCCAAGAGCGTCAAAAACCCAGTTATGCCTCTGGATCAGTGTTAGATGAACTTGCTTGAGTTTTACCATTTGAATTTTATTCCTGCTGATCTGCAATAAGATTTGTTGTTACACATCAAATTTTTATAAATTTGAAATCCCATAACATGGATGGAAAATTTCCATTGTGTTATTCAAGAAAACCTTAATTTATAGTTTTTTTTATATTTCTAACCAATTTTTAGGTTGAAATTAAAATTTAAAAAACAAAGGTGAATTTGCCCTTTCCTTAGCTGTGCCTCAAATAGAATACCTGAGGAACGGTTTGAGTTGTTGCTGTGGAAGAATGAAATGAATACGAGTGATACTTTTTGTGTGATTGCTGCAGCTATTTGGGATGCAGACTGGCCAGGCAGGACTAGAGCTGTGGACGACTGTATGGCGATGCCCTTATGTTGAGGCTTGGAGCAGGAATTTTAAGCTGATCATAAGAGCCAAAGGCTCGATCCTCCAAAGGGAATGACTTATTTAGTATGGGCTTATTCAAATGATATTACACTGTATATTAAAAACAATACTCATTTTGAGCAGGATTACTTGCCTTGAGACGGGTTACTTGCCTTGTGCAGGGTTTCTTGCCTTGGCCTTGAGCAGGGCTACTTGCCTTGAGCAGGGTTACTTGCCTTACTATCCATGAGATAAATATCAGTTCAATGTTTTTTGTTTTTAAGGTCACTGTTTATTACAGTCGGACCTTGCTAAGTCGAACTTCTGAAAGTCGAAAATCTCCCTATGTCGAATTAATTGTTAGGTCCCAGCCAAATTCCATAAGACTAATGTATTTTAGATCTCCTTAACTCGAAGAATTTCGGCTTCCAACCTCCCTTAGTAGAATTTTCCAAGGTGTTTGGGTTATTATTCTGAGGGGACATTTCAGAACACGTGTTTCGTAGAGCCACGTAAACGGACGCACATTCTTATCTCAGTGTATTCCACAAAGGATTAATCGACTCTTGCAAGTACCAAAAAATTTGCATTCCTTTGCTGCATGATGTGACTCTTTTTAAAAAGAAAAATCTTACTTCCCCCATCCCATTGTGGAGGGAGTAAAGTGGGGGAGGGGAGGGAAGGTTTTTCCTCTCACGGGTTTGTGTAGGTATGTCAAAGCAAGTTTACTTCCTTTCATTTGAAACATCAGACAACGCGTCTCTTTTCTGTCAAACCTTTTAGCCGGTTTGCCTGTCCCTCTCCCCTCTCAATATCAACATTGTCCTTATTAATTTGCGCATATTATGCCATTTTCCCTAACTCAAAATTTCTGTTAGTCGAATTTTTTTTCGGGTCCCTTTTAGTTCGACTTAGAGAGATCCGACTGTATTTGCTCGTGATGAAGTTTTAAGTTGTTAGGTGGTGAGCTATTAAATAATTCAGATAGTGATTGCCATTGCTTTAACAACTTGGTCATTATTTTCTATTACATTATTTTAAAAACTATATGCTCAGTAAAAGTCGAGTTTTTTTCTTCAAAATATCCATGCCAAAATCAAGGGGTCGACTTATACACGTGTAATTTATTTTATACATTTTATCAACATGATAAGTGCTTTTTAAGTGACAAATCAGGGGGTCGACTTATACTCGAGATACACTTATACTCGTGTATATCCGGCAGATAGGTATATAATATCCAATTGTTATGATGAGCAATGCAATTTTTTTTTCACTGTTTACTCTTTTTTGCCCTGCAAATTAAAGATCTCTTTTTTATTACCTCATTTTTGTGTGTGTGTTGTTTTAAGGCCAGGTGTATAAAATAAATAATCATTGCAAGATATTGAATATTTCTTATGATAATTTAACACAAGTGATGTGTTTGTTGTAGAATTTATTACAACATCTGGTTTTCCTTTTAATTTTAGTGCTATAAATAAATATTGTGTTTGTTTGTTTTTTTAAATAAATATTTGTTCATTTTAAGAAATCTCCAGATTAGTCACCTAAGATCCACTTTGAAATGATTTTTAGTTCATAATGTCTATTTTCTGTTTTGTTCATAATTGTTTTGACATTTTCAGCTTTTTTTGAGGTGCCTTATTGATAAAATACTGTTTTGTTTTATTAAATAATTGTATATGTACTATCATTAAACTAAATTTTTTTGCTTCAGCCAAATTTTAGTTGTCTCATTTACTATGTTCAGTTATATTGTTTTTATATAATTTTATATATTGACCAATTATACATATAATTTTATATATTGACCACTTATACATATAATTTTATTAAGGCTGTGGAAATTAACGATTAATTTCTCGATTAATCGTTAAAATTTTTTATCGATTAAAATTATTTTAATCGATAAAAATTCGATTAAAATTAAAGAAAATATTTTAATATTTTTTTTAAATTTATTAATAAATAATTAATAATTAATAATAATTTATGTATTTTTTACGTACAAACTTCTCCCACGTAATATTATAATTTATTTTATTACTTTATGTGGACCGGCAGACGTCAACTAAAAAATGGCTGACAGCATCAGCGCAGTTAAATTTAAACATATAACTAGAAAGTTTAGCAAAAATTTTGTTGTTAAGCTAACTGCGGATGGCAAAGTCGAAGATGGTGAAAAAGTTTACTGTGTTCACTACCATAAACAATTCTCTTTTAAAGGATCAAATACATCGCTGACGTACCACCTTCAGCACAAACATCCGATCAAGTATCAACACATTATCATAAGATTTAGTTCCAAATATTCTTAATTTTCAATATCCCTGAGAAATGTTCAGTTTAATGACGTCATAAATTTCTATTTTTGGCTTTAATCGAAATTATCGATTAATTAATCGATAATTTTTCAATAGTTAACGATTAAATTTAAATTAATCGTTAACAGCCCTAAATTTTATATATATAATTTTTCATATATTGACCACTTATACAACCCATGAGCGCAAGCTTAATAGCTTCCACTTGAGGTGCCTGCATCACATCCTTGGCATTAAATGGTAGGACAAAGTGCCAATTAGTGAGGTCCTGAATCGTGCCAATATCCAAAGCATGTTCTCAATCCTTAGTGAAAGACACTGAGATGGCTAGGACATGTAAAAAGAATGAGCCCGGGTCGTATCCCCAAAGGACGACTATATGGAGAACTGGCATCGGGAAAGAGGAAGACATGTCGTCCACGTATCCGATTTAAAGATGACTGACATAGAGACATGAAAGCAGCCAGAATAAAGAAACAAGTGACTGGGAATGCAAAGCAGAAGACCGATCTACGTGGCGCACAGTTGTCAAAGAGGACGTCATAGTAGCAGAAGAGCGAAGGATGGAGGAGGCTACAGACAGAAGAGCTAGGAGAAAGGCCAAAACATTGGGAAGCACAGAATTCGTGTGCAAAAGCTGTAGTAAAGACTGTCACTCAAGGATAGAACTGCACGGCCACACGAGGAAATGCAACCCAACGTTGATGCACCATTGTCTCTCGAGACGATATATATATATATATATATATATATATATATATATATAATATATATATATATATATATATATATATATATATATGGCTCTATGGCCAGCCGGATTTATGAAGGGAAATTCTGCCGAAGCCGGATCCAGATTTGTAAAAATGGCAGGATTCCGGATTTTCCGGAGCCGAAATCCGGTACATCTCTAATCATAAGTAGGGCTGCCAATATTGTTGAAAATTGTTGCGCGGGTACTCTTCCAAAACGCCGCATAATTTTCGCGGTGATGACGGCTATAGAATGCAACCTAGCCACCATTCATGGACCTCATTTCACACAGTAGCTAACATCATACTTCCAAAAACATACTGTTGTGCTCTACAAACTTTTATTCCTGCTGTAAATGCATTCGTCATACTCATAAACTAAAACTACAGTAAACTGAACATTCAAACAAAATAACAAAAGTGACGTAACTTTCAGTCAGGTCATAGGGCCCATCAGCTTGAATGTTAATGTCCGCTAGGCGGCGGTCAATGTTCCCACTAAGGTTCGTTGGTTCGTGTGCAACTACAAAGTCAAATGCAGTCGTAAGCAAAGTTGCACAGCATCCATTTTTTGTGCAATACTACACAATTTGCTGTGCGGTTATTCTAAACCTTGCGCGGCGTTGGCCAGAGAACTGCGCGGATGCGCAACCACGCATATTAAAGGGTACATTGGCGGCGATAGTGTAGTAACTTTGTACGTCTTATTAAAATCAGTTTTTCTACTAGGCCTACACAAGAAACACAATGGAATGGGCGCGAGTTTGTTAAAGTTTTCAGCAATGCACGTCAACACCTGTGGGCGGGTGGTAACAGTTATTACATCACCAACCATTTACAAACCAAATGAATATAAACAAAAAGTCTTCTTTCTTGTTTATCTTTTTTTTTATAAAAAATTTGACATCAATTAAATTGTAACATGACATTGGCACTCAGGAAGCAAATATTAGACAAGAGAGTTTAGCTAACAACCACGCATTGGAAAAATTTCTTATCAATATTGCAAGTCTAATTTCAGTTTTGTTTGTTTAAATCAGCTTATCAGCACATTTTATTATGTGGGGGGATTTTAAATTTACAAAATATAATGCTGGGCCCCTGAATTCCTTTCTTTTTCTTATTATACGGTCTTTAAAATATAATTACACACAAACTTATAGCATGAGGGGATTGAGCTTGATAAATTTGATGCAATTGTATTGGATTAAGCATACTCAAATATGGAACGGACTTTTATACAAATTTACACCCCTGGGTGTAGGGCAGGGGTCGGGAAACTTTTTGTCTCAGAGAGCCATAAACACCGCATATTTTGAAAAGTAATTTTGTGAAAGCCATACATTATGTTTAAAACTAAAAATTCAAGTAAATGTATACATTTAGTGTAATTTCAACACTATAAGTACAATAATTAGGTCTCTGAATTATTTTAATAACATTTTAATGCTTTTTTTAAATACACAATTATAATGTAGATCAAAGGATTCTGATTTTTTTAAAAAAATTAAAAATAATCGAACATTTGTCTGAGAGTCAGATGCAGCCATCAATAGAGCCACATCTGGCTCGCGATCCATGGTTTCCCGACCCCTGGTGTAGAGTATTGTTTTAAAACTTACATATTAGCCATTTGAGGCTGTTTATTCATATATAATTTTTCTAATATTCGATATGTAAATAAAATTTAAACTTTGGCAAATGAATAGAGCGGACCTCAACAAAACTTAACACATGACATCTTGATGATCCGTGATATAATTCTAGCACATGACATGTTGATGATCAATAATTTCAATACTAGCACATGAAATTTCTATGATCCATGATATAATATTTTATGAAATGATCTCATATCCACTCCTCATTCCATTTCTTCTAACAATTATAAGTTTTACCCCGTATCGTTTTTACATGGATGGATGGATCTTGATAAAAATGTACACACGAATTCTTCTTTGTTTTTTTTAAATACTTAAATATTTTGTGAGCTTAATGGAATATTTCATTTTGTACGAGGCTCTAAACGACACATTGTTACTGATATTACGATTAAAGTTGGGTGGTGATAGATGTTTAACTGTTGCGGCCTCACTGATAACTTATAACAGGGCTACCACACACGCGTTTCAAATGTTTGATTCCATCTTAATTAATACGAAAACAAACGCCAATATTTGGTTCCACTTAAGTTATGTTTTTTGTATTCTCCAAATCACAAGTTATAACCGGCCCCCTTTCTATCCAAAGGTTTCATGGCTGACAAGTATACCCATCTATAACCACACACGAGTTAATCCTGTTAGTGGAACTAGTCATCAGCCTAAACTTGTTTGGGTTAATAATCGACCAATATTTTGATCAAATCAATTGTATCGCAACGGGAACTAAAATGGAACCCAGCTGCGCGTGTTTGTGCAAGGGAGATTTTGAACACATTGTAGGGCCACACACAAAAAAAAATAGTATACAGGCCCTCTCTTTGAGTTCTGCAAATGTTACATCGATGTCGGTATTGTGAACACCCAGATGGAGAGGAGTGAACTTTACAAGTTTATTCATTTTTTAAGATTCTTGTTTTTTATTTTTTTATCCCTTTCACCTTTAGAAACATCTGTCTCACTCTTGTCCTTCTCCTTCTGGTCGATGTATTTTCGGACTAAGTTGGACTTTTTCTTACTTCTTGTCGCTAATGTTTGATCGCTGAAGAAATTCTTTTGCTTTTACGCTCGTTGTTGTATTGCGTCTTATTTCGGCTTACACAGGAGTTACCCAAGACCTATTCAACAACTTTTTTCCATCTAACCTGAAAATGTTCCGAAGTTTTTATGTGGTAAAATAAAAATAAACAGGATACGACTCGCGGCGTAGCATGCGGCGCAGACGTGCACATAGATAATGCAAAATAAAAAAAAATGTGGGGGACGGGGGGACGGACACCAAAAGCAGCACGAAGAAATGAGAACAACGCGAGTGAACGTCGTGGGGGGGCCTGCCGACCCCCACCCCCCTCGCATCACCTTCGCTTGATATCCATAAACTGTGATTGGTCGACCCTAGCGAGGGTCATTCTTAATGCTTATTTGCTCGCGTCTTGTGCTTGTCCTAATTTCTGGTGAATTATATATACTAGACGCCCCGCGGCGTAGCATACGCCGCAGGCTTGCTCATGGAGAGTGCAAAGAAAGTGGATAAAGAACGGACACAAACTACAGCACGAAGAAATCAAAACAACGCGAGTGAACGTCGGTTAATAAATTGGAGGCGGGTAACAACAACCTCAGTGTGCATGTCTTTACGTTTACTCGCTGTTTTTTATTTACTTAGTGCTGCTTTTTGTGTCTGTACTCTCACCCCCCTCCAACCGTTCTTTGCACTGTCTATGATGAGCAAGCCTGCGGCGTATGCTACGCCCCGGGTCTATCCAGAGTTCCTTCTTTTCATTCACTCACAGTCGTTTTCCCAAACCCACCCATTTTGACAACTGTATCTTTCAGGAAGTCTTCATCCGTCACTAAATCATTAGCGGCGTATGCTACGTCGCGGGTCAGCTAGTCTTTGCAATAAAGGGGTAAAAGAACGGGCACAAACAGACATTTTTAAAATTAAAAAACAACAACAATGTTTTCGCTGGGGCTTGAACCCAGGACCTTCCCCGTATGAGGCGGACGTGATAACCAGTACGCTACGAATCTCAAGTTAGTCTGTAAAGGAACAATGCAAGTGAAACGCAAGGACCATTGTTGGTCTCGATACATTGGTCGACCCAGCGAGGGTCATTCGTCATGCTCGGTTGCACATACTTGCGTCGTGATGTCTCGCATGGTCCCATGAAGAGAATTATATAGATAGATAGATGATTAATTTATGTATGTTTTTCACATGAGAATGAAAAAATCATTTTTTACTGCTACCCGAGAAAATTGATTATTTCTAAGAATGCATTTAAATGTAATCATAAGCAACTCACGATTTCTTGTTAAGTCTAAAGAATTTCCAGTGTCTCTGGCTGCCAAAAATGTATTCCGTTTTTTTTCACATGTGAACAAAAGCGCGTGCTTTTAAGACATTTTAACACGTTTTTATTGCTAATCAAATCGAAATGATAATAGTATGTCTGTGAAGCGCTGTGGTCATGTCTA